>CM075209.1:4866780-4968069 GCA_037577465.1 Liposcelis bostrychophila
AAAAAAAGAAGAAGCACCTGTCACCGAGGGAATAGGGCAAACTTGGAATGATGAATTTCCATCCATGTCCCCTTTTTTTTATTTTCGATTAATAAGATTACGATACTGACCTTCGGTTTTAAAGGTTCTTATTCTTTGGCAAAACTTGCGTATATTTCTGCGTATCTAACTGCGTTTTTAATTAGTTGCGCTTAGAAAATTTGCGTACAATTCTGCATATATAACTGCGTTTTCAATTACTTGCTCTTAGAAAACTTGCGTATATTTCTGCGTATCTAACTGCGTTTTTATTACTTGCTCTTAGAAAACTTGCGTATATTTCTGAATATCTAAGTGCGTTTTTAATCACTTGCGTTTAGAACATTTGCGTATATTTCTGCGCATTTAACTGCGTTTTTAATTACTTGCTCTTAGAAAATTGCTTATGATTCTGCATATATAACTGCGTTTTTAATTACTTACGTTTAGAAGATTTGCATATACTTCTGCTAATGTAACTGCGTTTTTAATTACTTGCGCTTAGAAAACTTGAGTATATTTCTGCGCATCTAACTGCGTTTTTAATCACTTACGTTTGAAAAACTTGCGTCTATTTCTGCGTATCTAACTGCGTGCGTATTTTTAGGATCCCTGTAACTGTTGAATTATTATAATAAACGGCACTCATTTTCATTCTTTTTCTAAGGCGACATATTGAGTAACATGAAAACCTATAAATACGCAAATAAAAGCGCAGTTAAATACGCAGATGAACGCAAACTTTCTGCGTACCTAACTGTGTGTTTTATTGCGTATTTTTAAGATCCCTGTAACTGTTCAATTATTTTAATAAACAGCTCACATTTTCATTCTTTCTCCAAGGCCACATATTGAGTGGCAGGGATCCTAGGAATACGCAAATAAAAGAGCAGTTAAATACGCAGAAATGTACGCAATCTTGCTGTTTGTAACTTGCGTATATTTCTGCGTATTTAAAGGTTCCCGTTCGTTGACAATACATGCGTACAAAGGAGAACCCTTAAATACACGCAAGTTTACTCTAGTTTTATACGCATTTATTGTCAACAAACGGGAACCATTAAATACACAGAAATATACGCAAGTTACAAACCGCAAGCTTAAATACGCAAAAACGAAATAAAATTTTAATTTCTATTTCAAATTAAATACGCAGAAACAAACGCATGTTTAGCGCAGTTTTCTACGTTGCGCACAAACCCACGTATGGCAAACGAACGAGAGCCGTTATTTCTCAAATTGGAGGGTGTCGCTATCTTAAACGTTAATAAATACGCCATTTTTACCCTGTCTGAATACATAAAAAAAAATAATAATTTCAGCGTAGACCAAATGCTCCGCATCAATATGCAAAAAAGAAGGCCCTTTAATTTGCATGTGATCACAATATGAATCTATTAAAAGGTACGAGCCTGGGGGGCATTTAGACAAGACATAATTTTGCATACCGAACCCGGTTTCTTATGGATTTAGATTAATATTTTGAAATTGGAAAACGTTTTAAAAAAAAATTCCTTAAAGAAAAATTTAAAAACAGAACGATTTTTACTTATGCTTATAAGGTCGGTGGCCGAGTTGTTTCTTCTTTACCGGTTTTTTTTTTTCAACAACAAAATATCACCTGCTTAAATGCGCCTATGCTTTCATGTCTTCGGGGAATCACATATCATTCTACATGTCCCGACTAGGGGCAATTTCAACTCGTTAGTTTACCAGGATCTTAAGCTCTTTATTAAGGTCTATGGGTGTTATTCAAGATTTTTTTTTGTTCTTTGTTACAAAAAAAAAATATTAATTGAAACGTACGCGCCAATTTTTTTTTTTCCTACCTCATGTGCTTCATTATTATTTTACCACCCTCGAAGCATCAGAGGAGAAATTAAATCACATATCAACCCAAATTAATCGCAATTTTTTTTTTTTTTATAATCGGTCACGATTCTTTTCCACACCGTAATAATTAAGAATAGGGAAAAATAATATATATAATGATCCCAAAAGCCAAAAGGGGAAAATTATGTCCTGAGAACAAAATTTGCCTACGGATAGGTTAAAAAGTTGAACCGCTGGTCAGTGGGAAAAGATAACATGTTGCAAATTAGTGCCATTAACTCTTGCAAGAACATATGCTACCAGTTTCCAGCATGCGGGTGTGGGAAATGAACCTGGTACTATGTACACGGCTTCCTCTATTTGCGGAATAATAACCATCATCAATTTTTTTTTCCTTTTAAACTCTTGTTTTAACAAGTTTGTTATAATTTTAGCTTCACGAAAAATATTTGTACAAACTTTTTTCTTTTTTTCCTTTTAAACTTGCTGACATTATTAGTATGTGACACGTAATTTCACATCCAATTACCGCGAACATAATTTCACGCGGTACAGAAGTTGACCTTGAGTTTTTCTTTTTTAAATATATATAAATATTTTTTTTATTCAATTTTTTTTTTCTTTATTAAAACGGAAATCTTTTCAATTATACATGCATTGGCGCTTTGGCCGTGGATTCTATTTCCACAATCGCTGACCTAATTAAACTGAAAGGAAAGCTGGATATTGCAAAGCGGCGAAAATGAAGAAAGAAAAAAAAATTAATTAATTAATTAAGTAAATTGTGAAAAAATTTTTAACTTATAAGATTCGAAGGAAAAAAAAGCAAGTTGTTGCATGATTTGAAGACCAGGGAAAATAAAAATGTCAGGTCCAAACTCGTCCAATCTAAACTTCTTGGGAAAATTTCAAGCCAGGCCTGTACCCACCCCGACGGGCTAAACGGGGGTACTTTTTTAGGTTTTTGATTGGGATTCCAAATAATTTTCCACAATGTAAGGAAAATTAGTTATGCAGGAAAAAAATTTGAGCTCCTGGGAAAATCCCGGTATTTGTACATTATAAAATTCTTCGTTTTTTGTGTATTTTGCCGCAGTATAGCTCAGCACCTAAAATATCCCCTTCTAGATCCATGCTCAGTGGGGACCACAGAAAGTGAAATGCGCCGGAGCCCCCGACCTGAAGGGGCCCCAAAATTTCTGTATAATTATCATGAAATTTAAAAAAAAAAAACGTAAATAATGCAATGTTAAAACTTTGCGCTCAACATTCTCAAAAAAAAAAAAAAAAAAAAAAACTTAAAAAATATTTTTTATTTTCAAAATTTTCGCACTAGGGCCCCCGGATTCTCCGCTACGTCACTGAACCGTGCCTGAGTCTAGGCCTATTTGGCCTGGTCTTAAATCCAGCCCTACAAACGCTGATCACTGGAACTAATTTTTTTATCTACAAAGATATGGGCAGCCATTTTGGTGATATATCTTTATCACATTTAATTTTTTTTTAAGTATTAAAAATACGTCATCATCATCACTTTTTTATTTGCTAAAATCATAAGTAGTATTTCGGCTACAAAAGTTCATTAACTTCAGAAATTTCAACCTTTTTTTTTTTTTTTTTTTTTTTTTTGTAAAAATAAAAAAAAATGATATAAGGTTAATCAAAATAAAATGCGGATTATTTCGCGTTTTCTAAACTCTGCAATCTCTGCCATTTCAACAGGTTTGAACCTGTTAGCACATGCATGCTCTACAATTCATTTCGTTCAAAGCAAATACAGTATATTTCTGTTGTGAAAACAGGACTTCTTATTTTGAATAAAAAAAATTACCCCTAGTTCTCACCTTCATCAATCTTTAAAAATATTTTTTCACCCAATTTTAATTGATTAAAAAAATTAATCGACTGAAAAGCGACTAATTAATTTCCTTTTTGTCTCTCTCTCTCTCTTTCAAACATAAAACTGAGATCCAACTAGGCTTTATTTTTTTTGCACGAACAGGAAAATCCCCATCATTAACAATGATGAAAAGCGCTATGAAAAAGTCGAGAGAGAATAGGAAAAAAAAATAATAAAATTATATAGGAGATAATAATCAAAACAAATCTATATCGGGAGTATTTTTCTTTTTTTTTCCATTTTGTGCCCACGCAATAGCAATAGCAACAACTGTTCATGGGAAAAACTCAACGGACCGTTGTAGAATAATCATTAATTCAGTACAAGACAGGTGTTCATCGGAATTATTCGACTACTCGTACCATGAGAACCGAATCTCCCACTGGACAAGTTTAAAAAAAAAAAGGGTAAAAAAAAATTCACCTCTCGGAAAACTCGCGAAAAATGAAAATAAAGAAACAGAAAAGCAAAAGGAAAAAAATAAGATAGAAAAGTGGAAATAATTGCAAAATAACCGAATCGAAATAGCATTAAAAAAAGAAGCTCACCGAATTGATAGTTCGCGTGATCGCCGCCAGGAGCAGCACTATACGGGTAAATAATTAAACTTCAAAGATTAATTATGGCTCTTATGTTTAGCCAACGGCTGGGGATAGAATACGATGTGTTGAAGTGGGTATATAATAAAAACGAAATAAGAGTCGGTAAAACATGATTTAAAAAAAAAATGTAATGTGAACTGATTTGTAATCTTTAGATTATCCGTCGATCGCGCAGTAATCCGTAAGAATTCAATGTAAGCAACGATTTTTTGCCGCCGATTTTGCAATTTCTGCATTTTTTTTTTTTTTTAATTTTATTTTGTTCGCTTGAATTTTTTTTTAACTTATTTTTGTCCCCTCGGACATGTATTAACAAGTCGCAACAAGTCGCAACGTAACATTCATCATTAAAACGTTGCAACAGCGTGAGACTTTCCAAATCGTTTTCCATGCGACGGGGGTGACGAATCATATGGGGCGTTCCGTTTTTTTTTTTTTTTTTTTTTTTTTTAAATGAAAATTTGTTTTATCATTTTCGCTCTTGTGGGGACTTGGCTGTGCACTAGGGTGGGTCGAAAATCAAAAATTTTGGATTTTTTTGCCTTTTCGAAATTTTTTTTAAACGGCGTCTTGAGGTGCGCAAGAGGACAAAGCTTTGTAAAACTTCAGAGTTAGACTTTAGATTTTTGTGAAAACAGTACCGTTTGCTATCGGATTTTTAACGTTGATTTCGAAAATGAAATCTGTTTGCGCCTAGCTTTTTATGATCTTGAGATACAGGCCAAGTTCGCCATAAAAATGTCAAAACTCTAAAATTTCAATATTTTTATCATATTTTTTACAATAACTCAGGAACAGAAATAGCTAGACGGAAACAGATTTCATTTTCGAAATCTAAGTTGAAAATCCGATAGGAAGCGGTACTTTTTTCACAAAAATCTAAAAGTCTAATTTTCATCCCTTATGAAGTTTTCCAAAATTTTGGCCTTCTTGCGCCGCATCAAGACGTTGTTTAAAAAATATATTACAATTAGAATTTTGAAAGTTTGAGTCACCTATTCTGCCCGTGGAAGCAAAAATAACGTATCACCATTCTGAATTGACTATTTGTTTACAAGTTAAAAATAGAAGGGACGTGCCAATTCCGAAATGGAGATACGTTATTTTCGCTTACATGGGCAGTATTGCTGTTGTCACATACAGGTGTGAAGAAAGACAATGTAAAACAAGAAAACGCAACGTTATTTTAGTTTAACCCCCATCCCTGAGCTGAAGCATATAGTAAATATAGTTGATTGAAGACAAGAATTTTACAATTGAATTTTAAAATTACGGAATATTTTAACATTTCAAAAAAAAAAAAAAAAAAAAAAAATTCTGCAATTTAGGAAATTAACTTAGGTAGCGGTGAGCTTACAAAGAACCCCGCACAAAATAACAGGAATTTGGTTGTCGGATAAATTTTATATTTAAAAAGAGACAAAAGAAGAACAAAAACAAATGGACTTTTATCCGATAGCCAAATTCCTATTGTTTTGTGCGGGGTTCTTTATTTTTTCATGAAAACCCAACTGTTGAAAAATACCAACATGAAACTGAGTGAGTGTAGAACAGTGGTAACCTCCACTGTAGCTTGTTTTAAAATATCTGTTCAGCTTCTTGAAATCTCTGGAGATCAGATCTGCCAGAGAATTCGATAAACTTTCTTCAGTGTCATTCACTAATGCGAGACGTCTATTACTGTAGCAAAGCACCGCTACAGAATATTCAATATGAAGTCTTTGGAGAGCAAAATATTGTCGTAAGGAAGAAAAAAGGAGAAACCAAATAAAATTGTTTATGAAAACTAAGTAGAGAAAAAATTGATTGGAAGCTGGATTCGAGCCAACGAGGGCTCACACATCCTTGAACCCCAATCCGTGGGAGAACGCCTTAAACCAGGTTCCAATCAATTTTTTATCTACTTAGTTTTCAAAAATTTAGTTTAGAGACTTAAGCAACGATTACGGGGCAACTTATCGGAATGTGCCGGAAAAATTTCGGGGAAAGAGAGTAGAAAAAGACCGAGTGAAAATAGTTATTAAGTTAAACCGGAATCGATTAAAGGACAGCGGAAATTATGTCAAATACCTTAAAAGTACCGTGGCGCACGAATTGGTCCATGTTTATTTTTTCCTTTTCAGGCCGAGAAATGACGACCATGTAAATCACGGAACGTCCTTCCTTCGAATCGCGGAAAGGCTCGAAAGAGCACTTCCACAGCTCGGCGCCATAGCCCATTGAAATTCTTTTAGTTTTTTTCTTTGTCGTTTTTTTAGAAGAATTAATATAATTTGGTAAGAACAACCGGACCTTCGGTAAAGTTTTTTTTTCCTCAGCAAGACTAATTTTTAAAAGAAGGACTGTTTTTTTTTCAGGATTTTTAAAATTTCCGAAATATCGATTTATTGGCCGTGCTGTGGCGATGAACTTCAAAAAGTGTTATATGTTCTTGAAAGTGTTTGGTGAAGTACACGATTAGTGTATTTTTTTTTTATTCAAAGACTAACTACTTTAAAAGAAAGACATATTTTTTATTCTCAATATTTTTCATTTCACATTGAATGCCGAATTGGATTCGACGTTGGAGGAAACATCGATCCCGTAAATTCGGGTAAGTGAAACATTAATTTTTTTCTCATTCAGGGCAATGAGTTAAAGTTAAAAATCTCTTTAAAGCTAAACAAATAAAATTGCACACCATCAGCAAAAGGATTAAGCCTTACTGAATACCATGTAGAAGTCGGAAATATTTACAAGCAAAATCAAGTACAAGCTGCAGTAGAATATAACAAACTCGTAATGTTTAGGTCAGCAATGAGTCCGCAGGACACCCTGGCAGATCTTATTTCCAGAAATTTCAAGAGCTAAAACAGAAACTTTAAAACAAGCTTCAGTGGAGGTTACCGCTCGATACTCTTTAATTTCATATAGGTCTTACTCTCAAGAATGTCAATAAACATTTTGTTGTCAACGTAACGTTAAGGCAGTGTAATGTATTGTTTGTTTCAGAATGTTCCAGGACATTCAAAACTCAAAACCGAATCTAATGTACTCATCTAAAGAGAATAAAAATTAATCGCTTTTTCTTTTAAACAATGTGACGCGTATTCCTTTCGAGATTTTTAAAGTCCTTCACCTCCTTTCTTAAAAACATAACTCTTATTTTTTTTTTTTTTTAATTTTTTTTTTTAAGCGACGGAATTTTTTTAATATATCGTCCCTTTTTTTTGACGGGGGAAAATAAATGGGGGAGACGATTGCCGGTTAAAAACAATGAATTTTGAATGGGAATTACGATGTGTTATAAGCATATTGTCGGCGTGGATGACTCATATTCAACACACAGCACGTGTTGTTGTTTACATGTCTTCTTTAATTGTATTCAACGCGTACGATCTTCATTCATTCGGAATGATTCTTCCCTAGGTGCCGTTGGATAAATGAAAAAGGGCGAAAGGAAAAAAAAAAAAATCTGGAGTGTTTCCAGTAAATTTTTTTAAATGACGTGGAGGAGAAGGGAACCTGTTGGATTTGATTAATTAAAAAAATGTTTAAGGATTTGCCAAGATGTGAAAATACACATTTTTCTCTCGGGCCTATAAAAAAAACACTTTTACAGAGAAAATTTCTTGCTCGTCAATGGGGCGCAATTTCACGCCAAACATGTTCGGCGAAAATGTTGGATAAACGTTTTCATCGAACATTTTCCCGGACATGTTGGGGAAGCTCTACATAATCAGTGACGGTTTTTTAAGCATGTTATGTGAATATGTTGGTCCGAAATGTTCGTCACTTTTATTAAACACAAACATATACACCCAACATGCTTTAAAAAGCGTCACTGCTTATGTGGAGCTTCCCCTGTATTTTGGGGAAAATGTATGGTGAAATTGAGTGCCCAACATGTTTGCCGAGCATGTTCGCCGAACATGTTTGGCGGGAAATTCCGCCCATAAAAAGTCAATATTTCAGAGAGAAAGAAAAAAAAATTAAAGTTTATGGTTCTTTATGGAAACGCTGGTTCTAAATAAACGCCTAAAACATGCAGCAAGTTCGGAGAAGTTGCTGCGAGGCCCTATTACGATACCGAAAAGTTTGAGCTGTAGGTACTTGCTACTTCTATTTATTATTCCTATTTTTAAATTTTCGCTATGTTTTGTTCAAAGAGACTCTGTGCGTCCTCCTATACAGCGATCTTATGACGGACCCTTTCCAGTAATAAAAAGAACTAATCGATATTTTCAAATATTGTTAAAAGGAAAAGGAGGTACAGTTTCGATCTACCGACTAAAACCAACATTCATAGAAGATTCTAGTGTTCAAACCGTTGGCCGCAACGGGTCAAATAAAAAGTTCAATTCTTTTTCGAAAGGGAAGGGGGGTAAAGCTACAGAGCAATGCCGCTAACGTTTGCAGTCGTTTTTTTTTTTTTTTTTTTCAAAGTCCTCGGCGAAGGTGGGTACTCGACTCATAAGCTCAGCCTGTTTAGTTTTTCCAAATTAACGCAAAAACCCTCCATCACCGCAAAAACTAAAAAACGTTTGGAAAGAAAAATTCATTGTTTCTTACGTATACCTTGCCCTACTATACCTTACTCTAAGGTCGATAAAGCTAAGTGCGGACCAATTTTTTTTTTTTTTTTTTTTTTTTCTACTTCTTGTAATCAGATATGAAGCATTGGAGGATTTTTTCGTAAAAGAGCAAATAAAATAAAGTAAACAAAGGTATAATAAAAAAGATATAGCACCAGGTACAAGACGGCCAAAAAGAGAGAAGAAAAAAAAACTAATGATTGAGAAGTTTTTCCCATGAGAATTTAATAGACTCCGAAGCAACAGGTGCCTCATCACCCCATAGCTTACAAGACACCCTTACATAAACCCGATACGACCCTTATATAATTTAATATTTCGCATTAAAACGGAACAAGAAGTCTAATTCATCACGGGAAAAAAATATCAAAAAATATCTTTTTCAAAATTCAAAGTGACAAATAAAAAATCGGAGACTTCATTTGTTCCCCAAAACAAAATTGATAAATTTATGAGTTTGAAAAATATAAATAACTATCTAATTTATAAAAAAAGAATTATTTATAGATTTTTTTTAGACGTCAGTTAAACCGTTTTTGTACGTAACAACCCCTTGGTTTTTACAACCGTTTTCTTCCTCAACGTAAAAAGACCAGAACGTACGCGTAAAAATTAATATTTCGAGTTGTTCAACTTAAAAAGGAGTGACTGTTTCATTCAGAACTTTAGTGAATTTTTGAATGAATGAAATTGACTCGCGCGCCATCTCTCGGTGAAACGCTGAACTTTCAAGCTGGAACTATGATTAATCAGGTGACGTGATCTACCATGCGTTTCTAAACTAAAAGTCAAACAATTCTTTTTTTCCCTTTAAGACAATAATGATTTTCTTGGAAATTTTATTGATTCGTTTTTTTTTCTTTAAGGGAATCCAACTCTCGAGTTTTTTATTTTTATTTTTGAATTATCATTGTCAAGCATGACAATGTTTTATTAGACCAGTAGCATCCAAGATGAAATCATCACATGAATTTTAAACGGTTGGAAAACAATGGACAAGAGAGAGAGATGGAGATAGATTACGGCGGACGGGCGCTCCGAAAATCGTTTAAAATTCACCATGTCATCTCAATTTTTAAAACATGACATCTAACTCCGTTCAGAATTTATAATGAAAAAGCCGAAATGCGCCACCATCCCTCCTCCCCGAAAAAAAAAATTGGAAAAAAAAAAAAGTTTTTAATTCATATGGACGTGGGGGAGTCAAAAAAAGGGGGAGGAGAACCGAAGGAAAAAAAAAAAACATGTTTCATTACAGAAGCGGTATGGCAACATGATGACCCCGTGAGATGCAATCCGAACCCAGACTCGTAAACCTAATCACGATTTCGTCAGAGGAAAAAAAGACCCTGATACTACGTAAGATAAACAAGGTAAAATGGGGTCTAAACGTGGGTGGAACAGTAAACAACCCCATTTCACATCTGTTACCAGATTTCGGCTTCAACTTGTTTTGTTGTTGTTATTGTATATCTTTAGCAGGTTCCAGTAGTTGGAATTCATTTATAAAAAAAAAGGAAGAAAAAAAAAAAAAAAAAAAAAAACATGTTAAAAAAAGAAAAACAAAAGCGATAATAAAAATTAAGAACACAAAGTCAATAGGTGTATACAATGTACTGACTCGGTCAAGCTCATGACAGGGTCGAGTGTTAATGAGGATGCTGGTGATTATCCTATTAGCTCACCAACACATTACAATATTTTATCACCACGCGTTCTCTTGTTTAATATAGCACCAGGACCGTCTTAATCTTTTCCCACTAATTCCTTGTTTCGTTTTTTTAAAACGAGTTTATAAAATCGCTTTTGAGCCCCAAAAATAAAATTTTCATTTCTCCGGGCAGAAAAATAAATTTTTATTTCACCAGGCTGAAAAATGAACTTTTCATTTCTCCCCGCTGAAAAACGATATTTTCATTTCTCTCGGTTGAAAAACGAAATTTTCATTTCTCTCGGTTGAAAAACTATTTTCATTACTCCCAACGATATTTTCATTTCTCCCGAATGAAAAACGATATTTTTATTTCTCCCGAACGAAAAACAATATTTTCATTACTCCTAACGATATTTTCATTTCTCCCGAATGAAAAACGAAACTTTCATTTCTCCCGGCTGAAAAATGAAACTTTCATTTCTCCCCGCTGAAAATCGAAACTTTCATTTCTCCCGGCTGAAAAGTGAACTTTTCGTCCTGCTTGAAAAACGAGAAAGTTCATTTTCCGCCGTCTGGATAAAAAATGTTTTACAGAATCAGGCACGGGGGTGTTTTGCACATCTCGGCTGGTCACAGCCCAAACGAACCAGTCGAGACGTGCAAATAAGTCACCCCCATACCGGTTTGTAACATACTACTTCTGCCCGCGCAACGTAATTCCATGATAAGATAACGTATAAAACTTTGACAAGATATAAAATAAAAAAAATAAAAAACCGCTAGTATGTTTGCTAATTTGTAATTAAACTCAAGTGCAATAATTGCTTTCGGGGAATCGCAAGTTACCAAGAAAAATTTTGTAAGAACGTCAATGGTTAGGAATTCGGTACACAACTATGTTTCTATCTTGGGCTGGATGATGATGTAAATTGCATTTTTTTTTTTCAAAATAATATTCGTACATCTCCTTCGCGATTGCGTCGCTCGAGAAAACGACTACTAATGGACCAAGCGGTCATTGATATGGTTGCTGCAAATATTTGGCACAGTTCGTTCACCTATACATGCGTAATCATGTAAATAGAATCATTCTCAAAAATCAGAAAAATTAAATGCTTAGAAAGCAAAATTCCCGAAAAAGTAAAAATATTTCTTGGGAATTTTCTATTCATACCTCTTTCCCCAAATCTTCTTTTTCAAAGAATTTTTTGGAAAAAAAAAGTTTGCGCAAGAAAAAAGATCAAAAATTTGACAATAATTTTTTTTAGAATTTCGACCATTCCAGCGCTGCAGGACGAAAAAAAACTCAAAAAATTAACACCGAATTTTTCTCACCCTTAGCTCAGTTTCCCTGTCCACGGTTTCGGGCCAAATAATTTTTTCTCTCGATTCTTTTTGATCATTTTCTTTTTAAAATTTGCACGGGATACTTTTTCATACACACGTGGTGGTTGCATGTGTTACGTATCGGGTCTGAGTCCGAACCAACTCCCTAGACTTTTTGTATTGTCCGCATGTCGGTCACACAATGGTCCCTTAATTTTACGAGCCCACTCCAGTCTCAAGTCTAGGTTTATGTTAATTGTTTTCTTATTCATCATTGTTAGCGGCCTCCTCCCCGTCGAAATGTTGAAATTATTTAAATTTATTGTAATGTCATCTGTTATTTATTTTATTACTCCGTTTTTTTCTTCTTCTTCTTATTCTCTTTTTTACTTTTACTGAGTTTCTAGGGCTACTTTCCCATATTTAAAAAAAAAAAAAAAAATGTGAGAAAATAGCTTCGGAAACTAAAAATAAATAGTATCAAGAATTTAGTTTTGATTTTCAGCGTTAGAAAACGTATATTTAAACGTCACAGGATCAAAATCCATGATGGCGGTCCCCAAGTGAACCAAAAATTCAAGATGGCGGTGATTTTGATGTAAAGAGACAAACAATTAAACCTTGTTTCTAAATATAGTTACTGGTATTTCCTGATGGTAAAAGGGTATTTGGTCACTTGGTAACTGTCGAACACAACGTGTCGGAACACGCGCGGTATGCGCGAGGCATCAATATGGCAACATAATACTCACTTTTAAAAAATTTCTTAAGGGATCCCTCTTCGAAAAAGAAAAAAGTGTAAAAAACGCTTAAACCTTTGCTCATGGGCCCCAATTAATTTCTATCACTACAAATATTGTTCATTAACGAAAATTAGCACGATCCAGACTTATTGAGTTGCCAGTTGAAGGGACTAAATTTTTTAGCTCATGTCAGTTTTAATGGAAGCAAAACCTAACTGACCATTTAAAAAATTTCAATGGCATCACTTTCGAACCTCCACTGGCAACAAAGAACTCTCATTCCTGTTGGTCGGCCCTCTGTACAATTATTCATCCTCATTATCGAAAAACACGATTTCAACATTAACTTATTTGCAAAAAAAAAAAAAAAAAAAAAATTGAAATCAACACCTGCGAAAAAACTAGTCTCGCATACATTTTCGAAAAAAAAAACTATAGCTTTTAGGCTAGGTCTTGGCTGATTAACAAAGGCATATAATGGGAGAAAAAACAAAATACACCGTGGATAACCGAATGAAGCAATAAACTAAAGTACTGACACGACGTGACCGATGCCGAGAATGGAGTGAATCGTTCTGGAGACACGACACGTGCCAACGCAAAATAATTTTTCCAGGACTCTTTTCTTTTCCTTCCTCCGTCAAAAATATCAAAGCGAGAGGGGAGGGGGAGGGGGAGGGGATTAAACATATTTAACCGAAACCGTCTAATGCAGTAATCGTACCAAATTTTCTATTCTATTCTGGAGGGGATCATTGGCGATCCAGACAGTAGACCATTCAAGGCTTAAATTTTCGTGGAATTTTCAGTCATTACATTTACCGGTATTCGATTGGGAGTCTTTTTAGTACCTCAATTTCGCCCAACGACTACAGATTTATTCAAGCAGAAATGATTTTGTGAAATATTTTTCGAGACTTACCTAATGAGCTTTCAGGATCGCTAAGGTCACTAAGTGAAGGCACTTTCTGCATGGAAGACAAAGGTCTAGAAATCGGTGCCGGTACGCAAGCCTCATCGGTCACCTCCTGTTTGATACTTGGCATGTCGACTACATCTAGAGCGAATTTCTGCAACAAAAAAAAAATTACAATTAAAGCTCTGCAAAATAAAAACTCTGCACAAAAACAAAACAAAAAAGATGACCTACTCTTTCACACAGCCAAGATGATATTAAACTGATAATTATAAGAACCAAGATATCGAGATCAATACAATGATTAACATATGCTAATTGATTTATTGTTTTTAAAAACTCTTTATTCCTTCACAAAAGGAATAATTTTGAGGGAGGGAAGAATATAATTCCTATGGTGTGTGGTGTGCGCGTCAATTAAAATATAAAACAGGTGATGGAAGATATTGGCCAGAATTTTTTTTTTTTTTTTAATTTTTTTCTATCAAACCCTTGAGGATTGCAAACCCTTATTTAAAAATTTACACATGGGGAGAATGGGAAAAAAATGTTTACTTTCTCAGTTACATCTGCGTTTCTTTCGTCATTTATTAAGATTTGTGTTTTCAGTTTAAAGTTTATCTTGAATGTTATAATTCATGCATAAATGCACCTGTTGTGGTTTTCGGTTGGCATCGTCATTATTAGATAAAAAAAAGAAGTTTTCTTTGGGAATTTTAAGTTATTTTTGGCGTGAATTTTAATCAAGGACTTTTATCCATTTTTAAGAAAATCAAGAAAAATAAGACAAGAAGGAAGAGTTGTTAAGAAAATTAAATGGAAAAAATAAATAAGGGCCCAATTCAGCCTGCCACAGGCCCATGGTAGGATCCGTCGAATTTTTGAATTTGAAATTGCTACAGCGCGGAAAAGTTTCATTTTGTCCTCCCTAATTAACCCCAAGTTTTTTTCAGATTTTTTGGAGGCCGATTTCTGCTGCCCCCAGAGACCTTAACTTTTTTAAAAAACACATAAGGGCCGAAAAAATAAAGAGTCGTATTTCTCCGCAAAAGAAATCATTTCGTGCCGGAAATTTTCCGGGAATTTGAAAAATGGAGACGGTTTTACAATAATTTAAGCCATTTTTTATTTAAGCAAATAACGTCTCTTTCATTTCATATATATAAAAAAAATGGTTCCAATTACTGTAAAACCGACACTATTTTTGAATACGGAGAGTATCCCAGACAAAATGATCTCTATCGGACCAGAATGCGACTAATTTTTTCGGCCCTTATGAACTATGAAAAATATAGGCTTTTGGAGGCAGCAAAGATCGGGTTCCTAAAAATCTGAAAAGAATTAAAATTAACATAGATGCATAAAAAATGCAACTTTTACGCTGCGTAGCACTTAAATATTCAAAAATTCGTGTTTTTCGATGAAAAATGAAAAATGAATAAAAATTGGAGCAGTTATAGTTCATGGGCTAAAGTTATTTGAGTAAAAGTCGAATGGAAGGGGGCGAAAATTTTTTTAGATGATATGGTGTTTTCCTTAGGCCAAAAGGATGCCGAAAAATCATGATGGCCATTTCGGAAGGGCAGCTTTTCAAAATGGCTGCCATATACAGAGGAAAAAACAACGAAAAACATCTTATAAGTTTATTTCTTTTTTCCTAGCCTGTAGGATGATAATTAGTTACCATTTACCTTAAGACATAATGAATAAATCCTTGAGGTGACTTGTAACAGTGAGGGTGACTTTCATCATCTTTTTGACTTAAAGTAAAATATTTTTTAAATAAGTTCACCGAAAGATAAGATAAAACGTTAAAAAACTTTAAGAGAGAAAGAAAAAATAAAAAAATAAAATAAAAGAAATTCCAAAAAAAAAAAAAAAAAAAAAAAATCGTCTCAAGGTTGAGGTTGAAAGGTAAAGTGCTCGCCTCCTAGGCGAGAGGTCCGGAGATCAAGTCTGATCAAGCGCTATCAATTCGGACTAATTCTGATTGATGTCGTCTATGACTCTTAATTATCTGCATCAGACGACCATAAAAAAAGGCAGCTCAAACGTGCAACTCGCCTTGCCAATTCGCATAGCGTGGTAAGGTCGAAAATGGAAAAGAATATTGTTTTTCAAAAAAAAGCCCCAAAATAGATTTTTATTAATAAAATTAAGATAAAAATGGCCTCAACTGTGAAGATTTCAAGGACTAAGTGTGCATTTTCACGTAGACTTCGATATAGAAAAATCTGAAAGGAGGAAGACATATAGACCGGTCTGTGGGCATTAAAAACTGCTGCAATAACGAACAAATCCGAGAAAGGAATTTTTTTCATAGAATGCTAGTATGGGATGTAAAGAAACCTTGTGAGAAAAAAGGTACCAAATCAGATCCCGGAAAAGGTCCTATTTTTACATTTTTTTGACTTTTAAAAGGCAATATTTGATTCAGAGAAAAATCGAATTGCTATTATTTTATTCAGCGTAAAATTCTGCGTTAATCAGTTTTTTATTCAAAAATTTACAAAAAAAAAAAAAAAAAAAAAAATTATTCTTAAAAGGTAAAGATATGTTAAAATTGTTCAAACTACCGTACCGAAATATTTTCAAAAAAAAATTACGCTGCTTATTTTTAAAGTTCGAAAAACATATTACGACATACGACGATTAAATAAAAAAAAGCCCCATTTACTTCGACTCTTTTATCTGCGAATCAATTAGAAAATTATTCATAATTATTCTTCAGAGGGGGATAAAAAAATTAAAGTCTTATTATACACTTAATTTTTTTTCTCTTTTTTTTTTTTTAAAGATTATAATTGAGATTTGTTGCAATAAAGAGACAAGAGGTCTAGTGATGAGCAACAATATTTGTATTAAGAGGTCGAATGTCAATGTCAGATGTCAAGTCACTAAACAATTTGTCAGAGATCTAAATGACAGACAAGCATGCAGTCATCATCAGCGGGTTATTTCATCGAAACCGTTCAACGACGGAAAATTATTAAAAATTTAGAAAAAAAAAAATTGCGTCAAAAATTCACAATAAACCTGATCAAGGAAAAAATAATTTTTGTTTTGGTTCATGGTAACTGACTCTTCGATTGGCCCCGATATATCACGTTACCCGTGGTGTATCTTGAAACTGGACACTTTTTAAACTTCGATTTGATTCTTCTCATTCATTAAAAAAAATCAAGTGGAAAATTTTCATAACAAAAAAAAAAAAAAAAAAAAAAAAAAAAAAAAAAAAATTTAGAGGGAAAATATTTATTTATTTTTTTTGAAAAGGTTCAAAAAGTTTATGGTGTTTCAAGGTTTTTTACAACCTACGTGTCTGGTTAACTCTAGACCGGTACTCCTACTCCCTATCTAAAGGTGTTTGAATGAATCTCGTATATTTCATTTTCACTATTTGTTATTCCGAATGCATCCTAGTAATAATTCGACTACTGCATCAAGATTTTGGACAATCTCCCAAAAAACCAAAACAAACCAAAAAAATGTGCGAAAGATGTGATGAGCGATCAAAAAAAAAAAATTCTTTTTATCACTCGAGTCGTCACGGTTGAAAGATATTAAAATTAAATTTAAAACGCTGTTAATGATACATTTTTATAGTTTTTTTTTTCTTTTATCCATATCTCAATCGGAGTGATGTTAATCAAAGCGAACAACGTGACCTTATGCCTTTTTTAGGGTCACCATATGACTATCTTTTTTTTTCCACGTCTTAAAATTTATCGAAAGAGAAAAAAAAAATACCTAGAATACAAAACATTAACACTTAACAGGAAAAAGTATCGTCCGCTCACATTTCCATTCAGTTCAAAACTGAAAAAAAAAATGGGAAGTTTTTGTTTTCGCGTTAAAGGATTCAAATATTAAAAAAAAAAAAAAAAAAAAAATGCTTCCAATGTTGAAAATATTTTCAGACACAACAAAATGTTATTTAGACAATTAATTAGAGTTATTGATTCGATAATTACTTAAGGATTGCATTTAAAAGAAGCGTAATACAATTGGAAGTCGATACATGATTCAGTTTATAAACCTAATCGCGATTTTTATTTATCATTATTGATGAGTATACAATACTTCTAATTATCGCGAAAAAAAAAGATGTTTTTAGCTTAAAGGTAATCATCATTATTAGAAATCGTATCAGGTGATAAATAAATGCGATGTGCAGAGCAACTTTTATTATTACTTTTTTTTAGTTTTTAAATTAATAAGAATTTCTTCCCGACGTAAGCGCAAAAATTAAAAATGCACAGTAAGACCGTATTATTAAATCACGATCAATTACTACATTTTTTTCTTTTTTTTTGCGAGCAAAATATAATAAACTTGGAAGGGGCCATTCAAATAGCATGAGATCGATAATTTTTGACCCCTCCACTGTTTTTCAGCAAACGTCAGCAGGTACCATGCTTCAATGATAACATCAAAAGACCCCCCGGCCCCCTCCCCAAGCTCATTAAATTAAAAAATAAAGAGGTTGAGAAAAAAAATTTGATATAGGGACATTAGGCCGCAATTTCACGATAAAACATGTTGTAGTAACATGTTGCTCAACACGTTGGGGCCATGTTGCTCAACATGTTGGAGCATGTCACTACAATGTTGCTACAATGTTGCCAACGAGTTGTGCAACACAGCAGCATGTTGAACTTGTTGTTCAACATGTTGGAGCATGTTACTACAAAGTTGCTACAATGTTGCCAACATGTTGTACAACATTGAACAATGAAAGATAAAATAGTTGCTAACATGTTGTAACGTAGTAACATGTTGCTCAACACGTTGGGGCCATGTTGCTCAACATGTTGGAGCATGTCACTACAATGTTGCTACAATGTTGCCAACGAGTTGTACAACATAGGAGCGTGTTGCTCAACACGTTAAAACATGTCGTTAAACATGTTGAACTTGTTGTTCAACATGTTGGAGCATGTTACTACAAAGTTGCTACAATGTTGCCAACATGTTGTACAACATTGAACAATGAAAGATAAAAAAGTTGCTAACATGTTTGTAACGTTGCAACATGTCGCCGCAACAAGTTCCTGCAACAAGGTACGGTAAGGCTGTTATTTCACGATAAAACATGTTGCAGTAACATGTTGAGACGACATGTTACTCAACATGCTGAAGCGTAAAAACATGTTGCGCAACACTGAAAAATGAAAAATTAAAATTTGCAAATGTTGCTAAACATGTTACAACATGTTTCTATGCTGCAACATATTAATCAGTCTGATATAGTAACATGTTACAGCAACATGTTTTAGCGTGAAATTTCGGCCTAACATGCTGAAGCGTTAGACACATGTTGGCAACATTTACAAAACTTTCATTTTTCATTTTTCTGTGTTTCGCGACATGTTTTCACGTTCCAACTAGTTGAGTAACATGTGGGCAACATGTTTTTAACGCTGCGAAACATTGAGCAACATGTTTTAGAGTGAAATTTTTGCCTTAGGACAGGACTGAAGCACAAAAAAAAATTGCCAATTACTCTCAAATTAATATGCAAAAACAATAACAATGAATTATTCCGAGAAGATTTTACTTGTTCCAACAAGTCGGGAACCCAATAATTTTTCCAAGAAATCCAAACTAAACTTTCATTTAAAAAAAAGGAAACGAACTTTGGACGCCTTACAAAACTTCGAAAAACCGTCTCATTAAACTAATTAATGTTAAAACTTTCCATTTAATCACTCTTAAATCTCAAAAATTTTTGTTTCTTTCCAAATTTTTTTTTTTCCCTTTTTTTCTTTTTTTATTTCCATGACCAACACCACTATAAATCTAGTTATTCTCGGATTAAAGGAATTCCTCGATCGCATTCCGCACATACAAGTTTCTCATCTTCCCCAAAAAATCCCACAAATAAAAAGATCTAATTATAGCAAAAATATTTAGAAAGCTTACGTATCAAAGGAGTATAAAAAAAAGAATAGATTTCGTAAAACCGTACGGTAATAAATCGAAGCCCCTTTTTTTTTCGTTTTTGACACCGCCACAGAAACAATTTAAATCGGTTTTTTTTTTTAAACTTTCAGCCTCCGGAGGGAAATCCTTAAGAATGCTATTGTCATACCGGGTTGCTACTGACTCAGAATTTTGAACAGATTAAAATCCAGCACGGCGGAGATATTTTAAATCTCAATAATTTGACTTTCGGCGCCATATTGAATTTCCTGCCTGAAATTTTGTCATTCTCAAATATAAGCGGTCGAAAATTCCTACAACACTTTTTTTCCAATTTTTATACGGAAATAAACGTATTTTTTGCGATATTTTGCATTACATACATGAAATGCTGGTTGCCTGTAGTAAAATTAGGAAAGGGCTTTCTACAGGTTTGAACGAGTATAATGAGCGTCCTTGAGGGGTTACTGGTTAATTTTACGCCCGAAATAGTAAGAAATAAAATTTCAAGCGGAACTTTTTCCGAATTTTCCGGAAATATGTCATTCGAACGCAAAAATTGTGTAAATGGTTTGCAGAATAAATGCAAAAATTTTATATGCAAAATGTTTTCTTTTTACAAATTTGGACATACATAATTTTTGCATAGTTTATGCATATGATTTCAAGCATTAAAATTTAACTCATAATTTTTACAAAATTTATGCTTTATTTTTTTAAGCATGAAAATTTAGATATGCATAATATTTGCATAATTTATGCAAGAGATTCTGATTTCCCGGGAAATTTGTGAATTCGGGATTTACCGTTTTTGGGAAAAAAGTTTGCCGGGTTTCGGAGAATTTAAATTCCCCGGAATCCCGGGTGATCCCCGGGAATTAAAAAACGGCCGGCGGGAAAAATTCCAAAAAAAAAAAATGATTCCTGGGAATTGGGATTGAAAAATTTTCCGGGATCCCGGGATTCCGAGGAAGGGAAATCCCGGGCTGAATCTCTCATTTATGCATAATTTATGGATAATTATTTATGCACAATTTATGCATAATTATTTATGCACAATTTATGCATAATTATATTCGGGATTTCCCGTTTTTGAGAAAAAAAAACGTTTCCCGTGATTCGGGAAATTAAAAGTTCCCCGGAATCTCGGGCGAGTTAAAAAACGGCAGGATAAAGTCCAGAAAATTCGAATCGAAGGAACTAAGATTGAAAATTTGTTCGGGATCCCAAGATCCCCAGGACGAGAAATCCCGAAATATTTTTATTCAAATTTTTTTTCCATTTTCTGCATACCTATTTATGAATAATTTATGGATAATTATTTATGCATATAATTATATTCAAGATTTCCCGTTTTTGAGAAAAAGTTTCCCGGGAATAGGAAAATTGAAATTCACCGGAATCCCGGGTGGTTCCCGGGAATTAAAAAACGGCGGATTTTAAACTTCGGGAATTGGGATTGAAATTTTTTTCGGGATCCCGGGATTCCCAGGACGGGAAATCCTTGAAAATTCTTAATCAACTTTCCTTTCCGTTTTATGCATACTTGTTTATGCACAATGAATGTATAATTATTTATGCACAAAATATGCATAATTATTCTGAATGATTAAAAAAAAAAAAATTCTGGTAAAAAAAAAGTTAAGTACTTAGTTGATGCAAAATTTATGCACTTTTTACGTCCAATTTTTTGTAAAATTTATACATAATTTTTGTACGATTTATGCATTTCTTTTTCGTACGGGCAAAAAGATCACAGCATATTTCTTACTGACATATATTGACAACATTATCGTTGAATGCGAGAACTTACCAACATTTTACTAGGCTTTTTCTCCTTATCACTGAGATCCCCCGTTTTAGTTTGACTAGTTGCACCATTTCTATCACTATCTGAGATCGATTTGCATTTAATAGTCACTTCCTCGAGTTTAACCATTGTCGTGTCCAAATCAATAGATATTTGACGTTTACACGAGTCAGCCTTTTGACGGACTCTCGTAGGGAGCGTCATATCTTCTACCATTTCCAAAAATTTACACTTTTCATTAAATTAATCTGAATTTTTTAAAAATATCCCACATTTCGCTAATTAAAAAAGAAAAACATGGAGGGGATTAAATAAAGATTTTTATCTTTAAAAAAAAAAAAAAACACGTAAGTCGGGAGTAAAAAACGTAAAGAAGGGCTGCAACGAAAACACCTCCGCATCTCTCCCAGAAGACAGAAATACACTTTTCATAGTGAATATATGTATATGTGCGTTCTTTTTTCATTCATAGATCAGTTCACAGTTTGCCCGTTCATTAAAAACACATATGTACGCGGCAAACGTTAAATAAAATTTCAGAAAAGAAGAAAAAAAAAATCTTCACGTCAAATATTGGTTTTCGTAAAGTTCATAATTCTTTTTATTTATTTTTATTCTTTTTTAAAACGCTTTCTTCCTTTATTTCCGGTGAATTTTGAACAGAAAGCCAGAAAATATTTGAATAGAATTTTTCTCCCCTTTTTAATGCTCCGAAAAAAAAAAAAAATACAGTTATTAATTATAAAAAATTAAGCTTGGAAGTCAAACAGAGAGAAAAAAAAAGAAGGGAATAAAAAAAAAAACCAGCAAAATTCCATGTTTATTTTTAAACGTGAAAACTGGGCTACGCAAATCATAACTTTCTGTCCAAAATGTTATGAAATAATATTAATATTTTTTTTTCCGTTCCGTTTTTGAATCATTAAAAAAAAGTGATTATAAAGTTTTACTGTGATCTATGTAAATATGACAAAAAAAAAAAAAAACGAAAGCATGAATGCCAATTTCTTTGTGGCAGGGGAAGTATTTGTCAACAAATAAGATTTCAATAAACAAAAACTATAAAAAATAAAAATGAGCCAAAATTTGGAAAGGTCAAGCTCTATGGAGAGAGAGAGAAAACCTTATATGTAGCATATGTAAAAAGTAGGGTGTCCCTTATTTTGGGAATTTTCGAATTTCAAATGGCTTACCACCAAAACTGGTTCTGTTTGGTGTACTAATAAACCCGAATTATTTTTCAAGTTTTTACTCGACAAGAAACCGTGACGACTTGAGCTTAAAGTTCCGAAAATGGCCGTGAGAAAAAATATGGTATTTTATCGGAAATTTTCCGTAGATCACGAATATGAAATCCTATTTTTTTATATCTGGTCCTGTTTTTGAGCTGGAGACCAAAATACGAGTTAAGCAGAGGACTTGGTATATTTTATCACTTCACCACGTTTTTTTTCTTTTTTTTTTTCACCATATTTTGGCTTTTAGCTCAAAAACTGGACTAGATATAAAAAAACGGACTTCAGAATCGTGATGTACGGAAAATTTCCGATCAAAACCACATCTTTTTCGCGAAAAAAAATTGGCGAATTTTTTTCTCTGGAATTTTAAGCTCAAGACGCCACGCTTTTCCGTCGAGCAAAAAATTTTTAAAAAAAATTCGAGTTTATCAGTACACCAAGGAGAACCATTTTCGGGGGTAAGCGATTTGAAATTCGAAAATTGTCAAAACAAGGGACACTCTAGTAAAAAGCATTAAATGGTAAAGGATCTTAGGTGAGCTTCTTAGGTGAACTTCTTATGGCAAGGCAACGAAGAAAAAAAGCATGAAAAACTCTCGAGCAGATAGACCAGAAAAAAAATTCGAATTTGAGGGAATCTAGGGCTGAAATCTTAAACAGTAAAAAATTTTGAGCGTTTTTGACACTTTCACGTCAAAAACGGTCCACATATTTTTAATTGCTAAATTAATATAGATTACCATTGCAACGTCTAATATCGACATAATAGTACGTCAAAATAGTTGTCATTTATCTCAAAGGGTTTTGATGATAGAGGCCAAAATAAGTAAAACAAAATTGGCAAAATATGCTACAGCCACATTTTTGCGAAATTCTTCATATTTTTGTCCCCTAGCACAGTGATCGTTTGTCATAAATAAATTCTAACTTTATTTTCATAATCTGCATAAATGTTCGAATAGGAAACAACCATTTTTACATAAAAATAAAATTTTTGATTTTACGATCTTTACGGGAACTTCAAAATGTTTAAGAGCACCAAAAAAAAAAAAAAAAAAAAGTTAAATTAAAAATATTAAGTACCACTAAATGTATTATTAGCTAAAACTCTTCCAGAATCCATTTTCATCGAAACATCCTTCTTTCGGTATTTTTCTGCTTTTTGCAAAATCAGACCTGTTGTTTGTCAGAAATCAAATAACTTTTACCTAGAACCGGTGAAAATTTTGAACAATAAGGACTGTTACGAAATTTTCCCTAAAATTTGGACCTTCGAAAGTCCATATTGAAATTGAAAGTCCCCAAAATAAAATGGTCCCTGAATGCTTCTTTAGGAATTTTTGGAGGCCAAGTTTAGGGGTCCAAAAAATTGAAGGAAATTATTTGTTGGCTGAGTATTACATTGGGTCTGTTCTTCCCCGATCAGCAATGCTTGCCAGGGTGACTAGACGTACAATATTAGTTACAAAAGTTTCACGCTTTGGTTTTTTTTTTTTTAAAGATAGACTATGCTTATAATAGAAGCATATTAAAATAATTTCTCGTAAAGTCTATAATCCTTAGGTTTATAAAAAACACTTCAACACGTGAAAACCTATACCAACCCCTATATTTACATCGCATGATGGTGGAGTTTCATCCAATAATCTTTTCAAAAAAAAAAAAAAAAAGAACCCTAGCCTAGTTTCTACATTATCGCTTTGCCAAACGGTAATTTAAAATCTTTTTTTAAAAAAACAAGTTTTAAAGGATTGCTCCCATTTTTAAGAATTGTTGGTTTATATTTTGAGAAATTGAATTAGTCCATTTAAAAAAAAAAATTAGTCAAAAATTAGCCCATCGGGCAAAAAATTCATGCTTAACTCAAGGGCTGACACGTATTTCAAAAAATACGTCCCTTGATCTCAGTGCAGCAAAAATCCAAATAAATTCACAATGAATCAAGCTGCAACAAGTTAGCCTACCCAAAAAATATTTTAGGATCATAGTGTTTTTTTGACGTTTATGCCTTGTTTTTTGCAATTTATAGCATTTTAGCCGAAAAAAGATTTTCGTCTAAAAAGATTTTCTACAAGACATAAAGTTCAGAATTGCAGAGCATTACCGGGATCCCGAATCCCGAGAATTGGACAGGATTAATTCCTGGACTTTAAAAGCATAATCCACATATTTTCAATCCTGAAAACTCCCATTTTTGTCTTAAATTTAACTTTTCTTCCGGTATATCCAAAATATTGTTAATTTTAATATAATGACAAGTTGCAACCTGCTTAATTGTGATCGAAAATCTGAAAAATAGCAACAAGGATTGAAAATAACGGTAGAAAAATATTTACTAACTGACCAGGCACGATTTTCTCGCATTACAGTAGCCAGTCATAAAACATTCACAATAATCCCGGGATCGGGAATTTTCGAATCCCGGAATCCCGGGATTGTTCGGGATTGCAGTCTTGATAACAACTGCAGTTCCAGAGTTCAAACCCTCTTTTTGGAAGCGAATTCACTTTGGGCCCTTTTGGAAACTATCAAGAGCTTTTCAAAAGGTTTTGACCCTTGCTTTAAAAGAAAACTTGCAGTATCCTACAGGATCAATGGTGTTTTAATGCAACAAAAAACAACGGCAAATGTTTCCCTTTTTACCACCAACCTGAAGTATTTTCAGCCCTAAATCCCAAAAAGTTAAAAAAAAAGAAACGGCAAAAAAATTTAAGAATAAAGATTCATTTAAAAAGCACTCGCAAATTATACTTCAATCGACAAAAAAAATAATATTCTTAGTAAAGAAATAACAAAAAATCCCGCATATTGATTACAGTCTCGAGCCGATACCTTCGGCCATAATTAACGTAATAATAACCATGATACCCATAAAAAGAATTTAATAACAACGAGAGGGAATTTTTGCATCCTTTTTAATTATTACTCCGAAAAACAATCGCGTGAATCAACTTTTGCAAATTTCCATCCCCTCAAACACACAAAAATAGAAAAAAACCATAGAATCAATCAAACAGAAAAATATAATTGAAGAAAAAAAAAATTGCAAAATCAGGTAACGCACATATACAAAATAATAATAAAAAAAAAAAAAAAACTAATGATGATTCGATAAAAAAATAAAAAAAAACCGGCGACCTTGAACCGAATTATTTCACATTAAGCAGATGGCAAATTTGTTTAAAACCATTTTTCAAACCACCATGAGAGACTCTGGAGGAAAAAAAAAAAAAAATAAAAAACTAAAAAAATAACGAAAAACGATCTGACATTTTAAATCGACCGCAAAATCGGTTAAAATTGTGAGAATTCATTTTGGGGGCTATTTTCAGCATGCGGTCAATTATAAATTTTTCTTTCAAAATACAAGAACGCACAGATTTTTTGATTTAATATTTATTTTTAAAGAATGTGGGATGCATGTGACTTATTAACAAAAAATTTCGTTAAAAAGAAAAATTTTTTTTTACGATATTAATTTTGTTTAACTCGTTGATAACTCACTCTCACGACAAAAAAAAAAAAACGAAATTCGCACAAAAATCGTAAGACGATATATAAAAAAGATTCTGGGAAAAGGGGGGAAAAAAAACTACACTTGACCGAGGCTATACCGAAAAACCGAACAAAGCAATTAGGATGAAAAATAAACCGCAGACGCACATTACACACAAAAATGAATGAAAACTTCTTTTTTTGTTTTCAAAAAAGAGTGAAAAAAAAACGTGTATAACTATATATAAATCAGATCAAACACAAGTTATCGAGAAGACTGAAGAAGAAAAAAAAAAAAAAAAGATAGTTTGAATTACTACGATTTCTGAATGAAATTTTAACTTAACATAAGTTTACTATCTGAGACATTTCCAAGTGAATCTAATGCGGGATTTTGTACTGAAGGAAATATTTCAAGCGTGTTTTTACAAGCGAGGGTGGTTGTAACTCGTACGGAACGAGATGATGTAGTTTTTTTTTTTTTTTTTTTTTTTATCACGCAGTGCGGAAATAGTATATTACGATACTAAGAGAGAAAAAGACTTTTGTCGTCTGCCGCAGGGCTGTAAGATATTTTTTATTCCGAATATGCAAATTTACAAAAAAAGTGTTAGAATTAAAAATCGAAACGAAAAACATCGTTGTTATTATTAACATGGCTGCTATTTTGAAATGAGGTAATGGCGATCATGAAATTGAAAATTATCGAAGAGTGGCAACCTCCACTGTTGCTTTTTTTTTTTTTTTTTTTTTTTTTTTTGCTTATTTAAAATAAAACCTTTTTTTTTCCTTGATTAAATTTTATTTCAGTTGATTCCGAAAGAATATATAAAAATAGTTTCTGATCGTTTTTCCTAGTTAATTTTTCCAAATCTAAAAGTCCTAATACAATTTTTCCTAATGTATTTTATTCCCAATTTATTTTCCTTAGCCTCTAAATCTCCGAAGATTAATTTTCCTAAAATAAAATTTCCTAATCTATTTTTCCTAAACTAAAATTCCTAATAAAATTTTCCTAATGTATTTTTTTCCTAATTTATTTTTCTTAACCTCTACATTTCCTAAGACTAATTTTCCTGAAATAAAATTTCCAAATTTATTTTTCCTAATCTAAAATTCCTAATTTGAATTTTCCAAATGTATTTTTTTCCCAATTTATTTTCCTTAACCTCTAAATCTCCGAAGACTAATTTTCCTAAAATAAAATTTCCTAATCTATATTTCCTAATCTAAAATTCCTAATAAAATTTTCCTAATGTATTTTTTTCCTAATTTATTTTTCTTAACCTCTACATTTCCTAAGACTAATTTTCCTGAAATAAAATTTCCAAATTATTTTTCCTAATCTAAAATTCCTAATTTGAATTTTCCTAGTTTATTTTTCTTAAGGGCAGTCTCCACTTGATGACGTTCACGGCATTCGCGTTGTCCGTCATCGCGGTTTACGCAATCGCACCGGAAGTACTTTGCAGGTTTTGCTCCCGTAAACGTTTGTGGCATAAAAAGAGTACCGAATATTTCATTAAGTATACAAAATTGGCTTACCCAGAATTTGTTTTGGAACAGATTATTGGCTTCCCCATGCCCGAATTAAAATTTTTCTTTTTAAATCCGTAAAAACATCTTTCAAAACCGCCATTTTTAATGTTTGTAAATAGAAAAAAGCAGAAGATGATCAAAAAAATCGTGGTAAAAGATCCACAAAACTTCCGGTGCGATTACGTTCATCGAGAAGGCGGATAACGCGAATGCGGTGAACGTTATCAAGTGGAGACTGCCCTTAACCTCTAAATTTTCTAAAACTAATTTTCCTAAAACAAAATTTCCTAATTTATTTCTCATAATCAAAAATTTCAAATACGATTTTTCCTAATATATTTTTTCCCTAATTTATTTTTCACAGCCTCTAAATTTCTTAAGACTAAAGAATTTTCCTAAAACATAAATTCCTAATTTATTTTTCCTACTCTAAAAATCCTAATACAATTTTTCCTAATGTATTTTTTTCCTAATTTATTTTTCTTAACCTCTAAATTTCCTAAGACTAAATTTCCTACAATAAAATTTCCCAATTTATTTTTCCTAATCTAAAATTCCTAATACAATTTGTCCTAATGCATTTTTTTACTAATTTATTTTTCTTAACCTCTCAATTTCCTAAGACTAATTTTCCTAAAATAAAATTTCCTACAACAATTGTAATTGATTTTTCCTAATCTAAAATTCCTAATACAATTTGTCCTAATGCATTTTTTTACTAATTTATTTTTCTTAACCTCTCAATTTCCTAAGACTAATTTTCCTAAAATAAAATTTCCTACAACAATTGTAATTGATTTTTCCTAATCTTAAAGTCCTAATACAATTTTTCCTAATTTATTTTTCTTACCTCTAAATTTCCTAAAATAAAATTTCCCAATTTATTTTTCCTAATCTAAAATTCCTAATAAAATTTTCCTAATCGATTTTTTTCCTAATTTATTTTTCTTAACCTCTACATTTCCTAAGACTAATTTTCCTGAAATAAAATTTCCTAATTTATTTTCCAAATGTAAAATTCTTGATACAAATTTTCCTAATTTTTTTTTTTTTTTCCTATTAATTTTTCCTAAAACCAAAATTTCCAAGTGAATTTTTCTGAAAGAAGTTAGAAAACTAGTTTTTTAGAAAAATCAGGTTTAAAAAAAATCGATTTTAAAAAAATACATTAGGAAAAATTGTATTAAGAATTTTAGATTAAGAAAAATAAATTAGGATATTTTATTTTAGGAAAATCAGGTTTAGGAAATTTAACGCTTATGAAAAATGGATCAGGAAAAATGGCAGGGAAGCCCGTGGAGTTTTTAGAAAATTTCCGTCTATTCCTCCGGATGGAAGATTTTAGGAAAGAGTTCCTTTTTAGATCTTAGGAAATTTAACTTTAGGTTTGTTTACCAACAGAATGCAAAGTTCGAGCTCTGACGGACAAAAAAAAAATTGACTAAATTCCCAAGAATAATAAAAAAAAATCTGAATAGTTATTATTGTAGACCTTGATTTCGCGTTTGACGTAACTCTCCCCTATCCCCAAAAAATTCTGCATTATAAAAAAAAATATATATATAAAAAAATGGACCCGACCAGACACACATGCCAAGAGAGAAGAGATTCTAACTTGTGTTGTCTGTAGGCAGAATGACAAGCCAACGATTAAGTAAACCCCATTTAGAACCTTTGATTCCTCATTTAACTCCGTCATCTTAACTTAAGCGATTAAACAACCATCACAACACTAATAAGAATGAAAAAATCAGTTATGCTCTTATGACATTTTATTTTTAAATTTAATTTTTTGTTAAAAAAAAAAAAAAAGTCGATCGAAAAAAAAAGCGGGCGTAAAGGGAAAAACGTGTTAACTCCCATCATCGTTAGTCCTTTTTAACACGAAATAAATTTAAACGGCTTCTGTATTACACTTGTTTGACATGATAGGTCAAACCTTATCTTTTTTCTTCTAAAAAAAAAAAGAAAAAAAAAAAGAATACTACGTATGCGCTGACAGATTTTATCCCGAGGGTATGATTTTTTTTTTCTTAGTCACAAATTTTTGCACTTTTCGCGTTTTTATGAATGAATTTTTTTTTTAAATTATCATTTTTCGAAATTCGTCCTCGGAACGGTTTTTAATCTTGGTAGGAATATTAAAAAAAAAAACATACCATACGGTTTGATAAGATATTGTTAGAGAATGACCTCAAGCACATAAACATTAATCATTTCATACAAAACAATTTAATTATAATGACTGTATGATTTACTCGCCGTTTAAAGAAAGACTTTGTTATTCAATTATAACGACTAACGTTTAAATTAACAAAGCGGTTTATATTTTTAAACGGCTTTTTAAAAAAAAAAAAAGGAAAGAAAGAAAAGAGTTACATTAAAATTGACATTATTATCTTCTCGTTTTAAAATGATTAAATAATTTTTATCTTTTTCAAATGCAATTACAATTTCTGAGAATGGAAATTAATTGCTCAAATTAGATGAAAACACCGCGGCTAGGGGTGCTGCATAATTTTCAGGGTGAAAAGACTGCGGCCTAATTAAAAATTTGGGTGAAAGTGTAGTTTAGCTACCAGTATAAATTTGCCGAGTAAAAAACTAAATTAAGAAATTAGAAGCAGGGATCCGAAGCTTGAAAATTTTGGCCGATGCCAATGACTCGAGAAACTTAGCCGGCCGCGGTTGGCATATTAGCATCGGCACTGGCATCGGCATCGGGATCGGACCCTTATTTTAAAAATCGTCTAGAATGGCCAAATGATATTTTTTTTTTTTTTTTTACTAAAATCAGAATCAGATATGATCGATGTCAATGCCGGTGCCGATGCCGGCATTGAATATAATCGATGCTTGGTGGGGTCGGCATCGACATCGACCCGAGAAGACCTGATTAAATTTTGAACGGAATCCGTTCATCCGTCCAAAAATAAAGGCCATTTTAAAAATACATGAATCCATAAATGGACCCACGGATTTTTATGTCCAAACACCCATGGGTCCGTCAGTTTTGCAACTCACAAAAGTTTTTACATTTCTTAAAAAATTGTAAAAGTCATGCAACCATGGATGTTTTGACCTGCGGAAACCGAATACGAAGTCAAAATCTAAAAAAAAAAAAAATTCAAGATGGCGGATGGTTGGTAAAATCTTATTTAAAATATTCTATTTTCTAGATTCGAACTTTGAAAAAGCTTGACTTATTTCTTTTTTTATGAACTTATATCTTCAAGTAAATAACGGATGGACAGTCATTTATCATTTATGCAATATTCAGCAAGAAGTCTGTACCTATGTTTAGCTTACGGGAAAAACAGCTTTTTCTGTGCGGAGGCATTTAATAATAAAAACGAAATATTTTAGGGGTTTTTGGAACTGCTAATTCTAAATCTGAAACCCAAATTTTTAAGAAATTGAAATTAAAGACGGTGGACTATTAACTTTGAAAATTTTCAGTGTTCTTAATTATTATTACTTGAAAAATAAAGACAAATTAATTTTCCGAGAGGCAGTTAATTTAAGACAAGTTAATTTTCTGGGGGGTGTTAAGTTTCCTTCACAGTAAAAAATTTTAGGCCTATGTTAAAATTGACACAACTGATATGTTCAAATCGGCCTACATAAATTTTTTGTTAAGAAAAATAAAAAAATGGTTTCGTTTAATATTCTGCGTCCATTAACGATTGTCATTTTTCTGTTGTTTACAAGCACGTTTTGTTGATTTTTTAACATAATAACGTAACATAGACTTTATTTAGACTGTTTTTAACATATTTGCATAATATTTTTTTACTGTTTTTTGCTTCAAAAATTTCATTCCTTTCTTTGCCCAAAATCATCATCCAAGAATTTTTTAAAATTTTCTAGGAATCATTTTTATTACCAATCAATTACCTTTCCCACTTTAGTTTCTTTTCTACGAAATTATTGAGGAGAAATTATTTAAAGTTGACGTTCAAACGTCATTTTGTTATTGATGAAAACAAAAACAAAAAAAAAAAATTATCTTGCCACTTTGTCTCTTTTAATCGCCTTATTAATCAGTCGGTAAGTTAAAAAATATAGGCTAGACCATGTCTATCTATAGAGTGTCTTACTGCAAAAAAAAAAAAAAAAAAAAAAAAAAAAATATATGACTAATTTGCGGTATTGTTTATTTGTCTCTCCTTCTTGTTTGTTTGTGTTTTTCTCTCGAATTTTCAGAAATGAAATTACGCAATCTTATCTTTTGACGACTCTACCTTTCCGTTATCGTAACAAAAATGTAATCAATGTAATTAATATAGACTTTGAATTAAAATATTGAAAATAAAAAACAAGGAACGGAATTTAAAAGTGGCACTGATAAAATACCAAATTCTAACTCACAGACCTAAGCATTTCTATTGCAAGTTGATACCTGATGGCACTTACATAACTCTCCCTCGGGATACAGCCTCTGCTTTCTGCAAAATGGACTTACACTAACTGATTCTTTCTCCCTAGAGGGGGTAGGGGCCGGGCGGTGGTGGGGGGGGGGGGGGTAGGTTGAATTAGCGATGCTTGCCATTAACAAAGGAAGGGGTCCAAAGCCATCAAAAGAACGCTTAAAAAAATCCTCACACGGCCACGGACAGGTTGTTTCTTGACAACATATTTTTATTCGTTTTGTCACAAGGCCATTTTTCCTTTCGCATTAGCCATTTTTTTTTCTAAGTGCAGTTGTCAGGTCAGTTTTTGAATGGAATTTTTTTCTTGCGCAATAACAGTGATTGATGGGCATCACCCCCCTTTGTATCAATGCCCGGTTTTTTTTTTTTTTTTTACTCGACTTTTTCGTCTTCTGCCCTTCTTCTGTTTTGTTACTTTGATTTTTTATTGCTTTCTTTGTAAATGATTTTATTATTTATTACTGAAGTTTATTTTTTAAAAAAGATAGGGAATTTCATTATTTTTATTTTATTTTATTTTCCTTTTTATTTTATTACATCATTGCTTCGGACCTAGAAATTTTTATGACTTTTCGATCGTTTCTTATCCTTGGTTTTTTGCAAATTTTCAACTGGTTTCTTGAAAATGTTGTTTGTAAAACATTTGTAGCGTTTTGTAACACACGATCCGCCAAAAAAAAAAAAAAAATCATTCATTCATGGGAAATCGAAAGTAAAGATGAGAGAAGAAAATATTGCAAAAAAAGGCCTTCTTGCACCAACAGGAAAATTATCTCCAAAATTTCCAGGATTTTGGAATTCTGGGCCAGAATTTCTCATGAATTTTGGGAATTTCGTCAAGAAAAACGGGGGGAAAAAAAATGCCGAAAAATTTAAATCCGGGGGATAGGGATTGAAATTTTTGAAATTTTTGAATTTTTTGACGTAGGTCTTGGGGCTCGGTCCTGCTGTGGAAATCTGTCTGTCTGAGGGTGTGTCGGTATGTTCGAACCAAAAATTAATATTTAATTATTTTAATATTAAAATTTCAACTTTTAAGACTTAAATTAAAATTTTGACTAATTTTTTTCAACTTTTGACCATTTTCATCAAAAATTTTAAGTTTTTTTCGTGCCAGGAAAAAAATGATATTTTTATCAAAAAATTCGATTATTTTGGGCCGAAAACAAGCAAAAAAAAAAAAAAAAAAAAAAAAAAAAAAGCCTAAAATTTGAAAATTTACAGTGTATCTGAGTATGTTTAAGGTTAACTGAAACAATGCTTAAAAATTAGAGAAATTATATACCCCAAATGAATGAACTAATGTGAAGTAATTCTTTTTTAAAATTAAATGATTTCAAAGTACAGGACTTCCTTCCCAACCAAAAATAATTTTAATGAAGAAGAATACGATCCTGCTGGAAAACTAATGGGTTTCATGGACAAACCGTCATCTTTTTTCCTTCATCCCTCCGAATGGCTTGACGCACCTTGCAATTCAAGAATATCAAAAAATTGCAATTGTGCAACTTTGAACACAAAAGACAAATTTTTTTTTCCCTTTTTTTTGTATCAAAAAATAAATCATAACAATCGATCAAACGGAAAATCTCCCAAGCCCGATGGCTACAACAGTTGAAAAGACCATTAGTGGGTCGAAGTCACCCTTGTTTGAGATAATAACACATGATTGAAGTCACATTGTGTTTTCAATTGCCAAGCCATTGAGTGTCATCAAGGAGAGCAATTTTCTAATTGATGGAACGTAAATCTAAATCATAAAAAAAAAAAACTAGCCAGACACGAAAGACACACATCACATCGTAAAATTGGGCATCTCCCCCACCCCTCCTCCCCTTCTGACAGATTTCAAAAAACGAAAACGATCCTCTCATCCAATTACCATAATAAGAAATTAAAACAAAAAAAATTAAAATACGATCCCATACATCCTCATCACAGGTGTATAAATATCGTACCTGATTGACCGTAACAATTCGAGTAGTGAGCACCCAATTCATTTTTTTTTTTTCTCTCCCCAACAACAAAAAAAAAAAATTTAAACGATCATGTTACACAATCTTTAAAGTGTTGTAAACACAAAAATCGATTCGGGATTTTTTTGATCTACTTTGATCCTAACGAATTTGGACATTTTTCTTCCCCACCCCCCTCTCGCCCCCTTCAAAAAAGCAAAGCAGGTGGCTGTATCTTTATATATTGACGTTTAAGGGGAGAGCAATTAATCTCTTGTCGCGTGTGGGGTCCGTTCCAAAGGAAAAAAAAAAAAAAATTAAGGGTGTTTTTTTACGTGTCTAACGTGAATAATTTTGAATGAATTAAATTAAAAGTGTCAGGTTTCGATTAGAAAACCGAAATTTTCAAAGCCTAAAGACATTTTTTAATTTTCAACCGAAAACAATGGAATATTTTTTTTAATTTTAAAATCAAGAGCTTCAGTATCTTCGATGAAAAAAATGATAAAAATCAATTTCGATTCAACAAAAATTTCTTACATTTTATGTCATCGATGATATTAAAAACGTTAAAAAGGATTGTGTAAAACATCGTGAGGTGAAATCCATTATCTAAATCATTTTCTCACGCCCTTTTTTTTTCTACAAAACTGTCGATAGTAACCGAGTACACCCTCGCCTGGTTTTATATTTTTTTTATTTTTCGAAAAAATACAAAAACGAAATAAGATCAGACTTGGAAACCCCCTTAAAATAAATGGCTAAAAAAAAAACCATTTAAACCCATATTGCATGATTATAGGATGCTCCTTAACGGTGAAGAGGGTGAACTAATTATTATAGCATGTTGCACGAATGGTAGCTCTATGGGAGATGAGTTTGATTTAAAAAAAAAAAAAAAGAAATACAATGAAAGTCTATCGTCATTCTTGAAAGCAGATATTTTAACTTTGATTTTTTTTTTAAATGATGTGAAAATTTAGAAATAAAAAATCTCACCTAATTTGTGCTTGGATTTTTGGATTCTTCTTTATTTGTATTACTTTTTTTTTTTTTTTAAAGTGTGGTCGGTTTTCCCATAAGTGAGCGTCCCGGCGGTTTAAAGATTTTAAAGTATACTGAACTGATTCATGCTTTTCGCATCTTGATTGTGAACGATAAGTGCTTGATCATTATCAAAACCCATTCATACAAAATATGTGAATGAGGTTATTTTGAAACATGATTAATAAAGAGATATTAAAATTAATGAAAAAAATTTTTTTTTATCAACCAGCAATGAGCACCAGGAAAAAGTTTATAAAAATTGTTTTAATATTTTTAAAATTAAAGTGCCATAGATGCTTCAAGTGCCAAGAGAGCGAACTATCAGATAGCCAAATTCGAAACTCAAAACTGTCAGAACCTCAAGCTATCAGAACGTCAAACTTATTTGCCGTTTGATAAAAAATTCAAATTTTAATTTTTGACGAATGGAGAGCAAAGTGCAATTTTGAAATCATCCGTGAGAAATGCACGATTGAAATAAAACCTTTAGAAACGTCAATTGAAACTTTTTTTTCAGGAGCTACGGGGAGGGGAAGGGGGGGGGGGGAGTGAGCCATAAAAGCTATACACCGATAGTTTTTTTCCAGTATATAGTAAAATTATGTTTTGAAAGAGGTCCTACACTTTTCAAGTGGCTTTCCAAAAAGTCTCATAGGAGACATTCCAACTATTACGTCGTACTGGAGGATCCAGGTGCCCCCAGGTGCCCCCTTCCCCCAAAACTGAAGCAATTTTACACTTTTAATAGGAAAGGGGGGGCTTGTGACCTAATTTCATTTTTTATCATTAAAAAAAATAAACAAAAAAAAAATTACACTAATAGAATTTAATGTTTTGGGCTCATTTTAAGCTTTCGCCTTTAGGAATTTTTTTCCAGGAGTGGGGGTTCTCCCTTGAAAAAAATTCCTGGGTTTGCAAGTGTTACGTCGTTATTTTTTAAGGAATTTTGACTCTCTCCCACCTTATCTTTAATTGTCATCACTAGCCCGAATCCCCTTAAAAATACGTCAACATTATTTTGGGGGTTCATGGAAAAAAAAAAAGAACCTGTTGATTCTTATAAATAAATAAATACATTTTAGATCTCCATCCCCCCCCCCTCTTCCGCCCTTTTGGCAGCTTGTAAAATTTGAAAAACCGATTATAATTGCTGACGATGACGTCATCATTTTCCACATCTCCCCGGCTTTTGTTATGAAATAAAAATCTCCCCCCTTGCACCCTTCACTCTTTACAGAAGGATAAGAGATCGTAGGGAAATATATTCTCGCGTTGGGGGGGGGGGGGGGGGGGGGCGGTAGAACTTTGAATAAAATTTATTTTAAAAAAACTACTACTCAGAAAAGAAAATGACTAATGCGAAAACAAAAATATGTCACAAAACATTTCCTTAAAAATCATGCCAAAAACAATAAAAATATTTTGTCAAGACACAACCTGTCCATTGTCATGAAGCATTCAAAAAAAAAAAAAAAAAAAAAGCTCATAGGATAGTGAATTTAAGGAGCATGGAGCCATTAGACTTTCTCCTGGAAGACGATTTTATTTTTTTCATATTTTTAAAAAAGTAATGTCATCTTAAAATAAGAAGGGCCATAAGCTTTACATAAGATTTCAATTGTGATCGGAAATGTAAGAAGAACAATGAAAAATAATATGAAAGTTTTAGCAAATTTTCATAAATGTTGGACACCCAAGAATTTTTTTTTAAGGCTCATGGGTGCAAATTCGCACTGGAATGTTGGTACACTGGAATGTTGGACCAACATTCCATAGTGAATTTCCATTTATACTGTATATGACTTTTCTGCATTTTTGAATTTTCTGCAATGCAATCCCTGTAGCCGTTGAAGTAATAATAAAAAATTGAAAAAAAAAAAAAAAAAAAAAAAAAAAAGACAATAGTCAAGAACAAACTTCGTTTTTTTTTTAAAAACATTATTAAACGCCTTGATAGTTTACATTTCTCGTCCCCCTTCGACGAAGACTTACAATTGTAGGGGTGTCTGCTTTTGATTATGCTTCTGGCTAATTAAAATTGAGGGTGGGTTCAAAGAGCAGTTCATAAACCGTCTCCAAACTAGATTTAATTTAATCAATTCCCATTTTAACGGTCCTCTCCCTTTCCACCCCAAGGTTAAAGTTTTCTGGGTTAATTGCCTTCTCCCTTTCCCCCAGCAAGAACAATAAATATTTGGCTTTCTTAAAATAAAAAAGCTCGTTGGTGACAATAATGATGAACCTGTTGAAAATGACACCTCAAAGGAAGTGTACTCCATTACTCTTCCAAGTCACTTGTCGCTTCGACTTCCTGTTTCTTTTTTTATATTTTTTTATTAATTTCTTGATCGCTCCTCCTCCTCCTACTCCTCCACCTTGGTTTTTCATTGTTGCATCTTTTCGCGGGCAAGAGATATTTTATTTATTTAATGACCATCATTTCCTGTTGGGGATATACATGTTATAATCTTGCAAGAACTGACTGGTCATTGTATCAGCCGTCGAAAAGTTTCACCGGCTCCCCGCGTCAGTCACGGCTTGGTAAACACCCTTGATATTATTATTATATTGTTGTCTTTTTTGATTTTTTTTTTTTTTTCATTCATCCCTTCGAGATTGACTAGCACTGTAAATATAATTACCATTCATTCATGTTTTCCCTACCTTGACGGTCTTGATTCACTCATTTGCTGATCGCCCTTTTCCTGAAAAAGGGTCCGGAAATTTCTTTTCATCAATGAAGTCGTATGACTTGGTTCGTGTCTGGTAAAACCGGACGATTATTTTATTTAATTTTTTTTAAATTCTTTTCGTATTGTGTCTGTTACGCTTTGACCTCATTTACCTTATCGTAGTTTTTTTTTTTTCTTTTTTAATTCATGTAATATCTAGGTTAGTTTATAAAAGCTTCTGTTTCTGAACATGTCTGAACGTGTTGCAAGATAGCCTTACTATTTCGTACCTCAGAGATAATGAGACGGTAGCTCCTATGGTAAAGGTTGGTTTTGGATCACATCATGCTTAGCTTATGAAGAAATGAAGTCATCCGTAAGCTAAACATAATGTGATCCTAAATCAAATCGTTCATTAGAGTTGCACCCCCCTGTTTCGCGCAAAAGACAAATTCAAAGCACACATAACAAACTTAGAAAAAGGAAATGTTTTGAACATGTTATGTCTTGCAACAAAACCGGAATATTTCGAAGCGAAGCAAAAATTCTTTGCGACAACGGGCATGTCGTTTTTCGACAAGATATTTTCATTTGCAATTGTTTCCACATGATTTTCAAGAAACTGTTTGATTCCCTACCATTTTTCCTAAAAAAATAGATTCCTAATCCATTTTTCCTAAAAAAAATAAATTCCTAACCCATTTTCTTTATTTAAAAAAAAAAAAAATATTGATTCCTAATCCATTTTTCATAAAAAAATAATTCCTAACCCATTTTTCCTTAAAAATTTGGTTCCTAAACTCGTTTTCTTAACTGTTTTTTTCGAATTTTTAATTTTCCAAAAATTTTTTGATTCCTAAAATTAAATACTAAAATCCATAAAATAAAATTTAATAAAATCTCTTTAGTAATTAGTAAACTACTAATTAATCTAGTTACTAGATTAGTAAATTACTAAATTACTAGTTACTAGCTAGTAATTTAATAAAATCCCTTTAATAATTAAAAAATTATTAAAAATATTCATTTTGGGAAATTTTATTCTAGGAATCAAAAAATTTTGGGAAAATTGAAAATTAGGAAAAACATTTTAGGAACGAAACTGTTTATCATGTCGTCAATAAGTATACGAAAATTATCATTACCCACGTTTTCCTTATGGGTATACTTATACGAGCGATAAATATACCGTGTATTTAACATCCCTGGATGAATGACTTTCATTTAAAACTAAATTTTTGCATTGAAAAAAAAAAAAAAAAAAAAAAAAAAAATGCAAATAAATAATTTTGAAAGCCACTAAAAATTTTGAGGAAGCTTCAGTGAATACCGAAAGGAATTGCTATTTTGTCAAACAATCCATTTGTGGGAAAAAAATTCCTAGGTATCTAACTAACTCCTTTGACTTATTCTTGTGTTTTCGGTACAAGTTTCAACTTGTCCCTTGCAAATGTGTACCAGAAAAACGAAATCAAAGTTTTTTGACCACAAAATTTTTTGGAATTATTTTCCGGGCATAAACATTTCAGACAAGTTGGAACTTGCACCAAAATTTCCTGGATACACCAAAAAAACCAGCCTAAACTTCCTCGCAAAACTTCTCACAGTTTCATTTTTGTGCTGCTTACAAATCATACCGTATATTTTATTCATTAAATTAATCACTCAAATCAAATTAATTAAGTCATAATGTCTAAACAGATTTTGCTGATACGATTAGCTTCAATTTGTGCAAAAATATTCAGGGATAAAACAGCTATCTTCTTCTCAGGTTTGACGAAAGCCTAAAATGTGCCCTAAAATTTGTATTTTATCTAGTCAAAATTGTTTTAGTCCAGGGAAGAGGGGGGAATACAGTGACATCCAACTATTCAACTCAAGAAGCTGTGATACTCATGTTCTTTTTCAGGGACTCCAATTATTACAAACACAGGGATCCTTTTCCCTTCTAGTTACCACACTGCTATGCTAGACAGATCTTAAAAACAAAAAAACTCATCTCCTACAACACAGCGTAATATTTCTCTTCTGTCAATATCATAAAACCTACTCACTCAAATCATATCTGAGATTTCGGTAAGCCATTTGTCAGATTGTTTTAAAATCTTACCTTAACAATCAAATATTTTGGTGTGTCAAGTTCATCACATGTTGCAGCATAAAAATCTTCATCCTCCAGAGAAGCTGAATCCCCTCCATAATCTTCATACAGAGTGTCCAGATCCATTTTTACTGATTCCTGTGGAGAAAAAAAAAATGAATAAAAATCATATAAACAAACTTTTTATTTCCTAAAGGATAAAGAAAAATATTATCGTATCATAAAAGAATGTAAAAAAAACTGAACAACTGATAAGATAGTAAGTAGTTTATTTTCATCAAAACATTTTTCTTGAAATAAAAAAAAAATTGGCCTTTTTTTTTTTTTCTACTTTCTTGATTTCCCCCCCATGGGAAAAAAATTGCAACATTATTTACTCCAACCTATACCTAAACCCTACTTATGAATGGGATGAGAGGACACTTGATGTGGTTGATTCATGTAATTTGAGATTATGGGAAAGAAAGGATCAATTACTTTCATATAAAAAAGAGAAAACGAAATAGGGGAAGATTGTTCACCTGAATCAAAGTAATAGGATATATCCAAAAAAAATTATCTTTATCTTTTTCCTATACTTCACAGAACCGACAAGTGTTAAATAATAAATAAATTGCACCCGGGGATCGTGATTTTAATATTTCAACGTTAAAAAACGCATCCTGAATACATATAAACGATTAAACAAATCCCCAACTTACGATACAAGTTTTTTAATTTCCAAAACATATTCAATTAGTATCATCAAAGTTTCCGTTTTAAAATTAACATAAATCTAATTATTTTAAAATTTTCGATACTTCGTATATTGCATAACATTTTCATTGGAAAAAAATTTTAACTGCAGTCACAAATGCATGTGACACCAGGTTATCGTTGGGCACGTACAAAAAAAAAAAAAAAAGAAACAAAAATAGTCGCCATGTTGTTCATTCATAAAAATATTTTAAATAATTACTCATACGTACCAGTCAAAAACACCGTATCCAACCGATAAAAATGATCGAAAACTATATTAACTTAACGGATTTTAATTATAAATAACGATTTCCATACAAAAAATATAAAATAAAAGATCAAAACAATCGCGTTTACATTCCACTTTGCAGGACGAGCAAAGCGGTTATGCACGTTACTTCAAATGCTTTATCATTTAATTTCGGAGTCTGCTCACAGAGGGCAGCACGAACATCACATGACGAGACCCTGCATGTTTATAATTCGAACAGATTGGACGCCATGGTTTTATTCTCACGTTATAATTAAATGCGGCTGGATTTCAATATCGCTTTAATTGTCGTATATTTTAACATATACGACCACAATCGGCCCTTCTTGCACGAAATTTTTTTATTTCATTCATGGTTTTGTCGTTGACAGAACGACGAACTCAGCGTACGATGGTCTGTTTTTTTTTTATCATGGTTTTTTTAAATGTTTTCCTTTTTTATTACTGTCTTGTGACAGGGAAAATCGTGACAGCGACTGCCAATTTATACTCTCCGTTCCTAAGTCCCGGAGGGTGAAAAAATCAAGTTTTTTATGGGGCAGGAAGAGGAGGAAAATATGAGTGGCACCTCTGAAACACGGAGATCCTAAATTCCTTGTCTCTGTCAGGAATTTCATATCGGAAGCAATAATTGCTGTCTCTCAAGATCGAGAAAATCAAATTTCTTAGGGAACGGTAAGCGAGGGTGTAAAGTGAAAAAAGAAAAAAAAAAAATTGAAAAAGCAAAACTACGTTAAGTCCTGTTTTCGATTTGTTGACCAAAGTCACTAGTTAAAGAGGGGAGAAGGGGCGCAGAACTTTTCTTAGCAAATTACGATCAAGAAAACGCATGCATTTTTTACATTTTCCAAATTTCATGTCTTAAAAATTATTCGGAACCCTTTTAAAACATTCGTAACAACCTTAGTTTCGGGGTAGCTCCACCACTTGCGTTTTCTGTACAGGCCAAGACAAATTCGGATTCCTCGTAAAAAAAACGGCCTAAAAAAATCGATTGGCCACAGAACGTCAAACCGGAATGCTTGAGCTTCAGGGATAGATTTTACACCCTAAAAATAGAGCTTTTGGAGAAAAATTATTACAACCACCCGGGCCGAGTATTCCACTTGCGTTTTCTGAGCAGGTCAACCCAATTTCGGATTCCTACTAAAAAAAGGAGCCTAAAAAATTGGCAACAGTACTTCCACACCGGAAATCTTGAGTTTCTGGGATAGCTTTTTCACCGGAAAAATAGAGCTTTTAGAGAAACATTGATTCAAGAGCTTTTAAATCCGACCTGCAGTTTAAAAACCATGCACCAAAACTAATTCTCAACTTCAAATTCGTAATTTAAGTAATTTAACAAGCAACATTTCCGATAGGAATCGATCCTCAAAAAAATTAAAAATATGGATTTGTGTCAAAGCTGTTCAAATTACTAAAAACAACTGTTGGGATATTTTTATGAATTTAAGAAGAGCCGAGTTGCCATAACTGGGGCTCTTTCTGGGCCCCAAGAATTTTTCACAAAATCGCAATTGTGATTTTCGGATTCTACGGGTTCAAAAACATAATCTGCCCTGTTTTCGACCAAATCAGTGCACGTAAAAGGATCGGACATAGTGAGAAGCGAAAAATTAAGCCGAAAAAAATTAAAAAATACCTAAAGATGTTTCACTTACGGGCCCCAGAATTTTTTTTGAAAAAAACTGTTGTCATTTTCGGATTCTACAAGTCCGAAAAAATTGGAAAAAAAATACTGAGGCAAAATTATTGGCCTTTTAAATAAACATGAGGCCTACTCTTTTTTTAAAAAAAGTTCAAGAGATTAAATCTGCAACATTGCTGATTACAATTCAACCATTAGAAATCGAATGTTACAATAATTCTTATGTACAATTCATCTTAGTCACAATGGAGAGAAAAACAAAATGTATAGCAAAACTCACCATTTTTGAAATTTCTTCCGGCAATTGCGATGTCTCAACTGAATACGACATTCGAGATTCGGTTCGCAGCTGACTGAAATGAAGGCTGAGCTCATTTCTCTCATCGTTATCGGGGGTTGCATTACTTTCGAAACACTCCCGTGAGTAGCCTTTAAGACTACTACTTAAAAAAAAGAAGCTACTTTAAGTCCCTAACCCTACCAAACCGACCGAGCAAAAGGTCAACCCTGTGCGAAAGTGACCTACGGATCTCTATACCGAATAACGAAAAAAATGTAAACGCGCGAGCAACCCCCTGAAGAAAAAAACCAAAGATGAGCATCTGAAAAAAAAAAAAAAATGCATAAATTGAGAATACTCATAGCTTAAAAGCACCGTTCGTCGTTTGGAAATCCTATAGTTCGAAAAAATCCAAACGACTACATTTTAAGGGAGGAACCTCCCTTACCATAAAAAGTTTAAAATTAAAGCCATAGAAAAAAGTGATCGATTAATTATTAACAATTTTTTAAAACTGGGAAAGAATTTAGCAACCGGATTTCCAGTGTCTTAAGCAAACTCAAACAAGCCATAAGGAAAACGAGGGCATAGCGTGAGGGGAGGGGGGTTAGCTACCATCCTAACGCTTTTTAAACTAAGATTCATTTATTTTATATTTACCAAAAGCTGACCTTGCAAGTCGCCGAATTCTGCGTGAAACCACATATTCATGACTTGGCAGCAATGGAAGCCGGGATGTCTTTGTAGCAAATTATAAGGTCATACAGTATCTAATTTGAGATGATTCAGTCCCCGCAGTAAATGGGCTTTCCTTCGAAAGGCTAAAACCTAATTATAATATTTTATAATTAATACAAAGAAGATTAATATAATTAATACTAAGAATTAATACAAAATTGATGGAATGCTTACGGCTGTTTCCGGAGGAGGGAGGATTCCATGTCTTAAGTAAGATTTGAAATTTTAAAGACTCTGCCGTCGTCATGTTATTGCATCATCACCTTCAAATCAGTACAATCAGTAGCATCATTACAACCATTACCACTCCCAGTACGAAAGTTTTTTCAAAACATGGTAACGTTTAAACAATCAAACTCTTAGCACTCTTTCATCAACTGAAACAAAATAAAAAAATGAAGCAGGTTAATTAAAAAGAAATTAACAAATTTTCCATCACAAAAATATGGTGATCTCATAAAAAACTTGGAATAGCAAACTCTGGTGCAAATTAATTTTGAACAAGTCAAATTATCATATTAATTTTACCTCTACATATTTTTGCAAATTTTCCAAAAACTACTAAACCGAAACTTTAAACAAAATTTTTTTTCTTTTAAAAAAAGAGACAAAACCTACCTAAAAATTGAAGGAGCATAATGATCTGGTGTTTTTTTCTAAGTCAGTCAAACATTCGCTAAGAGTGATTTACAAATCGACCAACTGCAGCTGCTTGGTAAGAGACTGTATTTTATATAAGGAACTACCGCCTTTCTCTTCCATTTCCGATTTCGCTTCTTGGAGCTCTTTTTCGGAATCCATGCCCATAGTGACGTCCCCTTCAGTTTTCGACTGATTCAATTCATCCGCGGGAGCGCTATTTGAGGCTATGACGGTTTGTTCGCTCGTGTCTTTCATGACCACGCTTTGTTCGGATTCCGTGTTTTCAGCTAATTCGACGTCGACGCTCATCGAACTCGGGGCGGATCGAGCCCCTTCGTTGTTATCTTCATCTTAAAAAAAAAAAAAAAAATAATAATAATTTTTAAAAGTAGAAACTTAGACTTCATTCGCATCGATCATTTCAAACGTACTTGGATTGAAAGCAGATCCTAATGAATTTCCTTCTGCCTCAACGTCACCAGTCACTGTAACTAGACGTCTAGGTAATGACGTCACTCCATCTGGTGTTACACAAGCAACAGATACTCCGCATCAGGTACTTGATTATTTTAAGTTGAACTAGCCATTTTGCTTTGCCCTTCTCGGCTTCGGGTTGTTCTACAAAAAAAAAAAAAAAAATTGTGTTCATGCAACATTTAGCAATAACATTTCGTATTTCTCAATACTAAAAACCCGAAAAAAAAACCCATTAAATTTTCAGCAATTCCCTTAAAAATCCAGAAATTTCTTTGATCAGTCCCCATAAATGTCTATCCTTACATGTCGATAAAAAAAAAACACGAAAGTAAGCCCACCAGATTACAGTTTTTATAAGCCGTTTTTAAAATTTTTCAAGTTTTATAAAGCCTATCCATCTTTGCACTTAAGCTTAAAGGGAAATAGCAACGTTAAGGCGTAGTCCTACGTTGTCAAAAAAAAAAAAAATTTAAGAGTCAATCCCTTCTTTTCCCTTAAAAAATTTTGTTAGGACTCACCTGCTTCTAATTTCCTCATAATAACTAAAACCTCCCTTAACTGAGTAATAACTTTCAAAATTATTAAAAAAAAGATCGGCTCAACGGGTCCGAAATTAAGGGCCGCATCGCTAGAAGCTGAATATCAAAACCTTCATTCACTTTACTTGGAGCCATTATCGCTACGCTTTTCTTCGTGAACCTATTCTGAATATGCTCTTTCCTATCATTTTCCTTAAGCTTAACCTCTAAATCGAGCGTCGGATTTCGCTTTGGCGTTTGCAACTTTCAATTCGTATAAAAGAGCCTCAATGTGTTCTTTGACGAAAGTCGTGACTTCCAGCGCTCCAGAAATCAACAATTTGAGACTTGTATGTCAGGTCGGATCTGGGAAACTGCTTATGCTCATAAGAAGATTGGTGGCGCGCTCTAAACCAGTTTCGGAGCATCCGTTCGAGGTGAGAACGTTCGCCATGATTTTCAAATGTTCCTGGTTGACCGGGACAGATTCTTCCTCGTCTAACTGTGTGAAACTTGCCGACGCCAAATTCAAAATATGCAATCATTTATCGGTAAGTTGAGTGCTGACCTTGACCAACGGGCAAGTCAGCATCGTTATCACATGTTCCATCAGCGATTTATCGAAAGTTGTCGACGTTCCAATTTTTAACTCGTTCATCCCCATTTTAGACGATTTCCTGCAGTTAAAAATTTCCTAAAAAACTAAAATGTCCCAAGACGCGGTGCTTATCGGTTTTTTAACGGTCGCGTTGTTCTCCTCGGGTTTCTCCTGTAGAATTTCCTGATAAAAAGAAAAAAAAAAAAAAAAAAAAAAAAACGATTAGTACAAAGTTTCTACTTTTTGTTTAAAAAAAAAAAACTGGATTTCCCAACGAACTTTCAATTTTTCAAAAATAAATAAATAACATTTTTTTAAAAAATAAATATTCCTACATCTCGCGATACTAAAGTCTTCTTACAGGTTGACGCCTGCCTATGTCAACCTTCCCCAGAAAGTAAACACCTATCCTAGGGCATGCGTCCTTCGATTCTTCTCTGACCACTGCTGGACCACTGTCGGGTGTTGATAGCCAGTTGAAACCATATCGGAATCGCTTTCAAGTGCAATTAAAAAGCTTAAGCAGTTGGCCGGTGATGGCCTCAACCCAGTTATATACCAACTGCAAAGCCCTAATGTCCTGCCGAGACATAAAAATTAGTCTTCATTATACGTAACGATTGACTTGGGTAGTTCCATAAGCTACGCCTATGGAACGACTTTAGTTAACCGTGTAATATAATTGAAGGTAATCCATATGACATCGACAGAGACCAAATGCACCTAAAAAAACCCTAAGCTACCCATTCGCTCCCGAGTATGTTTGGATAAGTGGATACCTTCTTATCTAACTACTCCTAACTACTACGCTCCCTCCTACAACGGAGATCGTCACGAGATCCTCGAGCTCTCTGGACTGAGGCGTCCGGCACTACCCTCGCATTATGGTGAAAACCACCTCGCCGGTACTACAAGGCTCGTCCCCGTTCGATTTCTCACCTGAGACGTCGATCCTTTATAACATACGAGATAAAGGTCAACGGCACATCGGAAACGAATGCGGGTTTACAATCTACGCTAGGCACGCCACCCTTGCTTTGGCCTTTCTCTCCGATCCAGGCCAGGTTCACTGCGCAAAAAAATAATTACAAAACGAAAAACCCCCTTTCCCCATTAAAGCGTTCCTAACAAAAAGAAAAATGAAAGTTCGTACCCATGCGGTTGAGAACTAAAAAAATTCATTAAAAGACTAGAAAGGATCGGTTACTTAACTTATATATTATCCAGCCAAGAAAGGTCACGAGGGAGGTGTACAATTTTGATGGTTTCTGTAAAACGTCTAATGCGGGAGTGGAACCCCATGTGAAAAGACAAGCGATTCTCATTTCGTACTGGCCGGTTCTGCAAACGTGGTTAATTATAACGAATCTGTGAGTGGCGGCAATCGAATGAAGAAGCGAGGTGGCGCTGTGGGAATATAAAGCGTTGTCCAAATCCGGGACCACTGACCATTCCTGAAGTATTCATTTCCGGAAGAGTGATCACTTAAAGCGTCCAAACGAGCTAAAACTTGCTGCAGCTCTTTTAAACCTTCCAAACTTTTGGCTCTCGAGCTAAGCCCTGTAATTGAAAAATAAAATAGATTTTATTAAAAATTTTGGATATATTTATAAAACCAACAGTGAAGTGTCAACTAGTTAGCTCTATTTCGGCATAAAATTAAAACTTTTTACTTACAAGAATTTATTAGCAAACGATAGCAATGGCCAGAGCAGCCGGTGTAACTAAATAATCTGCAGGCGAATTCGGCATTGAAAGCAGTTTAACTACGTATTTCAAGTCCTGAGGGCTACGAATTCTTTGGAACGATCTTCTGTAGAATTATTACTTAAAATGGGAGTCGACGAATTTCTTTTGTGGAAAAAAAATAAATAAATAAATAAATAAATAAAAAATTCAATAACAACTAATATGTAAGTCCTGTTGTTTATAAGTGTCTTGTTTTAAAAAACATACTCACCACGTTGTTAATGCAATCAATCAGAGGTATAGGCGTATGAGGTTTTCCTTGTGATGCTTCAGCTCGCACGTAATAAGACGGAGACGGGACTTCTTTGTCTTCATCCTCCAATTCGTAGCTAGAACCTCGTGCATCGCTGTTGCTTGCAAGCCGTGGATATGAGCTGGAGGATGATTTCTTAGCTGTGTAGCTTTCACACACATACTGGGGGCTTGTGCCGAAAACACCGATTTCGCCGAGAAGCTAAAAATAAAGCGAAATAAAGGTCTAAAACAAAAAAGAAAACAAAAAAAAAAAATTTTAAAAATTTAAAAAAGTAAAAAACAAATTTTTTATTTAAAAAAGTGCTTACCTCAGATTCACCTTCTGCTAACGCCATTTCACAATTCCTTTTTTTCCTCGGATTAACGACTTCGACTTGAGACGATGAGGACGCGCCCATGTTTTGAGCTGGGAAAAAAAAAAGAATAAATGAGAAATTTTTGTTTAAAAAACGAATAATAGAAAAACAAAATAAAAAAAGCTCAAGCTTTTTTATTAAGCTAATAAGGTTTAAAAAAAAAACTAACTCGATGAACAAAATCCACCATTATCTCTTTCGAAAGTTGATGAATTAGGATCCCTCGAAGAATTTGCAAAAACCTCGGATTTTTCCTTGACTCGGATTTGTTCAGTACGTTCTCACAATGTCAAATCGTCTAAATCTTCCTGACAAGCGGTTCCATTATTTTCGATTAAATAGTTAATAGCCTTTTTGATGTTTCGCGATTGAGAGAGGGCTTCTACGGTTGCGTCCCTGGAAAGTTCCAGGTAGCAAAATTGGTTGAATAAAGTTTCGCTGACGTGAGAGTCTTCCTCCGGATCGTCCCAGAGGGCTTGTGGTCGGGAAAGATAATCTGTTTACTAACAAGGAACTTGAGAATCTGCTCCCGTATGCCGGACCTCCCCGACATGATCGCCATACGTTGTTGATATGATTTACTTCGAGGCTGCTTCATCCAAACGCTCCTAAAAACGAAACAAACAAAAACTTATTTATTTAAAATTTTTGAACTAAAAAACCGAAAAAAGCAAAAAATTATAAAATTACAGGAAAACGTACCTGAAGAATTTTTTCTCCAACTAGAATCTGTTTTAATATACAGAGCATACTGTCAGTCATGCGAAAACCAAAGACTTTCAGCGGTTTTCTCCCGTACGTTTCCATTGTGGAAGAAAATGCCATCTGAAAAAATAAAAAAAAAAAAACAATCCCATTTTCTGAAAAATACATTTCAAAGAAAAAAAAAAAAACTTACTCGATGAATCTTAACGAGACATCTGTAGGGACTCAATTCAAAAACTGGAGAGTTGTCGATATTTATGTTCTTCAACGTAAATACTTAAAGAATCGAGAATCACTTTCGGATTTTTAATTTTTTTGAGCAGCATCGACCACACATATTCTCTTTTTTCCCTGCGCTGTCGGTATCGGTTGTTCCGTCTCCAGCAAAAGCATGATACAAGGAACTACGAAAAAATATTTTGAAGAAACAATTTAAAATTACAAAACATATTTTAAATTGAAGAAGTAAAAAAACCTCCAATACTTACTCAAAAAATATTGTCAGACGCTAGGGACTATCCTAAGTCTCACTTTCCACGAAATAATGCAGAAAAATGTGAAACGGTTGCTTTTTATCGTCGAACAACATCGAAGATCAACACCCGACGAAACAAATCAAATAAGCCAATTTACAATTTTCGAGCGGGGCAGGAGGCACTAAATTCCAATTTAATCGTCTGGGTAATAGGTCCAACGTCGCTTTCGCCACATCCGTGGTTCCCATGGTTGGGCATTGAAAATGCATTTTGGAATGTCACTCTTCGTTTCGGCATTCCAACGCAAAGTTTAACTAACATTCTTACAAATAATTTGGCGAAAAACTGCTCTCGTTGCTGATCTCCAAGCTGGTCCTAGTACAAAGTTTCGAGTGTTTCAGTTGTTCCGGACTCCGCAAGACTCTAGTCCCTCTCGCTTTTGAAGCAGTGGAAAACGAGGTCCCCTCACTGTAGATATTAGGAGATAATCCGTGTGTAGCGACCATCAAATGAAGAAACGGGATGGCGTTGTAGGAATATAAAGCGTTGTCCAAATCAAGGACCATTGCCCATTCGTGAAGAAATATGCGTGGAAGAGTGATCAGTTAAAGCGTCCAAACAAGTTAATACCTGCTGTAGCTATTTTATACCTTTGCAAAACTATTGGCTCTCGAGCTAGGCACTGAAATCGAAAAAAAATTGATTTTATTAAAAATTTTGGATACATTCATAAAAACAACAGAGAAGCGTCAACCAGTTAGGTCTATTACGATATACGATTAAAATATTTTACTCACAAGAATTGATTTGCAAACATTAGAAACGGCCTGAGCAGTCGGTGTAACTGCATAATGTGGCAGACCAATTCGGCAATGAAGCAGCTTAATAAAATATTTCAAGTCTCCGAAGGCTACTAATTCTTTGTAATGATCTCCAGTCGAAATATCACTTAAAATGGCGTCAACGCATTTAATCTGTGAAAAAAAAAAAGGGAAAAAAAAATTAACAAAAATGGAATTAATAAGAAATCATTAATCAGTGATTGATGCTAGCCAGCATTAAAAGAAATTTAACATACATTTATAACAGATTTCATGCCATCAGTTTTCAGGTCAGCATGATGACACATTAATTCGTTCATGGCATTTCCTAAAGTAATGGTCGTGTCGCCCAAAGATTGTAGCTCTTCCGCCTCTTCATAGCCGGCAAATACAGAAAATGGACAAAACTTTCGCAAAGGTGATCGAAAGACTGAAACCGCTTTAACTGTGTTAGACCATGGCATTTAAGCAAAAAAGCGCTGGTTACGTTCGGTAATGATGCCAAAACTTCTCCAGCAGGAGGAACCTAAAAAATTAAAAAAAAAAAAATTAAAAGTCCCTTTCTTACAATTCTAAATTATTTCACCAGCCATTTTGTCTCTCACCTGTTGACTACTACAGCTTGAAGGACTACGTCAGTCAAATAATTATTTTGAAGAGTGAAAAGTGGGAAAAATTTTTGGAAAACATAAACGGTAGCCTACATCAGTGGATAAAAGGAACAGAGAAGGTCCGAAATAATCCGAACTACTAATAATGCGCTTCAAACAAGACGGTAAACTCCCTTCCATGACAGTCCTCATCGATTCACTAAACGCTTGATCTTGCATTGTTTTCATCAAAAAATTTAAATTGAATTCTATTAGACCTGCACGTCAGGTAAAAATGTTTTAGGTGCTTCCCGGTTCAACGATCTTCAGGTTACTTTCAAAAATTTCAGTAATATATTGAGGAACCTTTTTTCACGATGTCACTCCACTTTTCTTCACTATAATTTGATGTGTCTAAATCAACTTCAATTCACATCGATGTAAGTGTGAATATAAACTTTACTCCACATTCCTTCACTTCATTTCGATGTAAGTTTGAATATCAAAATCACTCCACTTTCCTTCACTTCGCTTCGATTTAAGTAAATATCAAAATTTCACTGCACTTTTATTCACTTCACTTCGATTTAGGTAAATATCAAAATCACTCCACTTTCCTTCACTTCGATTTAAGTAAATATCAAAATCACTCCACATTCCTTCACTTCACTTCGATTTAAGTAAATATCAAAATCACTCCACTTTCCTTCACTTCGCTTCGATTTAAGTAAATATCAAAATTTCACTTCACATTCCTTCACTTCGCTTCGATTCAAGTAAATATCAAAATTTCACTCCACTTTACTTCACTTCACTTAAATTTAAGTAAATATCAAAATCACTCCACATTCCTTTACTTCACTTCGATGTAAGTTTGAATATCATAATCACTCCACATCCCTTCACTTCACTTCGATTTAAGTAAATATCAAAATTACTACACTTTCCTTCACCTCACTTCAATTTAAGTAAATATCTAAATCACTCCACATTCCTTCACTTCACTTCGAGTTAAGTAAATATCAAAACTTCACTCCACATTCTTTCACTTCACTTCGATGTAAGTTTGAATATCATAATCACTCCACATTCCTTCACTTCACTTCAATTTAAGTAAATATCAAAATCACTCCACATTCCTTCACTTCACTTCGATTTAAGTAAATATCAAAATATCACTTCACTTTCCTTCACTTCGCTTCAAATCAAGTAAATATCAAAATTTCACTCCACTTTCCTTCACTTCACTTAAATTTAAGTAAATATCAAAATCACTCCACATTCCTTTACTTCACTTCGATGTAAGTTTGAATATCATAATCACTCCACATCCCTTCACTTCACTTCGATTTAAGTAAATATCAAAATCACTACACTTTCCTTCACCTCACTTCGATTTAAGAAAATATCAAAACTTCACTCCACATTCCTTCACTTCACTTCGATGTAAGTTTGAATCTCATAATCACTCCACATTCCTTCACTTCACTTCAATTTAAGTAAATATCAAAATCACTGCACTTTCCTTCACTTCACTTCGATTTAAGTAAATATCAAAATCACTCCACATCCTTCTCTTCACTTCAATTTAAGTAAATATCAAAATATCAAAATCACTCCACTTTCCTTCACTTCACTTCGATTTAAGTAAATATCAAAATCACTACACTTTCCTTCACCTCACTTCGATTTAAGAAAATATCAAAACTTCACTCCACATTTCATCACTTCACTTCGATGTAAGTTGGAATCTCATAATCACTCCACATTCCTTCACTTCACTTCAATTTAAGTAAATATCAAAATCACTCCACATCCTTCACTTCACTTCAATTTAAGTAAATATCAAAATATCAAAATCACTCTACTTTCCTTCACTTCACTTCGATTTAAGTAAATATCAAAATCACTACACTTTCCTTCACCTCACTTCGATTTAAGAAAATATCAAAACTTCACTCCACATTTCATCACTTCACTTCGATGTAAGTTGGAATCTCATAATCACTCCACATTCCTTCACTTCACTTCAATTTAAGTAAATATCAAAATCACTCCACATTCCCTCACTTCACTTCAATTTAAGTAAATATCAAAATCACTCCACATCCTTCACTTCACTTCAATTTAAGTAAATATCAAAATATCAAAATCACTCCACTTTCCTTCACTTCACTTCGATTTAAGTAAATATCAAAATCACTACACTTTCCTTCACCTCACTTCGATTTAAGAAAATATCAAAACTTCACTCCACATTTCTTCACTTCACTTCGATGTAAGTTTGAATATCATAATCACTCCACATTCCCTCACTTCACTTCAATTTAAGTAAATATCAAAATCACTCCACATCCTTCACTTCACTTCAATTTAAGTAAATATCAAAATATCAAAACTTCACACCACATTCCTTCACTTCACTTCGATTTAAGAAATATCAAAATCACTCCACTTTCCTTCACTTCACTTTGATGTAAGTTTGAATATCATAATCACTCCAAATTCCTTCACTTCACTTCGATTTAAGTAAATATCAAAATCACTCCACATTCCTTCACTTCACTTCGATTTAAGTAAATATCAAAATCACTCCACATTCCTTCACTTCACTTCGATTTAAGTAAATATCAAAATTTCACTTCACTTTCCTTCACTTCGCTACGATTCAAGTAAATATCAAAATCACACCACATTCCTTCACTTCACTTCGATTTAAGTAAATATCAAAACTTCACTGCACATTTCTTCACTTCACTTCGATGTAAGTTTGAATATCATAATCACTCCACATTCCCTCACTTCACTTCAATTTAAGTAAATATCAAAATCACTCCACATCCTTCACTTCACTTCAATTTAAGTAAATATCAAAATATCAAAATCACTCCACTTTCCTTCACTTCACTTCGATTTAAGTAAATATCAAAATCACTACACTTTCCTTCACCTCACTTCGATTTAAGAAAATATCAAAACTTCACTCCACATTTCTTCACTTCACTTCGATGTAAGTTTGAATCTCATAATCACTCCACATTCCTTCACTTCACTTCAATTTAAGTAAATATCAAAATCACTCCACATTCCTTCACTTCACTTCGAGTTAAGTAAATATCAAAACTTCACTCCACATTCCTTCACTTCACTTCGATGTAAGTTTCAATATCATAATCACTCCACATTCCTTCACTTCACTTCAATTTAAGTAAATATCAAAATCACTCCACTTTCCTTCACTTCACTTCGATTTAAGTAAATATCAAAATCACTACACTTTCCTTCACCTCACTTCGATTAAGAAAATATCAATACTTCACTCCACATTTTCACTTCACTTCGATGTAAGTTTGAATTCATAATCACTCCACATTCTTCACTTCACTTCAATTTAAGTAAATATCAAAATCACTCCACATTCCTTGACTTCACTTCGAGTTAAGTAATATCAAAACTCACTCACATTCCTTCACTTCACTTCGATGTAAGTTTCAATATCATAATCACTCCACATTCCTTCACTTCACTTCAATTTAAGTAAATATCAAAATCACTCCACATTCCTTCACTTCACTTCGATTTAAGTAAATATCAAAATTTCACTTCACTTTCCTTCACTTCGCTTCAAATCAAGTAAATATCAAAATTTCACTCCACATTCCTTCACTTCACTTAAATTTAAGTAAATATCAAAATCACTCCACATTCCTTTACTTCACTTCGATTTAAGTAAATATCAAAATACTCCACATTCCTTCACTTCACTTCAATTTAAGTAAATATCAAAATTTCACTTCACTTTCCTTCACTTCGCTTCAAATCAAGTAAATATCAAAATTTCACTCCACTTTCCTCATTTCACTTAAATTAAGTAAATATCAAAATCACTCCACATTCCTTACTTCACTTCGATTAAGTAAATATCAAAATCACTCCACATTCCTTCACTTCACTTCAATTTAAGTAAATATCAAAATCACTCCACATTCCTTTACTTCACTTCGAGTTAAGTAAATATCAAAACTTCACTCCACATTCCTTCACTTCACTTCGATGTAAGTTTCAATATCATAATCACCCCACATTCCTTCACCTCACTTCGATTTAAGAAAATATCAAAACTTCACTCCACATTTCTTCACTTCACTTCGATGTAAGTTTGAATCTCAGAATCACTCCACATTCCTTCACTTCACTTCAATTTAAGTAAATATCAAAATCACTCCACATTCCTTCACTTCACTTCGAGTTACGTAAATATCAAAACTTCACTCCACATTCCTTCACTTCACTTCGATGTAAGTTTCAATATCATAATCACTCCACATTCCTTCACTTCACTTCAATTTAAGTAAATATCAAAATCACTCCACTTTCCCTCAATTCACTTCGATTTAAGTAAATATCAAAATCACTACACTTTCCTTCACCTCACTTCGATTTAAGAAAATATCAATACTTCACTCCACATGTCTTCACTTCACTTCGATGTAAGTTTGATTCTCATAATCACTCCACATTCCTTCACTTCACTTCAATTTAAGTAAATATCAAAATCTCTCCACATTCCTTGACTTCACTTCGAGTTAAGTAAATATCAAAACTTCACTCCACATTCCTTCACTTCACTTCGATGTAAGTTTCAATATCATAATCACTCCACATTCCTTCACTTCACTTCAATTTAAGTAAATATCAAAATCACTCCACATTCCTTCACTTCACTTCGATTTAAGTAAATATCAAAATTTCACTTCACTTTCCTTCACTTCACTTCGCTTCAAATCAAGTAAATATCAAAATTTCACTCCACTTTCCTTCACTTCACTTAAATTTAAGTAAATATCAAAATCACTCCACATTCCTTTACTTCACTTCGATTTAAGTAAATATCAAAATCACTCCACATTCCTTCACTTCACTTCAATTTAAGTAAATATCAAAATTTCACTTCACTTTCCTTCACTTCGCTTCAAATCAAGTAAATATCAAAATTTCACTCCACTTTCCTTCATTTCACTTAAATTTAAGTAAATATCAAAATCACTCCACATTCCTTTACTTCACTTCGATTTAAGTAAATATCAAAATCACTCCACATTCCTTCACTTCACTTCAATTTAAGTAAATATCAAAATCACTCCACATTCCTTTACTTCACTTCGATTTAAGTAAATATCAAAATCACTCCACATTCCTTCACTTCACTTCAATTTAAGTAAATATCAAAATCACTACACTTTCCTTCACTTCACTTCACTTCGATTTAAGTAAATATCAAAAGCACTCCACATCCTTCACTTCACTTCAATTTAAGTAAATATGAAAATCACTCCACTTTCCTTCACTTCACTTCAATTTAAGTAAATATCAAAATCACTCCACTTTCCTTCACTTCGCTTCGATTTAAGTAAATATCAAAATTTCACTCCACTTTTCATCACGTCACTTCGATTTAAGTAAATATCAAAATCACTCCACATTCCATCACTTCACTTCAATTTAAGTAAATATCATAATCACTACACTTTCCTTCACCTCACTTTGATTTAAGTAAATATCAAAATTTCACTCCACTTTTCATCACTTCACTTCGATTTAAGTAAATATCAAAATCACTCCACATTCCTTCACATCACTTCAATTTAAGTAAATATCAAAATCACTACACTTTCCTTCACCTCACTTTGATTTAAGTAAATATCATAACTTCACTCCACATTCCTTCACTTCACTTCGATGTAAGTGTGTGTATAAACTTTAATCGTAAATATTGTACGTAAATATTGAAATATAATTACCATTAAATTTTTTACCTTGGTATCGATCCCGCCTTTGCTGATCCTCGAAATTCCTTGAAGACTTAATTATGTAAAGCCATTACATAAGGATATTGTTAGTAAATTAAACACAAAAAATTAAATTTATTGCCCGAAAAATTTTAAATTATAATTAAAAATTAAGAAAAAAAAATTCAACTTAAATAGATAAGCCACTAATTGGGTCCAACACTAACATTGATTCGACAACTCAGCCAACGTATCTATAAGCTCATCAAAAACAAATCAAAACTCAGATATTCCCTAAGATGGTCCTTCTTAAGTCATTTACCATTAACCCAGTAAATATTACGGCTATCTGTAAACTCATTAGACCAAATTTTGCAAGTTTTCAAGTCAGTTAATTACTTTCATTCGTTTAACTTCCAAACAAAAATTAACCACCATAAACTCATTAGCATATGAACTGATTAATTAAAAGAAATCTATTACATATTCTGCCCTTTTTAATGCCCCATTCTCAGCCTTGAAATCTCAATTCTTGTCCCAGATAAAAATACCACTTGAAGGATTTGACCATAATTCCGACATATTTAAACCAATGCCGCAGCTCATACAGTATTCAACAAGGAAATCAAACATCTAGTATAACAAAATATATCTCAGTTATGGCTACTAACCTGTCAATCTAATTTTTTTCCATCTTCTTTTCAAAATTAATTACGATCCCCGGTTCTGACGTCCCCCGTTGGCAGGGTTTCTCAGCAGCATTCATGGGACAATTTTAAAAGAAAATTTGGGAACTTAAGGAGATAAAAATCATAAATTATTTTTAAAAGGGAAAATATCAAAATGGCCTCGGCTTACATTCAAATTAAAAATTTTAATCTTTTTGGATTCGAGAGATTTTTCCATTATTTTCGTTGTGCAATTTTTAAGTCAGTTTCTAGTTCTTTTTCATTTCACAATTTTCGGGACACAAGTGCTGCGGCAAGCAAGTTTGTTTGGGCTCATTCTTTAACAGGTACAGATATTTAGTAAAACGAAAAGTTAATTTCCAAAAGATAAAACTAAAAGTGCAAAACCGATTTGGGATTTTAAAAACTCTTAAGTAGTAAATATGCTCATTCTTCCGTTTGTTTTCTGCTATTAGGGGAGGGCTTATGGCTGCCGAAAACCCTGCATGATTTTCCATCCATTGGATAATAAATAAATTGGAACAAACTCACCGACTCTGCCGTTGTCTTCTTATTGCTTCAGCACCTTCGAATCACTACAATCAGCAGCATCAGCATAACCATTATCACCACCACTAAGAAATTTTCTTCAAAACGTTGAAACTGTTAGCACACTTCCACTGAACACTAAAACCAGATAAAACGAGGCAGGTGTAATAAAAAAATGAATTTAACAAATTAATTTTAAGAAAAAAATGATGATCTCATAGAACTTGGAATAGCAACTCTGGTGCAAATTAATTTTTAACAAGTCAAATTATCATATAAATTTTAGCCTTGCATGTTAGCCAATTTTCCAAAAATTTCTGAGCTGAAGCTTTTACATGAAATGGAACATTAAAATTTTTTGGCTATTTCCTCTTAATGAATGACTTAAAAATTGTACATACTATGCTACAATCCAATTGAGCTTCCAGTTCTGAGAACAACATCTATTTCTGGAATTCTTTTTTAAATTTTCGCTTTTTTTTTGAAAATTTAAAATAGAATTCCCCATTTTTTTTTTTTTTTTTTTTTTTTTTTTAGTTCTTGTAAAACGGAATGAAAGTGTCTGGTCAAAAGGCATGCACAATTACCAATTTATCTTTAAAACTTAAAAAAAGAAGTACAAACTTTAATTGAAATTTTTCCATAAAAGCCTTCTTTTTAGTCCCCTTTGATTCAATTTTATTCCGTTTTACAGTATCACTAAAAAAAAGAATTGAATATTTGGATTCAAACTACTCAAAAACTACTTTCTTATGTTAGAAGTAAAATTTATTCGAAAAAGCATGCAAATTTCTAATGCCTACATAAAAGCTCTCTAAAATGCCAACGACCATTCCCAAAAATGGGAAATCAAAAAAAGAAATGATTGAAAAAAATATTATATGCCTTGTCAACTCTCCTTAAATGTCATTATAATACGCAATGCTTATCTTATGGGAAAATTTGTGACGAATATGGAGAGTTGACTTCACTTTTTGATTTGTAAGTTATAAGGCTTTCTTCAACTTTTTTTTTTTTTTAAATATAAATAAGTTTTAAGGAATAAAATCGTAGGTTCGTTCCTCGTCGTACGGAAAACGTGGATCCCGATTATCAGCATTTTCTAAACTGTCATCAAATAAAGAAGATTGCGCAATAAAATAATCCTAGAAATCTGGCAGAACTATCCCATTATTTGCGTCAAGCATATAACAGTTCGTTTTGCAGCAAAAAAGAAAAAAAAAAAAAAAAAAAAAAAATAGGGACGTTCCATGTACGTTTCTTCTTAATACTAAATGGCAATGTTAATTAAATATAATTCTTAATTAGAAATATATGCAAAATGAAGATCGGTAAACTAAAGTCGTTTGAAGAAAATAAAATTGGGAGAGTTCAAAAAAAGAAAGATTTTTTAGAAACCTGTCAAAGCTAACCTAATACTTCATTTGAGAACAAAACACTTACTATTCGAAAAAAATGCTCTCGGGACTGTCCACTGACCTTTCCCCTTAATATTAAACATTGCAACGCTAAATAAAAAATAATTCTTAATTTGAGATATACATAAAACGTAGATCCGTGAATTAAATTCGTTTGAGAAAAAAAAATTAGAAAAATTCAAAGAAAGAAAGCTTTCTTAGAAACCTGATAAAAGTAAACCTAAAACTAGATTGGAAATTAAAGCACATCTAGCACTTGCGATAAGAATCGAAAACATTTGGATGCAAAAATTAAAAGCCCTGGGGACTGACCTTTCCCCTTAATATTAAAAAAATGCAATGGTAATTAAAAAATACACGTTAATTAGAAATATATGAAAAATGTACATTCGTAAATTAAAGTCGTTTGAGAAAAAAAAATTGGCAAAGTTCATATAAACAAAGCTCTCTTAGAAACCAATTAAAGCTAACCTAATACTTGATTTGGGAATAAAGCACTTACTCTTCGAAAAAAAAGCCCTGGGGACTGTCCACTGACCTTTCCCCTTGTTATTAAACGTTGAAATGCAATGATAAAATAATTCGTAGTTACAAAAATTTGAAAAACATGGATCCTTATTACTGAGCATTCTTTGAACTTTCTTTACTTGAAGTATTTATTAATATAAACCGCCAAGGTTAAAAAAAAAAAAAAAAAAAACAACGATAGAAAGATGTTAAAGCTTTCCTAGCACTTGCGATAAGTATCAAAAACTTGGAGAAGCAAAAAGCCCTGGGGACTGTCCACAGACCTTTCCTTTTAAAATAATCATTGGAATGCAAGTAAAAAAATAATCTATGACTGAAATTATACGAAAAAAGTGGGTCCCTAACAAGGAGCTTTTCATTAATCAAAGTAATTTGAGAAAAAAAAATTGGCCATCCAAATATTAGCGACTTAATAAAATACTAAAACATGAATTTTAAATTTTTTATGAGCAAAAATTGGTTCTCTATTCCGGATCATGATTTATCATAACAGATGAGTGAAAATAAAATAATTTTCCAGAACTACAAAATTAAGGGAAAATATGGCAGTTATATATGCACACAAAAAAATTAACTTCCCGCAATTTGAAACCTTTTATAAAAATTAATCTGAATGTACTTACAGACTCTGCCGTCGTCTTCTTAATGCTCCATCACTATCAAATCAATGAAATCAGCAGCATCATTATAACCATTATCACTACCGGTACGAAAGCTTCTTCAAAACAAAGTAAAGTTCAAACGGTTAGCACACTTTCATTAACTGAAACCAGATAAAATGAGGCAGGTCAATAAAAAAAAAATTTCACAAATTTTCTTCAAAAAAAGGTGATCTCATAGAACTTGGAATAGAAACTTTAATAGGCTAGCAAAATTAATTTCTAAATTTATTCCAAATTAATTTTTAACAAGTCAAAATTATCATGCCAATTTCAGCTCTGCATACGTTAGTCAATTTTCCAAAAACTTTTGAGCTGACACCGTATACTTAAAACGGAACATTCATACGTTTTAATTTTTTAGTTAAAGGCTACTTAAAGTTTGTACTTAGAGGCTACTTTCTCTTAATGAATGACTTGAAAATGTTACATACTATGGAACATTCCCATTGTCATGTCAACAACTTTTTTCTTACAAAATACAAGTGTATTTATTATCTTTCTACAAAAGGCTTGGATGACTTGGCTTCCAGTTCTGAGAGCAACACTTATTTCTGGAATTCTTTCTTAAATTTTATTTTCTTTTGAAAATTTAAAATAGAATTCGCACATTTTTTTTTTTTAGTTCTTGTACAACGGAATGAAAGTGTCTGGTCAAAAAAAGGCATTTACCAATTAATTTTGAAAACTTAAAAAAAAAAATGAAGCATCAATTTTATTGAAATTTTTTCTATAAGAGCCTTCTTTTTAGTCCCCTTCAGTTCAATTTCATTCCGTTTTACAGTACCACTAAAAAAAAAGAATTGAATATTCGGATTCAAACTACTGAAAAACTTAATACTTGTTTACGACCAAAAAAAAAAAAAAAATTCCAAAATGCATGCAAACCTCTAATGCATACATAAAAGCTTTCCAAAATGTCAAATCACCATCACCAAAAATGGGAAATCAAAAAAGGATATAATTGAAAAAATTATTACATGCATAGTCAACTCTCCTTAAATGTCATTATAATACGCAATGCTTTTCTTATAGGAAAACTGCAGACGAATATGGAGAGTTGACTTTATTTTTTATTTGTCTTGAAAAATCTTGATATTTGAGTTGACTGTCACTTTTCTTTGTCTATCTTCACTTGAAAGTTTTAAAGCTTTCTTCAATTTTTTTTATTTTTTTTTTTATTATTTTAAATAAGCTTTAAACAATATTCCTCGTCGTCATCTCCGCCGCCGCTTACACTCTTCTCCTTCATGTTCTTCCTCTTTGCAGGCCCAGGTCTTACACCGCCGAACAAACTGCTAATCTAGAAGTATATGTGTTTCTGAGAACCCAATCTCACAATAAACGAAGAGATGTTTACAGCCTGCTTCCTAAATCTGAATAACAAAAAATAATTGAGAGGTACATCAGTATTGGAATACCTAAATCTGTGATCAGGGCTGCGAATCCAATTCTCATTTCACGGAAATTCTTTCTTCCTTGCGACTCGATTCCGAAGCCGTGATAAAAGCTGTTCTGTATCATTCAAAATTCGACTCTGATCCCGACGTCAATTCAAAATTGATTCCATTTCCGGTTCCAATATTACGTAAAACTCAAACGATTATGTACAATTCAAATTAGATCCGAGATTCCTAAGTAATCGATATTTACATATACTACTTGTCGGGAGAACGACTCGTTCCGATTCTGAAAAGCAAGATTTTGTTCGAATTCGTTTCCGTGTCCGACTTCTGACTTCGAACTCCGCTTCCGGTTTAGCAAAATAATCCTCAACTCATAGCGATTCCGAAAGCAGAAATGGCGTGACCGAAAGATCCTGATTCCAAAATCCGAAAATCAGATTCAACCGACAGCAGAAATGACGTGACCGAAAGATTCCGATTCCAAAATCCGAAAACCGGATTCAACCAATTCTTCTTCCGACTCGTTCAAAAGCAAAATCTCATAATTCGCAGCCCTTTCGTAAGATTCTAGCTTCAACCATTTTATTCTATCTTAACTACAACGACTGCTTCATTTGACTTCAATCAGGTTCAAAGCAAGCCGACTATTTTAGCACGACTATGACTCATTCACCTCCTATATACTGACAACAGTCAGTTGAAACGAAAAAACGTTGCAAGAGGCGGATTACAGGATCGTGCTTCTCCAAATGGATAAAACTTTAAGTTCTACATTTTTGCAAAAATCGAAAGTTTAAAATCCTTCAAAATATAACACATTCTTCCAAAAACTGGAAATTTTTTTAAGCATAAAAATTACTATTTTCATCTTGATTAGTGGAGAAATTTAAAAAGAAAAAAAAACATGCAGTTAGAATATCTACAGCAAACTTAAAAAAAAAAAAAACTAATTTCTAAATTCAACTACTAAGTTAATCATCAAACCATTTATTATCTTATGATTTTAAAGCTGTTTTTAAGATCAAAAATTCAAAAAAATTATTATCTTCAAACTTTATTCTATAAAAGTTAGCAATTTCTAAAATCGAATTTGAGATGAATTTTTTCAAGTTTAAGCCTTCCTCATAATTCCCCAATATTTTTTAACTACAAATATTACCTAACGCTTAAATACTGTAAAAATAAATGGCCATCAGTAATAAACAGACATTGATGTGAGTATTTCAAATATCAACATAAAAGTGGCCTGCATGAAAAAATTATCAATTCCTTTCAAGGCTTTCTTTGCATGTACTATAACGAAAAGAGGAAGGCTTTCTTTTACAATTAGCTTCTTTCATAAAAATGTAAAACATGTCATCTCATCGGTTAAAACACAAAAAAGCTATTGGCATGTTTTTATTTCACATTTTCCAATAATATTCGATATTCATTTTCAGTTCAATGAACTCAAAAGGGGCTACATTAACCAATATTATAAAAAGATGAATATTCTTACCAACAAAGAGTGCAAATTTCCCCCTTAAAAAATTAAACTACAAGCTCTTGTGATGCAGCCAAAAATAATATAAAATTAATAATTAATAGTTAAAAGAATAATACTAACTGGATATGTCTTTGATCAACACTCGAGCATGACAAATACACTCAGCAAGTCCCAATTTGAAAACTTAATAACTCTGCAAGTGCGTTTCCAAGAAGTCTTTAATTTTCAAACCCAAGACATAATCAAGTTTCATTCTACCTTCGTCTAGCACTCCAATAAGGACTGATCTTCTAAGGACAGCATTTACCTGAAAATAATAAAATTGAAGGTTAATCCAAAAAGTAAAATACATGATGCCTTACTGTGAGTGCTTTTATACTTCAAATTTTTCTTATATTTGACATTGATGTTCAGAAAACGTGTCAATTCACTTTTCAACCTAACCTAAAAGCATGGCAAGACCATTCTTTCTTTTACTTTTCCTTTTTTAAAATCTGTATTTTAAACTGATTTTTATTTTCGTCAACCCTCACAACATTAGTTAACAAAAAATAACAATTTGTTCATTCTTACCTTTTAACCCCTCTTCTGCTCCTCCTCTAACATGAGCAATTCTCTGGCTGCTTTCCTAATCTTCGCCAACTTGCATATTTTACTCTCCATATTTGACGTTTGTTGTTTAACGTGGCCCCAATTATCTTCAATTGTTGATCAAACCAGGATTTTTCATAAGGCCGCCGGGGTGTCACAGTTTTACTATGACCGGTTAATACCCTTCGGCTAACCAACATGAAGAGTAGCACCTGTGAATGAACGAAAAAGCCACTTACATCCTGTTCTTATTAAGTCTTTTCGTAATATTTCCCAGGTTTCCGCAATTTTCCCCGCAAATCATGTAAGCTAACCCAGCTTATGCTCCCGCTATGAGAGAAGCTCATTTGGGGAGCTGATGCTGGCTATCGCTCTTATGTCAAAGCAACCGTTTAAAAATTCATTATAAATAACTTCTATAAGCCTTCTGTATTGCATTCATCTCAATTTAAATTCAAATCGAGCGTCATAAGGACAAGGAAAGACAAAATGAATTCACCCGCACCAAAGCTTACCGGTTTGGGGACAACGCTATTTAAATCTATGAAAATCCGTCAAATAACAAACCATCCCGTTATGTATTTGTTATAATTACCAACTATCAACGTTAAATATTATAATTAAACGGTTTTCATATTAATCTTTCGTTAAGTTAATTAAGAAATTACGGTTTAAAAAATCTCTTACCTGTTACGAAGCTCCGATGAAATAAAAATGGCTGAATGAGAGAAGCCGTCGTGGAAGGAAATACAACGTACTTCCGGTTTACAAAGCAACGACAAAAGTCTCTCTCGTCTAGTCGTCATTTTGAAAATAATACAAGGCTGTGGGTTATTTCATCTGCTTTTTTTTGGATTTTATTCGGAGGAATTGGAGTTTTAGCTTTCGGTATGTATTTATTATCGTACCTGGATCCTTTCAAACTATAAAAATAAATCATTTTTATTTAAAGTTAATCAAATGTGGTGAAAATTGTTGTTTAATATGATCTGACCCTTGTTCGGTGTATATAAACATTCGTCCTTTCAAAAGGTTATGTGTGATCGTAATCTTTTTTTTCTTGATTGATTTTTATATTCAGCAGCAAAATGCAGTCTCCGATTTTAAGAGTGGTGAGAGAAGCACCTAAATTATTTAAGAGGAACATAGGAATTAGCGCTCCAGTTTTACAGAAAGCATCTGATCCGATTCAACAGTTGTTTGTTGATAAGATTAGAGAATACAAATCGAAAAGCAGGTATGCAATTTTTACTGAAGTGAAATGGTTTTGTAATTTGTTTTTTCTGTTGAATTCCCTTGTTTTTAGAGTAATAGTGTGAAAATATCAGAAAATGCTAATTAAGAGATCAATTGGGATTGCATGTTAGTTGAGACAATAATTAATTGTTTTTTTTTTTTGTAGTGGCGGAAAATTAGTAGAGCCATCACCAGAGATGGAAAAGGAATTAAAAGCCAATTTAGAAAAAGTATTTAAGCAATATGGTGGGAAGGACGGAGAGGATTTAAGTAAATTCCCTTCTATTACTTTCCCAGAAGTAAAAATTGATCCGATCAACTTGGAAAAATAAAATACTAGGAAGTTTACAAATTTAGGATGCTGCATATTTTTTTTTTTTTTTTTTTTTTTGTGTCATTAATAAATATACCATGTAGTTATTTAAAAAAAATTTAATGAAAAGAAGGATTCATTTTTAACATCCATTTAACCGATTCAGAAAGCAAAGGCATTGAAAAATAATTAGCAATGCTTTCTAAAGTTTTTAAATGTGTTTCTATACTCTTTGAAGGGATTAAAGGTTTGAAATCTCCTGCGCACGAACAATGCTCAGGTAAATTATCAGCTTTTATCTCCAAGCATTTTATACATTGAACGTCTTGGATTGTATAAGCTATTGCCTTTCTCTGAATAGTGTTTAGTAACAGGTATTCGATTTCGTTGTTTTCGTAAGTCGACTGACAAAGAGGGCATTGCCAACACGGTCTGTAAAAAGAAACAAAAAAAAAAGAAAATTAGTTTTGAGTTTTGGAAAAAATTTAAAAGATTTTTTACTTACTTTCCGTCTTTTTCTACTCTGTGTTCGTCTTTGCATAAATCAATATCTCTACAATGGTTACAACTTTTACAAATAACCTCGGGGAGAATTACGGTTACACAAGGATCGCGCCAAATGGCAACATCGCTGAATTCACCGATGTTAATTAACTTCAACATATTCCTTTTCAATTGGAAACTTCCTCCGATATTGAATTGTCTAACGATAAAACTTTGCACACGGATTTAATGAATTCCAATGCCGGGTTGATCGTTTTCGGTTGCGATCCCGGCAAACGAGGGAAAGCTGTCGTTTCGTCAGTGACCGGCAATTTTTTATGTATTTTTTGAATTAACCTAAAAAATAAAATTTTTTTTAAATATTCTGGAATTTTTTAAAAAAGAAGGCAGGAACTTACATAAATAATTGTTGCGACATTTCCCCTGTTACTATATTTTTAGCAAATTCCTCTACTGATTCGTGAACGCCAACACCGAGCGGAGTGACCTGAGTTTGACTTTGGCTGCTTTGGTTTTTCCTCCTGCTCGGAGTTTTAGGTGCCCTATCTTCCTCTCTTATTTTTGACCAGATAGCGCTTATGTAACCGGCGACGACGGAGTTGAAAGATGTCTGGACGTTTGCGGCCGTGGGTAAATATTGACTTAAATTCCAGTTCATGACGATTGGAAACTGGAAAAAAATAAAAATTCAGCCAATTAATATTTACTTCTTAAAAAAAAAAATTTCATTTCATCGAAACCAAAATTGCACTCACATCATCTTCATTATGCGTGTCATTCGAATCATTAAGAGGAGTATTGTTTTCAGTAGTTTCATCTAAAATACTTCCGGAAATCCCGGGTGGAAGTTTTCCTTTTATACCAGCGTAATTTCCCTGTTAAAAAAAAAATTATTTTTGATTAAGACAACTTTTTTATGAAGTCATTGAAATTCTGGGAAAAAAATTCTTCGCCAGGGGTGTTGCATTGCTTGCTTGGTAGACGTCAAAAGTATTTTTTTTTTTTAAAAATCCTTTAATTAATGTAAAAAGCGCTAAGAATACTGTGCGCTCTAGCGGAGAATTTTGCAACTAACAGTCAGTATAATAATCAAAACGTCATTTTACCGGATCCAACCACATTAAATAATCCCAACACTGATGGAAACTAATTTGAATACTGTGGAACAATTCCTTATTTCTAATGCTGGCAACGACGAATTCGACGTATCCGATGGCATCCTCCGCCGTGTGCTTTTTCGTACAAATAATTACTTTGTTAAAATTAGCGAAAACTATAATCGATCCTAATCTTTTAAATTCTGCAATCAACTGAACGAATAATTTTTTCATTAAATTGTGAAGCGTTTTCCTCAGCGCAGGGTCATACAGAAGAGCGTTGGGTGACCTAAGCCATCTGAAAAAGAAAAACAAAAATTAATTAAAGCTTCTCAAATTTTGAAAAATCTGCACAAAACCCCATTTTTTTTAAAAAATGTCTGAGTTTGTTCGCACCTATAAAAGTGTACAATTTGGTAATCAGCGTATACATTCCGCCTGACCGAAACATCCCTCAACCAAGAACTGACCATGGCCCTCACAACCCTAAAAGCAGCGCTGCACAACGCCGTTTCATCGTAAATAGACAAAACGGAGCCTTGACCGCTTATCATTTCGTCCACGGAAACCTGAGGAGCGGCATCGAAAGCCACACTGGAATTGGTCCCTTCGATGTCGTTGACGTGATGGGACTGGAGTAAAGTGTTCACAGCCAAGGCATCGATGTCCAGCTCGACGGTGACGGAAGAGTAGCACCCGGGTTGATTCGAAACGGAAGTAGAGGATTCGTCGAAATCCGTCAACAATCGGCTGTCGTCGGCTTCTCTTCCTCCCAAATCCGGTAACTCCGTCGGGGAGCACCATAACACGAAATTGTTTTTGAGCAAGTGCCTCCCGAAAAATAAATCCGCTCCGAATAAAGTTGCATCCGCGGGTAAATTACCTAAAATAAAAGTAAAAAAAAAAATTAATGTAGATCAAAAAAATCTCGAACTGCAAACGGCTGGAAATTTTAAAAAAATTTTTATCTCCCACGATGAAATATTCTTCTCTCCCATCTCTCTGAAAAGATAAACGCTTTCATGCTGAAAAAAACTTACCGATTGGAATGTGAAAATAACGACATTGATCCATCGTGGCATTTAACATTGTTTCAGAATTTAAATAATGCTGGATCATGTATTTGGATCCGATTTTTTGCCATTCCATAGTCGCGTATAAATTTTCGGGGTCTTTCACATGGAACGTAACTAACGGGAAATCGCTTAATCCCGGCATCTGAGCAATTAAAGTCGGTGTATCTGAAAAATTAAAAAAATTAACTCTTTTGTAACTCATCGTAACTGTACAAGTTTTTTTTTTTGTTAATTTTTTTTTTTTTTTTTTTTTTTTTTTTTTTTTTTCACTTTTGATGAGAAAAAAATGGTTTTACCTGTACAAGACTGAACGGTTATCATTGTCGGTCCCTTTTTTTCGTCTTTATAATTCTGCAAAACTCTTTGGATTGAGCGAAAAACCTGTTTAGAATCATTTAAGACTTGGATTTCAAAATTCATTTCCGATCCTGGTAGTTCGTTTTCGGTAAATCCTTTGGCAATTCTGCAATAAAAAAAAAAGATAATATGGATTACAGCTGAAAATATAAAGTTTATTCTGGTAAAGGCGCCTTTAGCCCCTCCCGGAAGCATGGACTTACGAAAATTTCTTGGAAATTTTATTTTTAAAAAACTTAAATTTTAAATAATATTTTGACTATTTTTTTTAATTTTGGCCTTTTTTAACAGTAAAATTAGACGACATGAACGAAAGCATGAACTTAAAAAATTTCTTGCAAATTTTCAAGAAACTTAACTTTTACAAGAAACTAAAAAACTTGCTCAAGCAAGGACTTAAAAATTACCTGAAATTTTATTTAACTTTTAATTAACGAAAAATAACGAAAAATTAAGACAATTAACAAAAAATTAACGTTGAAGAAAAAAAAAAAATTAACGTAAAATGATGAAAAAATTAACTACATACAGTATTAAGAAAAATTAACGAAAAATATAAGAAAATTAAAGAAAAGTAAGAAAATTAACAAAAAATTAACGTTAAATTAAGAAAAATTATCGAAAAATTAAGAACTATTAAGGAAAAATATTTAAAATTTTAACTTTAAAAAATTAGAAAAACTTCATTACGCGGACCCGCCCCATAAGAAGTTTCACTTCAAAAAACCAAAAGTTAAAAAAAATTAGTAAAAATTTTAAATTCGGAAAATTTAAATTATTTGAACAAATCGCTTCTTGTTATGTTTAAATTTAGCAATATTAGGACAGTACCCCAAAGACGTAGTCCTACTTACAGATATGCCCCCAAACCCCAGTATGATTTTTTAAATGCAATTTAATTCACTGTTCAATCTTCATACTCACTTAAGGTTTCTTTCATTAATATACAAATTATTTAAATTCGGCATCTGATTTGTTCTCACGGTATCCTGGACAAAAATCACCGCTTTCTTCGTCGGCCCCAAAAAGACTCCATAAATAGCTTTCTGCCCATTCGAAGATCGATGTTGATATAAGAAAATACACTTGACCGGTGCGGATCCGTCCGGGAGCTAAAAAAAAAAATTCCATGTCGTATTTAATTTTTTCTTTTACATTTTTAATTTTTAAAAGAGTTATCCCCACCTTTTGCAAGTACGGCTGATACTCGATACTTTTAAAATTTAATTGCTCCAAAGAAAAAGAATCTGTATCTTTCATCCCTTCCTTTATCAACCTATTCGCGACGACTCTATCAACCGTGCAAATGCAACCCAATCGAAGCAAAACTCGAAATTCCAAAGAAACTTGAGTCTCGTAAATCCCTTCAATGTCCGGTGTAGACAAATCGGCCATTAATTCCTGGCTGTGTTCTCGGTACTCCGCTTCGGGGACATTGTATTCGTATAAATGGTAAACAGGCCTGGATCTGGGTAAAATTCGATTCGCTTTTTTATAGCGGGATCCCGTTTCTTCCGCTCTTTGAGTTCGTTGATTCACGTAAAAAATCCTAGGGACTGTTAATTTAATCTGATGAAGTTCCTTTTCTACAAGCGCCCAAACTCTGAACAATCCTGGTTCGTTCGTTTCTGCGAACTAAAAAAAAAAAAAAATTATAAATAAATTTATAGCGCCACTCGATTCTCTACCATTTATCCTAAAAAAATAAATTCCTAATCCATTTCCCCCCCCCCCCCCCAAAAAAAATTAATTTCAAATCCATTTTTTCTAAAAATTTTGGTTCCTAAAATTTCTTTAAATTCCTAATTTTTATTTTTAATTTTCTAAAATTTTTTAATTCCTACAATAAAATTTCCTAAAGTCCCTAAAATTAAATTTTCTAAAACCGTTCAATTAAATTTCCTAAATTTTCTTTAGAGATTTAAAAAAATTAGGAAAAATATTTATTTCAGGAAATCTTATTTTAGGAATCAAAACATTGTAAGAAAATTGAAAATTAGGAAAAAAAATTTTAGGATCCAAAATTTTTGGCAAAAACGAATTAGGAATTTATTATTTTCCTAATCCATTTTTCCTAAAAAAGAAATATTTCTGATCCATTTTTCCTAAAAAAACCAAATAAATTTCTAATCCATTTCTTCTAAAAATTTTGGTTCCTAAAACTGTTTTCCTGACTATTCTTTTTCTTTCTAATTTTTAATTTTCCTAAAAGTTTTTGATTCCTAAAATAAAATTTCTTAAAAAGCTTAAAATAAAATTTCCTAAAATCCCTTTAGGGATTTAAAAAATTAGGAAATCTTATTTTAGGGATCAAAAATTTTAGGAAAATTGAAAATTAGGAAAAAAAATTTTAGGATCCAAAATTTTTGGCAAAAACGAATTAGGAATTTATTATTTTCCTAATACATTTTTCCTAAACAATAAATTCCTAATCCATTTTTCCTAAAAAAATGATTTCCTAATCCATTTTTTCTAAAAAAAATAAAATAAATTCCTAATCCATTTTTAAAAATTTTGGTTCCTAAAATAAAATTTCTTAAAATGCCTAAAATAAAATTTCCTAAAATCCCTATGGGGATTTAAAAAATTATTAAAAATATACCTTTTAGGTAATCTTATTTTAGAATAAAAAAATTTTAGGAAAATTGAAAATTAGGAAAAAAAATTTTAGGATCCAAGATTTTTAGCAAAAACGAATTAGGAATTTATTATTTTCCTAATCCATTTTTCCTAAACAATAAATTCCTAATCCAGTACTCCTAAAAAAAAAAATTAATTAATTAATTAATTCCTCCTAAAAAAAAGATTTCCTAATCCATTTTTCCTAAAAAAGAAATACTCCTGATCCATTTTTCCTAAAAAAATAAAATAAATTCCTAATCCATTTTTTCTAAAAATTTGGTCTCTAAAGTAAAATTTCTTAAAATGAAAATTTCCTAAAATCCCTTTGGGGATTTAAAAAATTAGGAAAAATATTCATTTTAGGAAATCTTATTTTAAAATAAAAAAATTTTAGGAAAATTAAAAATTAGGAAAAAAAATTTTAGAAACCCAAATTTTTAGAAAAAACGAAGTTGGAATTTTTTTTTTTTAGAAAAAATGGTCGGGAATGCGCCACTCAATTCTATAAAAAAACTCGGAAAACTACTGGAAACCCAGCTACGTCATCTTCAGCGGAAAAAATGAACTAAAATTTTTAAAAATTCCCATTAGCTGTTTCTTTTTTTTTTTTTACAAAAATTAAATATTTACGCTTTTATTCACCTGAATAACTTGCCAGGGACAATCCAAAATCGTCTGCTGAGCTTTCCTAATAAATCCTCCTATAGTACCGGTTTTCCTCATCGCAGCAGTCCCAGCAGAAGGAGCATCCGAAACCCTCCCTCTTTTATTTACACTTCCCCCTTCCCGCATTTTCCGCTGCTGACTTTGCAAGTCCCATTTCCTCTTTTGATATTGGATCCATGCCGTTCGTTCTTCTTTGGTTTTACCGAAAGGAGGCGGCGGTCCCAAAACGTCCCTCCAATGCCGAGACAATTGATTTTCGTCGAAAGTCTGGGAATTCGCTCTTTTTCGCTTGTGCGTCATCGGTCTGGTCGGTTTGGCGGGACGAATCGCGGTGGCCGTGTCCTCGATGTCGACCGGAGTGTTTTCGTTTTCCCGGGATTCCCCGTTGGAAACCTCCTTCGGAGCGGTCTTGAAAAATTCGTTCATTTTCCGCTGTTTCAAAACGTCGTTTTTCTCCAACATTTTTTTGTGAAGCCAATCCGGGTGCCGAACTCTCGGAACGGGATTATTCAGCTGAAACAGAATTAAAATTCGGTTGAGAAATTATTAAAATTTTTAAATAAATTTTTTAGGGTTTGAATCCTGGAAAATTCCTGGAAAATTCAAAAATGCATTTTCCAAATTTCGTTTCTTTTTTTTTTTTTTACAAAAATGACTCACTCCTTGTAAAGCTGCCGGAATCGTTATAATTTTTTGTATCGCTCCATTTAACCTTTCGATGTAGTAATTCCAATCTAAAACTTGTCGTATATCCACATCGGTTATCGAATTATCCTTCAACCACTTTCGCAAATAATGACGTTTAACGCTAGGCTCTGACTGGAAGATAGCCAAAGGTATAGCTCTGAATAAAAAAATAAAAAAAATTGTCAAAATAACTTTTACAAAAAAGAAAAAAGAAATGAATACCTGTCTGTCACTGGAGATCCCTCCGGTTTTCTCGAAATAATAAAACGGCAAGCCAAACCCTTATCCTTAACCATTTGATCTCCTAAAAATTCGGCCAATCGTTTTGCGGTTGAAATCGACGTGGATTTTTGGGATCCGTAATCTTCTAATTTTTTCGACATTGAACGATTTTCGGATATCAGTTCGAATAATTCGGAATCGGGTAAATTGTGTGCCTGAAAAAAAAATAAAATGAATGTTTTATTCAATTCAATTCGATTTTTGGAAAATAAAGCAAATATCGTACTTTGCTGTACAAGACATCCAGCCAGTAATCCGCGACCCTTGCAACGGCCTCGTAACACTTTTCAAGTGTGTCTCCTTTCAAAAAAGCATCAAAGACTGATGACTGAAAAATTTTAATTAGCTGAAGCTCTCCTCTCCTTTTCACTTCAAAACTGAAAAAAAAATTAATTAATTAATTAAATTAAACCCCTACTAAATATTGCAATTCCCGGCCGCTTTTTCAATCCCTGAATTTTTAGAATTAAAAAATTTTCAGCTTTTTTTCCTCTTAATTTCAATTTTATTTTATTATTTTCGGAATTTCAGCGATTGTTAAGCAAATTGTAGCTTGTCATTTAATAAAAATTAACAAAATTTTGGATTTATGAGGGGAAAAGAGTTAATTTTGTGAAAAAAACAGAGATGGCAAACCGCTCCGAAAATCAAACCAAATCAAATTCGGTTCGGTTTCTTTTTAAGTTGAAAAGTTAAATTCGGTTTAGTTATGGTCTAAATGTTGTCCACCAGGAAGGGTTCGGTTTGGTTTGGGTACCGATCCAAAATTTTTGGCATAAGGTTCGGTTCGATTTTCTTTTTCAATTTAGTACAAAACCGGTTCCAGGTTCGGTTCGGTTCTTGAACTTAGGTTTCGGTTTGGTTTGGTTTTTTTTTTTTATAAATCCGGTTTGGATTTTTTCTTGTTTCCGGTTCGGTTCGGCTTCGATTCGGTTTTTTTTATAAGCGAAAAAACCGGATTTGGCTCAGTCCGATTAGTTAAAAATCCCCCCGGTTTCGGATCGACTTTTTGTTTAAAAATCGGTTTTTTGTTAACAAATAACCGATTTCGGTTCGGTTTTCGGTTAAAAAAAATTCCGGTTTCGATTCAGTTTTTAATAAAAAACCCCGATTTTGGTTCTGGTTTTAGTAAACAACCGTGTTTTTTGAAATAGAAATAAAACGGTTTTAATTTGACCCTTCGGTTTGGTTTTTTTTTTGAAAAACCAAACCAAAACCGAAACAAAGAAGGCTTTTTTTCGGGATTTTTTAAAAAAATTACCAGGCTTTTCTTCCAAAACGGTTTGGTTTTGATTTCGGTTCGGACTCTTTTCTTTTCGTGATTTGCGTTAGCTTGAGTTTTTTCGATTCGGTTTGGTTACGGTTAAAATGTTGTCCACCAGGAAGGGTTCGGTTCAGTTTGGACACCGAACCAAAATTTTTGGAATACGGTTTAGTTCGGTTTTCCTTTTTGTTTTAGTACAAAACCGGTTCAGGTTCGGTTCGGTTTCAGTTTGCTTTGGTTTTTTCTGATAAATCCGCTTCGGTTTCTGTTCTTTAATTCTTGTTTCCGGTTCGGTTCGGTTTCAATTCGGTTTTTTTAAGCGAAAAAACCGGGTTTGGCTCAGTTCGGTTTGTTAAAAATCCCCTGGTTTCGGTTCGGCTTTTTGTGTAAAAATCGGTTTTTTTGTTAACAAATACCCCATTTCGGTTCGGTTTTTGGTAAAAAAATTCCGGTTTCAATTCGGTTTTTAATATAAAAAAAAACCGGCTTTGGTTCTGGTTTTAGTAGAAAACCGTGTTTTTTTAAATAGAAATAAAACGGTTTTAGTTCAATTCGGCTCGCTTTAGTTCGGTTTTTTACAAAAAATCGAACCGAATAAGGTTTTAAACCTAACCAATTTTTAAAAAAACCGAACCGAAGTAGGTTTTTTTAATCTTTTTAAGCAGAACCAATTTTTTAAAAAATCGAACCGAAGAAGGTTTTTTTAACCTTTCTAAACCGAACGGGGTTTAAAAAAAACCGAACCGAAGAAGGTTTTTTTAATCTTTTTAAGCCGAACCAATTTTTAAAAAAACCGAACCAAAGAAGGTTTTATTTCGGGATTTTTTTACAAAAAAAACCCGGTTTTACTTCGATTTGGTTTTTCTTCCCTTCTTTTCCGGTTTAGATTCGGTTTCGGTTCTTTTTTTTTCCTTTTCCTGATCTGGGTTCGATTCGGTTTGGTTAGGTTTCCCATCCCTAGACAAAAAATGGCACTTTTCAGGATTAAAAATTTCCGGGATTAATCACCCAAAAATCACGCCAAAATCACCAAGATTACAGTCTCTACAATCTATAATTTGTTCCGCCCCCCCCCCCCCAAAAAAAAAAATTATTACCCTTTCAATTCTGCCAGGGACTTATCAAAATTAAAAACAGCATATCGCTTTTTCAATTTCTTCCCTTCCTCCTTGGACGCAGGCAAAACCATCGCCAAATACGGCCCGTCGACTTCGAAAAAAATCGAATTCTCGCTTCGCTGAACGTATTTCAAAGTTTCCGGATCCACCAAGTCGTGATATGCGTGATTCGTGAAATGATCCTTCACCATGCAATTCAAAACTGCGTTCGGATACGAAATCGTGACTTTCGACTTTTTCGGATGAGTCGTCAAAATTTCGAAATTTTCCGGGAACGACTTCGGCAAAACGCACCAAATCCCGTCCGTGTCGAGTTCCAAAGGCCTACCGACTTGCTCTATGATTTCCCTGGCTTTGGTGATGATGGCCGCGCCGGTGTAGCAAACGATCCCGGCCATTTCCATGCTGTGCCAACGAGCTCCCCTCCTCATGACGTACCCGTAAAACGAATTCAAAATACATTTATGAGCCAATTGCAGGGAATCGTATAACACTTCGCGGTTTTTCGCGGATTTGATTTCCCTAGCGTCCCCACTCGCGACAGCTTCCGACACTTGCTTCTTCGCGACTTTACACAGTCCTTTGTATTCGTAACGTCTGTCGCGAAAAGCGCGAACCGTATCGACGTAAAAAGAGTTTTCCTTTTGGCAGATGGTCGTTTCCCGCTCTTCCGTTCGAGTCACGTGAACTTTCTTATAAGCTTTCCGACAATATTCGGTAAGTCTTTTCTTTTCGTACATGGCTTGGTCTTCTTTCGATAACTGATGGAAAGCTCGAGGTGGTCCTCCTGCATATTCCGGTGGGAACTTTTCCGTTTCCAACTGTTGCTGGATTCTATGAAATTCGCTCCTGCTAGCAGGCACTAAAAATAAAAAAAAATTAAAAATTTCAAAAACTTTGTCTTGAATTTTGACTTTTTTTTTTTGTAGTTATTTTCTTACTGATTTCCCCTCGCCACATCCAAGTCATTTTCCTTTGGCAAGTTGCCCCAGGGCGATTGAAGTCGCAGGCAGCGCAAGTCTCCTCGTTCACCATGGCGGAAGGTTGAAGTCGATTCGTTAAAATAATGTTCGGATACATGGCTCCCACGTCGAGATGATAAATAATAGGATATTCCATTCTGGACGGATTATTTTTTAAATTGATTAATTTTTCCTTGATTTCGGATATGACGGTGTCGAAATTTGTGACCATCTGTATCGGGATTTTTTCTTCTTCTTCGATTGCGTGGATCATGGCTTTTTCTACTCCTTCCAATAGCATGTCAAAGGCCTCAGGAACCTAAAAAAAAAGGTTTTTCTTTTCATAAAACTTGGAGCAAAAGAATGGAAACGTTCTTCACCTTTTTTCCTAAAAAAATAAATTCCTCAATTATTTTTCCTAAAATTTTGGTTCCTAAATTTTTTTCCTTGCCATTTTTCCTACTAATTTTCAATTTTCCTACAATTTTTTCATCCTTAAATTAAAATCTCCTAAAATGAATATTTTTCCTAATCTGTTGATGCTAAAAAAATAAATTCCTAATTAATTTTCCTAAAAATTTGGTTCCTAAAATTATTTTTCCTAATTTTCAATTCCTATTCATTCATTCTTTAATTTTATTATTCTTGAAATGAATATTTTTCCTAATCTGTTTTTCCTAAAAAACAAATTCCTAATTTATTTTTCCTACAATTTTTTCCTAACCATTTCTTTTCTAATTTTCAATGTTCCTAAAATTATTTGATTCATAAAATAAAATTTCCTAAAATGAATATTTTTCCTAATCTGGTTTTCTTAAAAAAATAAATTCCTAGTTTATATTTCGTTACCATTTTTCCCCAATTTTAGTTTTCCTAAAATTGTTTGATTCCTAAAATAAAATTTCCTAAAATGAGTATTCTTCCTAATCTGTTTTTCCTAAAAAAATGAATTCCTAATTTATTTTTCCTACAATTTTTTCCTAACCATTTCTTTTCCAATTTTCGATTTCCCTAAAATTGTTTGATTCCTAAAATGAATATTTTTCCTAATTTTCAATTTTCCTATTAATTTTTGATTCCTAAAATAAAACCTAAAATGAATAACTAATCCATTTTTCCTAAAAAAAAAAAAAAAAAAAAAAAAAAAAAAATTTGAATTTATTTTTTCTAAAATGTTGATTCCTAAAATTTATTTTTCCTAATTTTAGGAAAATTAAAAATTAGGGACAAAAATGGTAAGGAAAGCAATTTTAGGAACCAAAAATTTTAGGAAAAATAATTGATTTTTTGATCCCTAAAATAAAATTTCCTAAAATGGAAGTTTTTCCTAATCCGTTTTTCCTAAAAAAATAAATTCCTAATTTATATTCGTAAAATTTTTTTCCAAACCATTTTTTATTCTAAATTTTCAATTTCCCAAAAATTTTTTAATCCCTGAAATAAAATTTCCTAAAATGAATATTTTTCCTAATCCGTTGATGGTTAAAAAAATAAATTCCTAATTAATTTTTTTTAAATGTTGGTTTCCTAAAATTTATTTAACCTAATTTTAGGAAAATTAAAAATTAGGAAATAAAATAGTTAGGAAAAAAATTTTTGGAAGCAAAATGGTTAGGAAAAATGTATTAGGAATTTATTTTCTTAGTAAAAATGGATTTAGGAAAAATGGTAGGGAGTCGAATTGAAAAACTTGGAGGAAAGGATTACTGAAATATTTTAAATTAAGTTTGATGGCTTGGGGGAATTTTAAAAAATTTAACCTTTTAACCCTGGGATGCAAAAACATTTTCCGGGAAAGCAAAAAATTTCTGCGAAAATTTATTTCGTAGTTTTTGAGAGTAAGTTTGACCTACAACCCGTGCTGCGAGTATAGAAACCTATAAAAAGCTCCTGCCGAATTTTAGTATAGGCAAGCCACAATACATGCATGCAATGCAAAACATCGCATAAAATTTGTCTACTTCCGTAAAATAACCGAAAAAAGCGCTTAAAGGATTTTCGAGCCCATAGATTTCAAATTTGATGCCAGAATGACAAAATTTCAGGCAGGAAATCCAAAATGGCGCTGAAAATCCAATTATTATTTAAAATGGCTCAGCCATGTTGCATTTTATCAAATCAAAATTTTGACTTCATATCTGAAATCAGCGTTCTAATTTACCCCGATACGTAAAATTTCTGACAATTCTGACGGAAAATGACTGAATTTTGAAATTTTGGGTCAGTGGCATCCCTGCGATGCCAGGTTGAAAAAACACGGTGGCTCTGATTATTACTATTATTTTTTTACCATTCTGAATCGGCATGGAATATCAGCTCTGAAAACTCCGGATTCCAAAGCTTCCACGTGACCCCCGACGTACGTTTCGGTATCCAACACGTGACCATCTGCCGTCATTTTATTTAATTCCGTTTCCTGTTTATTCGGGAAAATGATGTTGGCATGGAACGCTTCCACCATGAGCAAAGTTTCGCACAAAGTCCCGGAGCCTTTCCTTAAAACTTCGTCGGGTTCCATCGGGATGATCGTGCAAAGGGCAAAAATAAACGGGTGAACGTATTTCATGTACAAATAGTAAGTCGCCACGGCGTCGGAAACCGAATAATTCGAAAGGACTTGAGGTTCTTCGGCAGCTAATCTGCACATATCTTCCGGATCTAATTCCACGGGGTCGTAGCGTAATTTCGCTTTGGCGACGGCTTTTAAATTTTGAGAACCGACAGGTAAGTACGAATCTCTCTTTACCCAACTGAAAAAGTAAAAAGAAAAATAATTCAGTAAATATTTAAAATAATTTTTCAATTTTTTGTTTATTCAATACCATAAGCAATCCATATGCGTGACCGGGCGGCAGGAATAAACGCCATCCTTCGATTTCGTAAACCCGATTTCCAATTTCATATTCATTCCATTCTGCGCAGCTCTAGTTTCGACAAAGGGCCAATCGAAAAAATCTCCGTTGTACGTAACGATGACATGAGGTTTGACATCCATGATGTGTTCGAAAAACCTATCCAGGACAGCTTTTTCGTCCGGTTCGTTGTAAACCGTGAAATGTCCTTCGAATTCGGGTTTCGGAGTGTATTCGAAGTCGTCCACATCTTGAGACATGATTTCTCGATTGTTAATCAAAAACCTAAAAAACAGAAAATTTGTCAAAAAAAAAAAAAAAAAAAAATTACTACTGAAAGCTACTTCATACCCTTGTCCATCGATCATGTACGAAATCATAATAATCTGATCGTTTTCCGCATCTGGGAATTTCAAAGGTTGCTTCGTACATTCGATATCGAAAGCCAGAACTATAAAATCCGGAGTTTCGATCAAATCAGTTCGCCTAGTAAAAATAGGAGGGTGGTTAGATCCTCGATTTTTAATCGTGTACCAACAACCTACGAAGATTTTGCTATCTATTGACACACGAATATGGTATGGAACGTCATACTCCCTGAAAAAAAAAAAAATTAATTATAAAATCGTCATTAGCTTTTTAATAAAAATTACTGCTTACCTAATATCAATAATATTTTCAAACTGATCTGTGTGCTTTTTTGTTTGGAATTCATGAGCATGCACATTTAATACATTATTCATCATTTCCGTGTAGTAAGTATTTGTTTTAGCTCGTTCCTTTGCTTTTCTCACAGCTGCTAACATATCTCGCCTGACTTTTAACAAGTCTGTTACAGATATGAAACTCAGTTTTAAATATTTCTGTTTTAATCCTATTAAATGATTCGGCTGAAAATTTAAGAATTATTATTAATTTCAAAAAATTCGTAATAAAAACTATTTTCAATTCAATTACCAGGTCTAAGTCTTCCTTAGCTACTACTTTAATGTTATCAATAAGTCCTACATATTTTTTTGATAAATATGCTGAAACTTCCTGCGTAGTATCTTTCTTGGTTAAAATGTAAAAATAAGGTAGAAAAGGTAAGGAAACTTTAAAACGACTTCCATCTTCTTCTATAAAATAGTAGTCTACAGCACTTTGCAGTCTTTTATCTTCACCTAAAATCTCAGTCTGCAAAAAAAAAAAAAAAAAAAAAAAATTAATAACATAAGTGGGGTAACCAAAAAAATTCAAAATCAGAAGCCTAGAATCGTAATTATGAAAGTGTTTTAAGTCAAACATAGATTTACAAATTTCGAGGGATAATGAGCCTTATACCTTTGTGATTTCAATAGCTAAAATACATACCGTGTGCATATTTATTAAAAACCCAGTTCTTTCTGAAAAATCTTTAAGTCTGTCAAAACCGTATTTCATATCTATCATATCATTTTCCATGCACTGTCTCAATCTCTTCTCCGATGACTCCTCCCTAGAAAATACGAAAAATAAATTAACAAAATGAAGTTCCAATATTCCTAACCAAAAAATTTCGGATAAATTTTACTCAAAAATAGTAAAGAACGATTTGACACGAACTTACCCCTGCGTAGTGGTCTTTTCTATTTGGTGTTTTTCGTTCATTTTTGACGTTTAAGTTAAAGTCTTAATATATAAAATACAAATTATACATCTAAAAGTACGTATGATACATTTTTTTTTATACTTTGTTACTGTTCATTCCCGCTAATTCCGACGACAACACCAGCGCCATTTTAATGTTCTTTAGGGCCCTTTCAAATGTTTTGAAGGGCCTTATTCCACGTCATTCCGGTTTGTTTTTGTTGTGGTGTACATATTTAATATTTTAATTTTAAAAAAATGGTTACAACGATAAATACGTTCGATACCGGCCATGAAGACATGATTCATGATGCCGAACTAGATTATTATGGCCTTCATTTAGCTACGTGTTCTTCCGACCATTCAGTAAAAATATACGACATTAAAAACGGCACGCAGACTTTAATATCTGACTTACGGGGGCATTACGGTCCCGTTTGGCAAATCGGTTGGGCACATCCGAAATTCGGTAATTTATTAGCTTCCTGTTCGTATGATAGGAAAGTTATCATTTGGAAGGAGACGGCAGGCTGGAATAAATTATACGAATACTCCGGGCACGATTCTTCCGTAAATTCAGTTGCCTGGGCACCGCACGATTTCGGCCTGATGCTTGCTTGTGGTAGTTCCGACGGTGCTATTTCAATTTTATCTGCTTCCGCTGATGGCTCAGCATGGGATCCCAAGAAAATACCAAACGCTCATACAATAGGCTGCAATGCAGTTAGTTGGTGTCCTGCTACTTCCTTCAATCCTGCCTTTGATGCCAATGCTCGACCGGGACCACCTGTTAAAAGAATTGTATCAGGAGGGTGTGATAATTTAGTCAAGATTTGGAAGGAAGATGGTGACAGGTTTGTGAATGTGGAATTTGCGTAAATGGTTGATTTTTTAATTTGAAAATTATTTTATTTTTTAGGTGGGTGGAAGAATCAAAACTTGAAGTTCATTCAGGCTGGGTTAGAGACGTAGCATGGGCTCCATCAATTGGTTTACCAAGATCATTAATAGCTAGCTGTTCACAAGACAGAAGAGTAATCATTTGGTCAAGTGAAGATAACTTAACTTGGACTCCAACCGTATTAAATACATTTGATGATGTTGTTTGGAATGTAAGCTGGTCACTTACTGGAATATATTGTCAGTGTCTGGAGGAGATAATAAAGTTTCGCTATGGAGGGAAAACAATGAAGGGCAATGGATGTGTATAAGTGAAGTTAATAAGGGACAAGGCACTATGGCAGGAAGTGAGCAAAGAGCATTGTAAAAAAATTTAAAAAAAATATTTATATAAATAAATTCTCTTTTTTCTTTAGTTTTGTAAAATTTGATTTTTAAGAAAACCAATAGTTTTTATGTGGAGGTGCCGCTCATATTTTTGTTTTAATAAATTATGAAATGAAATAAATAAATGTTTACCTCATTAACGGAAGACACGAGGCACCGAAATTTAAAACTATTTTTTCCCCACATTATGGGATGTTAAAAATGTAACAAAACAAGACCATGTAACCTCCGAGTAAAATGATACAAAATTTGATAAGAGTTCGGTCAAACTTCCTTAATTAATTTCCTTAACTTCTTTAGTAAAATTTGATTTTTAAGGAAGTTAATGAAATAAAAAAAAACATGTTACCAGTTATTGCATATAAAGACTAGCCGCGAACACAATATCACGTTTGATGGCATTTGATGCGTCCTCCATTTTTTGCTGTAATGTAGGCTCTCCAATAATCCTTGCTGCATCTTTCACATCTCTGATAGTTTCATTCAACTGTTGTATGCATCTCACGATAATGCCTTCTTGAATTTCGGTTAGAGTCATTATTTCGGAAAATGGCTAAAAAGAAAAAAAAATTCAGAATAAGAAAATTAATAAAAATATTATTCTTTCCAAAGTATTTTTAAGAGTTTTTACCTTATCCAAAGCCCATTGATAAACCACTGGCACTAGGTCGAAATTAAGATTTTCCTCGTTTCCACTAGCATCTACTTGACTCACTCCGTATTTTTTCTCTGCCTGGAAGACTTCTTTGGCAACTTGTTTGATAGTTTCGATGCCCTGAAAAAAATGATTTAAGTTCGTCAGCTTAAAATAATGGTTTTGTTTTACTGTCGATTTCGTCAATTAATTGTTTTATTCATGAATCCGATAAACCGAATCCACGTTGGGAAAACAAAATGGCGACCAGAAGTGGGGGGGGGGGGGAGGGGTAGGTTTAATTCAGCAACCTATTAACATATTTCAATTTATTAAACAAACTAAACGCGGAAAATTATTTAACTCGATTTAACTCAATGTAAGTTGGACCTCCAGTGAGATTGTTTGCCCTCCAGTGACGTTACGCTAAATAGTTCATTATGGAATGAGGATTTTTACGGCAAAATAAATCCGCTATGGGGGCTCTGGCTGCTATCATGGTAAAATGGCGGCCTGCTTTGGATTGCTCAATAAATATTCCCTTCTCATATTAATGTCATTTATTAACCAATCCGAACCGGCCGCCATTTTACCATGATAGAAGCCAGAGCCCCCCTAGCGGATTTAGTTTGCCGTAAAAATCCTCATTGGGTCAACAACTTCACTTTCAAATGACGTCACATGCATACGGTCTATTACATTATCGAATTTCGTATGCACAGTCAAACCTCAATAATTCTGCATGCACTTTTTATAAGTTAAACATACGTTTTAAGTGGAAAGTTTTGATGATAAAATAATAAAGAGTTTAACCTCAAACTAAATCCGCCAGGGGGCTATCGGCTGCTATCTGGTGATGTTAATCACGGGTCAAATCGTATATATATATATATATATATATACATACATATGTATACCATTTCCCATACTTAGCTTATCGGTATATATATAGGAGCATTAAATATGCCGCATATTTAACATACTTCTATCCTTGTAAAATAACGGTTGATTTCGGGTTGATCAATAAATGAGTTTAAGATAAAAAGGGAATATTTAACAACCAATACGAAGCCGGACGCCATTTTACCAAGATAGCAGCCGACAGCCCCCTGGCGGATTTATTTTGCAATAAAAATCCTCACTGTGTCAATTTTTTTTTTTTTTTTAAGATCGATTAATTGATAAAAATCTACGTAAATTTTACCTTTTTAAGGGAAGCAGTCAGCTGCGGCTCCTGATTTTCCTTTTTCCCTTGATAAACGAAACACGACAACAAAGCGGCAATCTCAGCCGGCTGTAAATCATTCAACGCATTCCGTAAAACGAGTTCCGTTATTAAAAGTTCGTGATTGCTTATTTCGCACGCCACGTTCCCTTTCATCTGAACCGAATTTTTATTATCCACGTATTTTAACTCCCTCAACACGTTCAACCGATTTTGGTAATCCGCGTATAAGGACATGCTTTGATACGAAAGCAAATATTCCAAATTTTCCTTTTTCATCTCTAAAACTTTAACTCGAAACACTTCCTTCACTTGCTCCTCGTAATTGATAATGTTATCGGTAGTATAGGATTTAATTTCGATTTTCAAATTTTTTAAATCCTTTATAAGGTCCATTTCTTCGGAATTCGTTATTTTAATGTCTTTGAGCACGTTTAAAATTTCGAATTTAACGTTTTTGAGCTTTACGTTTCTTGTTAATTCCGTTAACGCTTCTAAAGTTCTTTTGAAGGTTTGTCCCGGGGGATTGTCTTTAAATCTCGGGATTTGACGATTATCCCAATCCCCTAAAACGATTTTCGAATCCACTTTGACCGTGAGATTCGTAACTTCTAAAATATCCCAAGGATCGATCGTTAAAACCTGATGATCTCCGATCGTTTCCGGTTCGAAAATTTTTTCGCTCTGAGTCAAAGCCAAAACTTTATAAAAATCGTCGTCCATAATCGTTTCGTCTTTTTTCCTTTTGTCATCCAAAACCAAAACTCGGAATTTCAGTTCTCTTTTATAATCGCATAGCAAGATGATTCCCAACTTGTTCACGTGGGATTTGTGAGAGACTAAAACGACGCGCCCCGGGACGACGGTCTTTAAATTTTGTTTATCCGTAAAAACTTTCGGGCTCATCTCTTTCCATTTTTCCAAAAATTGAATGCAAGTTCGGCATATGTCGCATAACTGATCCCAAGCCGATCCTCTTTGAACGCTTTTTTCGACGGCGGATAGGTCATTTTTGACTTTGGCTAAGTTTTCCTTGTAAGTTTTTTTCATTATGATGTGATTGGCTTCTTTGAAACTGTGAGCCATCATCTCTTCGACGGTTACCTTCCCCTCGGCGGCCACACGCTTCCTTTCTAATTTGAGTATTATGGAATATGTCAGCCGGAACTGGGATTCAATTTTTCTAGGATTACCTAAAAAAAAAAAAAAAATTGGTGAAATTAACGTTTTAGGGTCCAAATTTTGGAAAATTCGGAAAATATTTTTCCAAATATTTATTTTTGAATAATTTCGAGCAGAAAACTATCCCCGACCCCATAGATACTCGCCCTATGCTTTAAAACCTATATTGAGCGCCTACCGATTTTGAGTATAGGCAACCCGCATCACATCCACGTAACACAAAATTATTGCATAATTTTTTTTCCCGTAAAACAATCGGGGAAAAAAGGTTTCCATCTGTTTTCGATGTTTTAGATTTCAAATTTTATGTCAGAATGATGCAACGCCAAACAAAAAAAGCAATAAGGCGCAACAATTTAAATTTTTTAAAAATGAAACTGCTCCGCCATTTTGGATTTTAAATTTTTCAAATTATCTTCAGGTTCGAAATCAGCGGTCCAAAGTCATAAATAGGCCAAGTTTTGGTTTACTGCAGTCAATAATAACAAAATTATGAATTTTTTTTATACGGATTCCTCAAAATTTAAAATAGCTGATGTATACAGCGCTCCTAGCGGAGCTAAAAAAAATTAAATTTTAAAAAATAAAAAATAAATTTTTAATTACCCACAATTTTTATAATCGAAAATAATGGACGAACTCTACATTTTGGGCCGAATTTTCGCTCATAAAAAATTTAGAGTAGTTAAATTTTAAAAAAAATTGTTTAGTTTTTTTTTTAGCTCTGTTAGGGTCGCTCTATTCCTTAGCCATTTCCATTTCTTTTAAAATTTTGCTCAGAGGGTGCCTACCACGGGCTCTAAATATTTTAAACCGACAAACCTCTCATCATCATTTCCAAATCCTGGTACGCTGGCACCTCTTTCTTGCAAATAATAATTACTGTCCCTGTATCGTCTAACCCTCTTCTCCCTGCCCGGCCGGCCATTTGAATGTATTCGGACGGAAGTAAAATTCTTTCTTCTAAACCGTCGAATTTCATTATCGAATCGAAAACGACAGTTTTTGCAGGCATGTTCACCCCCATAGCGAACGTTTCCGTTGCGAACAAGACTTTGACGCAACGTTCTTGGAACAACATCTCCACGATTTCCTTAAGAATCGGAAGGATTCCGCTGTGGTGAACGCCGATCCCCATTTCGAGAAGCCTTTGCATTTGGATTATCTGAAATTTTAAATACATCGCTGTAATTTTGGTAATCAAAAAAAATATTATCACGTCTTATCTCACTTGTGGCAATTGCTGATCAGCTTCTTTCAGTCTTTGAATGCTTTGCCGAACGAAATGCCGGACATGGGATTTTTCTTTGGCGGTGGTCAAGTCCATCGAACTCAAGCACTCCGCATTTTGATCGCAACGTTTCCTCGATAACGTAAAAGCCACGACAGGGAGTTTATCGTTTTTTTTTAAATGCTGCAATAAGGCTACCCACATGGTTTTATCCTGGCTTACCCCTCCCTGAACGTAACTTTTAGCACTAGATCGTTTTTTCTTGGCTTCTACTGCTTTCGCATATCTAAAAAAAATAAAAATAAAAATTTAGCAATTAAGATTCGATTCCATTAAAATTTTTAAAATTTACCCGGTAGGCTGAAGCTCATTTTTAGCGGAAAGAATTAAAAATCGTTCGTCCTGACTAGATCCCCCCGAGCCGGTATATAAATAATGTTCCAACGGAACTGGACGGTGGGTCGTGCTTATAACAAACATTTTTCGTTGTTTCGTTCGTCCAACCCAATCTGCGAACTGTAAAGCGTTCGGGACGGTTGCGCTTAGCATTACAATACAAACATGTTGCGGTAGAAGGATGATGACTTCCTCCCACACGTGACCTCTCTGTAACAAAACAAAAAAAAATATCAAAATCATGATAAAAAAAAAAAAAAAAAAAAAAAAAAGGAAAAAAAAAGTACAACTTACATCAATATCGTTGATATAGTGGACTTCATCAAAAATAACATATTCTAAATCTCGAATCACTTCATTTTGAGCAAGGAGCATAGATCTGAGAATTTCAGTCGTCATTATCAAACAAGTTCCAGTTGCATTCACTTGAAAATCTCCAGTAATCAATCCCACGTCTTTAAAAGTTTTCCTAAAATCTCTATATTTTTGATTTGATAAGGCTTTGATGGGTGAGGTGTAAATCGTTCGGGTCATGTGTCGTTGTGATAAAGCAATGGCATATTCAGCTACCACCGTTTTACCCGCAGATGTGTGAGCAGATACTAAAACATTACTGTGCTCTTCTAATTTTAGAATAGCCTAAAATTTCAAAAAAATAAATTATTAAAAAATTTCAGAAATATTATTACATCCCGATTCAGACTTACTTGCTTCTGAAATGTATCCAGTTCAAAATCGTACTTAAAAGCCATGTCAGGTATTCTTTCATGGAAATCAGTAACAGGATGGCTAACATCAATCATTTGAGCCCATTCAGTTGATGTTTTCTCTCTCAAAGGCTTGACATCTGATATTCGAAGCACTGGTGCACTGAATTTTACTTCCTTCAATAACAAGAAACATATGACATTGTATTTTCCAGTAAAAATATATTTCTGAATGTCATGTTCAATTTAATACTTACTTCAGGTATTGAATTAATTATTTCAGAATCTTCTACTGAACTACTGTGAATAATCTGTTTTTCTTCCAAAGCCTCCTTTTTATTTTCCTCTTCTTTTTTCTCCCATAAATTAAAAAGTGTCGTATCATCCTTTAGAACATTGACTAAATTGATGATATAAGGCTTATCTGATTTTTTCTCAGAATCAGTGGATTGATTTTCCTTTAAATTGATACCTCTTGAGAACCAAGGTGGAACTGTTAATAATTCTTTAAAAAAAAAATTTAAAAAAATTAACTCTGAATGGAAGATCAAAATAATCCTAACAAAGCAAAAATATTTTTATACCCTCATTTAATCCTAATTCATCATCATTAACATCTTCCAATAGCTTTGCTATTTCATTGATATCAATTTTTGGTTCTTGACTTAAAGATTCCCCATTACAGTAGATTTCTCTAAAACCAACTAGCTCTCCAGTCGTTGGATCTCTGTCTACTTTCAAGGTGGTTCCGGGAGATGATAATTCATACTGATACAGGTTAGCCGGATTTGGTGTCCTGGACCAGTGCTGCTGTGATGCCTCATAATCATGAATTGGAAGTTTTTCCGGATTTAATAGATACTCCTTTAACTGCTTTTCTACGTCCGGCAGAATCGGAGGCGCTCCGAACGGCAGCTAAAATTAAAAACGTAAACAAAAATTTTAGGTTATAAACACACACGTTGACATACGTTCGCGGTTAAAGAAAACCCCAATTAAGAACGGAAATCGTTCTTATATGCACAATCTTACTTGCACTTTGTGGTCCATGAACTATCCTTTGTTTTTATTAACATTTATTAAATAATTTTCGCAGAAACCTCTTTATTTACAAAAAAATATTAATTTCAAATTTAACCTGTTGCCAACATTCGTAAAATATCCCTGCAGTTTTTAGGGCCTAATTAATTGCTTGAAATCACAACCGGAGGGCGCTCCTGTTGGCGGGTTTTAGTTTGAAAAAATGATGGGTTTTTGAAACTTTGATACAATATAACACGATTATGTTAAATATTATCATAAAATTTTCCTTTGTTTCAAATTTACCGGTCTCCGGTAAATTTGAAAATTATTTGCGCAAATTCAACCCAATTCAATTCAAAGCTAGGGAAGAAGAAGATAACTACGATAATCATAGCATAGTCCCAAAATTAGACTCGAGCCATAACACCTGGCTCTGGGATCATGTAATTGCCCAGTGGTACTGGGCCCACATGACTTTCAATCTAAAACACCTCGTAAAAGGGAGAAAAAAAATAAAACAATAATACATTTTTAACTTACATTTTAAGAACAAAATATTAACGGGGTTTCCTAGAGTGCGCTCTGAGCGCGTGTTTTTAAAATTCAACAACCCCTTCACCCTTTTTTTGAACGACAATCATTAAACTTGACCTAGTTAATAAATTTAAATGCAGAAAAGTTTTTACGTCAAATTAAGGGAGAGAAGAGAATACACGCGATGGAACCGAGCTGACGTGATTACCGACTTTTCATTTAATTCAGTTCTTTATTATTTTCGTTTTTAAACGCATGATTTCGCATCTTTTTTTTTTTTTTTCCTTCCCCCCCAAAAAAAACAAATCGTAATTTAATCGAATTTTTTTAATTAAAATTTAACACTTTTTCTTCGTAATTTAAAAAAAAAAAAACAATTTAAAAGAAATCATGACATCATCGCTAAGTGAATTTTTTTTGTTGTGGTGATGCGAACCGCCATTTTGAATTCGTGTTTCTGGATATTCAAAACGTATTATGTAAAAAATAATATTTAATTGTTAACGATGTCTCTTACGAATGAAATAAATTTGGATTTATACCGTCAAATGACGGAACTTCAAGAAAAATTAAGGAAAAGGTAAGGACGGTTTTTAGGTTTTGAAATATTTCCTGCAAAATTTGGTATCATATAACCAAGTTTGGTTAGGGAATTGACATCTTCTGTTTTATTTATTTTTATAGCGAAGAGGAGCGCATGAAACTGGAAGAAAAATTCAGACTCCTTATGAAATCTTGCAGAGAAGAGTAAGTAGGTCACAAATATTGATTGTTGTCTTTTTTAAGTTCGTTTTGTGGAGGATGTGTTTATATTTCATGCAGGATATATAAAAAAAAAAAAGTTTGAAACTAACATCTTTTTTTATGAATGACAACTCAGAAGAAAGGTGGGAAATCTTTTAAACTTGTTACTTTTAACCTTTTAAGGTGACATTCAAAAGTGATTTATGAAAAGTTTTTGAGCTAAATAAAAACTCTTGTTATAACTTGTTCCATGACAAGTGATTTTTTTGTTTTTATAAATTTTGTAGGGAAGAGATTCGGCTTAAAAATTTGGAAGAAAAGTATGCAAAGTTCCTAGAAGAGTGTAGCAAGAGAAATGATAGGAATGACAAAATATTAAGATCACTTCAAAAAGTTGAGAGTGGTGCAAATATTTTGTTTGCCAAAAGTGAAAGATTAAAGCTATTGAAAGTGAGTTAGATTCTGTGTTTTTTTTTATTTTTATAAATAAAATGGCACTTTTTAGTTGATTATTTTTGTCACTAGTTTTGAACTCAAAAAAATTCATAGTCAAAAAAAATTGGTAGTTTGCAGTCAGCTCTTTTAACTGGTCTGTTGCTTGTAATTTCTTTATTGTTTCAAGATCACTGTGGCACAGTTTTAAAATTTTTACAATCACTTTTTTTTTGGAGTTGGTTTTCAAAGTTTAAAAAAAAAAAAAAAGAAAAAAACAAATTTCTGTTAATGGAAAAAAGTTATTGCGTGACGCAGCCTAGATTTCGATATAAAAAAAGTTATTTAGTGCGTACTTTTTTTCTCCACGCAAATAATTAAAGAATAAATCGAAAGAGACATGTAACGTAAAAAGCTGAAAGAAGTTGTTTGACACTGGTTTTTTAAAAAGGAAAGAAAGATTAATTCAAAATCTGAGTTAGATTTTTCAGCAAACAGTTAGAGTTTGTTGGAATTTCCTGAAATTCCCGAAGGAATTGGAAAGCTATACTCATTAGCTCTTTGGCACCTATAAAGTCTTTAAAAATAATAAAAACTGGTTCCTGACTAAAATTTTTTTAAGCTTTTCTAACCTAAACTGAATAAATAACAGAAAAAGTCACTTTAGAACGCCTAAATCCATTTTGGTTATGCTACAGGCAATACTGAAGCGCGTGACAATTTATATGGCTGAATGATGGAATTGTATTGGGAACCGCCTGAAAATATCGAAATAAAAGATTTTGGGGTGTGATCCTGATTGGATGAATCTGATTTCGAATCTGACATCAAAATTGTAAAATTCAAGATGGCGAACCCAATATGGTCGCGGCCGTACAGACAGGTCCGGAAACTTCCCATGCCGTTCATGTCCCGCTTAACTTAACACATTTTAGTTCTAAAACGGGCCATTGATGGCGCTGCGATCTTGAGAGACGCAACATGTCTAATCATTTAAGTTGGGACTCCCACTGGGACTCTCGCGGTGGCCATATTTATTTATTTGTTCGTTACTAATTTACATTTACTGTTTTTACCCGTTTACGGTAAATGTTTTCTATAAGATTATGCACCATTGTTTCAGAGAAAGCCGCCGCCATCGTTGTTTACAAATATCAATGACCAATCGAAAAGCGTCTCGCGTACAAGAAGCGCTTACGGTGGTAGAAAGGATAACTATTTTTCGCGCAGTTAAGCGGGACAAGATCTCTTATGTATAAGGGATAGAAGCTTCTGGACCTGAATATATATGAGGTCCAAATAAAATACGGACCTCATTTTTGTATTCAGCGCCTAACTATTGTATAGTATGCAAATTTCCAATTGATGATCTCTATAAATAGCTAAAATATTTAAATTATCAGGAACGACTCTTGCAAGAGTCGTCGGGCGGAAAAGGCTTAAAAGTACAAATTTCAGGATCAATTAGAAAAAATCAACAATTAAAATTTACTAACCACCCCATATATAGTTGTGTTTATCTTCATATAAGCTAATCGACTTTTCCAACTCGGTTTATGTCACGCTCATCCGAAAGAAAATCCTTTTGATAAATAACGAAAATGACAAAGCTAAATAAAATTTATATGGAAGTTAAAAAAAAAAAAAAAAAAAAACGTGCTGGAAACTCGATTTCTCCTTCCTATTACGGTTTTCTTTTTTCAAGAGCATTTCCTTTTCGACTTTATAATATTTGAAAGGCATTTTTCTTGCGCTTAAAATAGAACACTAAAAGCTTTGAAAATCAAGTAAACCAATGATTTTTATTTTATTATTATTTTTATTTATTTATTTATTTATTTTTTTTTTTTTTTTTTGCGGTAAGTTTGAATATTTAAAATAAGCTTTAACACTTTCTTTTAATTCTTATTTTCATTTTGACGGACGATCTATAAACATAACGTGAGGTAAGATTTTAGAAATTTTGAAAACGTCAAAATGGCAAAAATCTCACATGTCAAACGTCTTATTATTGGAAATTTTGAGAAATATTTAAATATCAATATCGACACACCGCTGTTTGTTTTCTTTTGCACGATAGTTTCTTTTTGTATATTTTGATGCCGAACAGATTGGCGTTCGGTTATTTACAGCATTTTAAACCGAAAGTTTCTTTAATTGGCTTTCAAGGTCAAGAAGACAATATCCAGTATAAAATGTCTCCTTTTAGACCCGGTCAATTTCACTCTCTTACCGGCCTTTTCTCCAGAGGAAGCTTCAGTAAATAATACTCGGTTTACGGTGAATTATATGCAAATGTTAAGTTTTTAACGAACTCTATGGTGTATCCTGGAATTTTAGAGCAAGTTCCAACTTGTCTGTATGTGTCGAAATTTGTCGAGGTCGGAAAATGATTTAAAAATAGTGATGATGGTCCTTGTATATTTATACGGTATATATATTAAATATACGTATAAATATACTGTATATTTATCCATCACTATGTGAAAACAATTTGCGGTCCAAGAACTTTGATGTCGTTCTTTGGGTTCGTATTTACTTGGAACATGTTGAAACTTGTATCAAAATACGAAACAAGTGAAAGAAGTTCGTTAAATACGTAAAATTTGAATTTTTTCTCGAAAATCGAGTATTAGACAAAACAGCCACTCCTCGCGATATTTACTGAAACTTCCTCTTTAACCCTGTTTCACTGTATTTTTCTTTTTCCAATCTTTTTTAGAGCCATTACGAAGCTTATTTGGAAAGGGTCATGCCACAATGGAAGCAACCTTCAGCCATTACCTACAAGCCTACATATTCATCCTCGATTCAACAATCACCTGTTCCGAATTCCTTTAGATCGTCATTCACGTCCAGATTGACGTCTTCGTCTTCGGAGTGGAAATACCCAGATGCCGCTGGAGCGGAGGATCCGACTGAAAACGATAGGTTTTTGAATTTCATAAGGGAGAGGAAGCCGTTCATGAAGGGGAAGACTCCTTCGGTCAGTTTCGGAGAACCTTTGAAAAAGGAACCTACTTTCACTTTTGAAAAGAAGGAAGTTCCTTTGCTTTCGAAACCGGAAGTTTATTTCGAAGTACCTAAACCGGAAGGAATCCCGGAGAGAAGGCAAGAACCGATAGTGCAAATCATTCCGGAAATTGAAAAAATCGTGATCGACGACTACGCAAGGGAAATCGAAGCGAAAATCGAAACGGAATCTCCAATCGAAAAATTTAGAGAAATAAACCAAGAAATCGAATGCTTGAGTGAAAAAGACGAAACGGAGAGGCATAAACGAGATGTGGAGTATGTTCTATCCGACGAAGAGCTCCCACCTGAACCTTACCAACCTTTGGAACCTTATCAGAGAGAAGCGGAGTCCCCTCGACTAAGTCCCATAAAACGAGAGGTTTCCGTAGGAAAATTAGCCCCGGACATTACCAAAAAATTCGAATCTCCCGTCAAGTATCCTAAAAGTCCGATACGCATACCTCAAGCAATAGCGCAAGACGAAGAGGACGTTAGTCCGATAACGAAGAAAAGCGTGTTGGAACATCAAAAATCTATCGATAAATTAAAAGCGGCTTTATCCGTGGAAGAAGAAAACGAAAACGAAAGGAGAGAGGAAATCCCGGATCAGCCTCAGCAAATACAAATGGAAGAGGAAACAGACGTGACGGAAAGCTCTTCCGAAGTGTGGCACCAACCGGTGAAACAAGAAGACTGGATGCAAGAGCAACAAAACATCATACCAAGTGACATTGAGGAGATCGAAAATCAGTTCGCTGAAATCGTAAATAATCCGCAAATCCAAGACGAAGCCTATAATCCACCTGCTGAAGAGCCTTATTATCAAGACCAGCAAGATAATCCGACGGAGGTAGATTACAACGAAGAACAGTACCCTGAAAGTTACTACGAGCAACCTCAACCACATTACAGCCCGAACACGAATTTAGCCTCCAATGTTATTTTAGAAGAAGACGAATACGAAGAGCAACAGGAATACAATCAAGAGCAGCAACAGCCACCGCAGGAATACGATCCGAATTACCAGTATCAAGAAAACGAACCGTACCAACAGGAGTTTCAGGAAAATGAACAGTACCAAAACCAGTATCAGGAAGGGGAGCCTTACCAGGAGAACCAACAATACGAGGAGGGAACCGAACAATATCAGCAACAATATCAAGATAATTTTTACGATGAAAATCAACAACCGGCCTATAACTACGATGAAAATAATCAGCAATACGATCAGAATTACGAATATCAACCAGAGCAGCAACAGCAAAACGAATACGAAAATTATCCTCAGGAAAATGCCGATCAAGATCAGTATCAAAATTACGACGAAAATCAAACGAATTATCAGGAACAAAATTATCAAGATCAACAATACGATCCGAATTACGTGCAAGAAGGTGAGTACAATCAAAATTACGAGCAGCAGGGAAATCAGCAGGAAGAATACGTGGAATACCAACAGGAGCAAGGAGAAAATTATACGGAGCAATTACAACAAGAAAATTATGTAGAGGAACCGACTACGACGCAGACAAAACAATCGAATTTAGCTCATTTGTTAGAATCGGATTCGGAATCGTATCAAATAGAGCATGGTGGGGTTACCGGTAATAACGAAGATAGCGATTTCGATTTTAGCCTAAGTCAGAAACAGTAAAAAAAAAAAAAAAAAAAAAAAAAAAAACAAGAATGTGTGAATTTTTTTTTTTTTTTTTCATTGATGAAGTATTCGATTGGATTTCGTAATCGTTTTATTATCAGTAATTTGATCCTGTGTGTGATTTTTATCTGCGTACTTCTGTGAAAAATGATTTACAACTAAGGATTTTGTTTTAAGGGTCGCGAGATCATTTTTTGATTTGGGTCTATAGTCTTAGGTCTACAGGGGCGTTCCTTATGACATCATCAAGCAATTTCTAATGTTGACAAATCTTCAAATCTGTACCAACTAGAGCAGGTCCATTCAAGGATTGCAAATTCTGATTTCAAACCCGACTTTACAAAAGGTATACAGGCTCAACGGTTGGCAGTGCTGATTTTATGCCTGCTGCTAGCAAGTTTATTTTGTTAACAAAGCAGAAAATTTAACTCGCAGAAGACATTAATTTGAGTTGGCAAGGCTTGTACATGATTTGTACGTTTGAAATAAGAAGTTGCAATCATTGAATGGACTTGCTTCAGTTCTGCTCTGAGGTACAAAATTAATTATATATGCCTGTTAAAAAAGGTACCATACAACTGGGAAAAGTAACTTGGAACGTTTTGTCTGTAAACAAAAATATTTTGTTATGAATTTGAATTTCACAGCCTTTCAAGCTCCAGACTCATTCAAACCCGCTGGGAGTAATGACCTATCAGTCTTTAAAAAACCGAAGAAGGAAAATAGGATAAAACCCTTTAATGTAGACTCCATTAGCTGTGAATCCGTCTCACAGCCGATCAGACTTAATTATTAACAAAATAAGTCAATGAACTATAAAAATATTTAGTTTAATTGCCCCTTATTCGGCATTTTATATGTAGGTAACTAAACTGAATAATTTTAAAATTACTTTTTCCTTAAAGTATTTATTACAACGAGGAAAAATATATACTATAAAAAAAAGAAAGACATAAAAAGTCAAAAACCCAATAAATATAAACATACATTCATCATTCTTACTAAAATCGATTCTCCCTCCGTGCACGGATTTAAATTCTTTAATGAAATTGTTATTTTTCTTCCAGACATAATATATAAATTCCTTATCGACAGATATAAAACCGAAAATAATTCGAAAATCTTTTCTATAACAAAAAATCAATTCACAGAAGTACTACAAAATATCATCACTTTCCAAATAAAAAGTGAGCGATCCGTCCTATCGTGCTTTTTAAGAGGAAGATTGAATGAATACCGGAAGGAATGGCTGTTGTGTTAAATACTCGATTTACGGGGAAAAAATTCAAATTTTAAATATTTAAGGTCCTAATTCTTGTATTTTGGTACAAGTTTCAACCTGTTCTAAGTAAATACAAACTCGGAAAATGACACCAAAGTTTTTGGGTCTCGAATTGTTTTGAAACAGTGATGGTAAATATACAGTATATTTATACGGTATATTAATTTTCCTATAGTTTCCCGTATATAAAATTTGTGTGAATTGTATATTTATACGTATATATAATATATATACCGTATATGTATACGAGGACCATCACTATTCAAAAATCATTTTCCGGCCACTCCTACATTTCAGTCAAGTTGAAACTTGCCCCAAAAATTCCAGGATTCACTGGCAGAATTCGTTAAGATACCTTGAATTTTTTTTGTTTTTTTTTACCGTAAATCGAGTTCTAAACAAAACAACCTTCCGGTGTTCACTAAAGCTTCCTCCCTGTACAGTACATTTTACAATCTATTTCGTGTTGTTACAAGAGCAATAATTCAAAATTTGGCATGACTGAAACACAGCTTTAAAGTACAAATTTTGCATAAAGCCGCCATATTCATGAATTAATGTTCTTTAAAAGTGCACTTTAATTTGTAGAAAAATATCCGGACCAGAAGTTTAATTTTATTTGCATTTGTTAGTCCTTTTTTAGACTATAATTATTTATTTTGTTAAAAAAAATAATAATAATTTTTTATGGTACAGGGAAATCCCCCTTCGAAAAAAAAAATATAGGAGAATGATAACCCTGTCGTTGTTGTGCATGTACAATCGATCTTTAATCATTTTTTTAAAAAAAAGTTTTGGCCCCTAGCGTGACTTATGCGGGTTAAGATTTCTAGTTCAATGTCGAAATTATTTCATTTGTTTTTCTGTTTATATATATATGAAATGTATAAAATAAAATGATTTAAAAAGAAAATATATGATGATTTATGAAATTTTTGTCATTTTAAATTATTTGCATATTGCGCGTGGGGGCTAAGTCAGCAACATACCTGATTTTTGTTGGAATGAAATTTATTAATGCTGATCGTGCCACAGGTCAATATTTTTTTTTAATCGGAAAATTTTTAACTGTGACTTTATTTTATTGGGTTACCGCTTTGGGGTCACGGTCAATCATTAACACTTTTTTTTTTCTAAATAAAAAAATGTTGTAAAAAAAAAAAAAATTTTTTTTTCCTACATTTGAAAATGATTGATTTGTGTGGTAAACCGAACCTTGGGATGGCATTTTGATGAAAAACGGGAGTGAAAGTAAACTTTTCGGTGAAAACAAAAATGTCTCACGTGTTACAATCTATTCTAATTTTGTGCCTTATGACGTTGGGAGACGCGGTTTTAACAGAGTCGTCCCCGATTATTTTTAATAAATGGGATTGAGTCCAACAGGATATTTCTGAAATGGGCATATCTCTTTAATATAAATTGAATTCTTTACACAAAAATAAATTTCATCACGAGAATACTTCGTCTCGTAGAAAAATAAAGAAGTATGAAACGTGAAGTATTAACAATTAATTAATTTACCTAAAAAAAATTAAATAATTGAAATGAAGGGATGAAAAATACGATCGAAGATACTTCGGTTTATTTTTTTAGTTTTCAAAATACTGGAAATGCATCAAATAATTTTCTGCGTCATTTCCATTCCACTACAATAATTTTTCCATGAACCCTCCTATTTGCAAGATAAATGATAAGTAATAATTAGCTAAAATTAATAAACTTAGCACCTGAAATTTAACAACGTGGAGCATGAAACAAACAAGGCCTAAAATGATATTCAGCAGTTCGATAATGGGCAATCTTGAAATTAAAAATGATTTTAAAAAACGACTTGGTTGCAGAACAAGCAAAGGTTTCACAATCTACAGGTTCAAATAATTAGTCGACCGAAGATTGTCGATTCACTACTGACCTTAGAATCCAGAAAAAATACTGAAATTAGTCATTCTGCTTTATTTTTCCTGCAGCGGATAAATTCCCGATTCCCGGAAATTATCGGCAATATTTGACTTATTTGATTTTCTCATTTGCAATCTGCATTTACAATTTATTTAATCATCCGAACCATGCAACAGGTTAATGATACCCTATTTCAAAACAACAAAAGCAAAGGCGATAGCTACACTAGAATATGAATATGAATAGGTCAACAATAGGACGTCCGCAAAGACTTCCAAAACTAACAAATTAGATCTAATATCTAAAAGATGATTTCCGAGCGTTATTGCTAAATTATTAATGTCAAAAATTAAGCGATCGTCCTCATGGCGTGGTGGTGGCATGATAATGGGCTCATACTGCCAAGTCTGAACACGCCGTCGAGGCTTAATCACCTCTGACCATAACGACATCTACCGGTCATAAGACAAGCACCTATGAAGTGATCCATAAAGTGATAAAAAGAGCAGACTAGTGAGCTGTAAAGCGTCTCAAGGTCACTCCCTCACGTGGAAGTGGCAATTAGCCAGCAAGTAATATTACCATGAACACCTCATCTATAAACACAATTATATTGTATTTAAATTCCATGTATTAATAGTGTAATGACATAAAAGACATCATATCTACAAGGAAATGAAGTGAGATAATCCGTAAAGAAATTTTCCGTAAATTACAATAGGTCATTAAATATCACTAATTTTAAAAAATTCTTTATTGTAACCCTATTTTAATTTGCAATTTCATTTTTTAAACTTCTGGCTGCAAATTATAAAATCAAATTATAGCAAAAATATTTGCATAAAACGACGTTTCGTCCTCCAATATATTAGACATCATCAGGTTGAATAAACTATTATGTACAATCAAACGCTAAAGTGATATAAATGACCAATAAGCAAATCATTCAATTAACCTAACCTGGATACGCTTACAATAATAAAAGTTTTTAATACCAAAATAATTGATCTAACAAACTAAACTGAACCTAATTCAACATCGCACTGCATATTAATTAAGCTCATCATTATCAAGCAAATTATTAAGTCCTAATATATATATCCATATCCTCTTTGGTCAATGGATATCCAGTGTCCGTCGGAAGTTATCATAAGTGAATGGAAGATATGGATTAGATACCACTCCATCTACTTCTTACAGAATTGTATTGATTTTTGGAAATTATTTAGGATATTTGAGTTTAAAGAATGCCTCGTCAAACGAATTTTTTTCACCCAAATAACAAATCACGTCTATACGTACTACTTGACACCTTTCAGATTTTAAATATTTCTTAAGTTTGCAATAACGATCTATAATCTACACGGCGATGGCGGTGTTTCCTATGTTTACCTTAATAAAATCACACAACAAAAACTGTTCCACCGTGTATATCTAATATTCCTAACCTCAAAATAGGCACTACTGGTTGTCAAAACAATGCACCGAAAAATGATTACCAGTGTCATAATCAATTCTGTACCTCAGTGAAAAACTGAACCAAGCCCATTCAAGGAATGCAACTTCTTACTTCAAATCCGATTTTACAAAAGATATACAAGCTCAACGGTTGGCAGTGCTGATTTCATGCCTCCGCTAGCAAGTTTATTTTGTTAGCAACTTAGATAATAGAATCCATAGGACAATAGCGTCAGAAAATGTTCATATGGGCATCCATAAGCGAAACACGAGGTGAGCTCAATTTTTCGAACCAAAACAAACAATGTAAATAGAATAGGAATGTCCGATCTATGGATTCTATTATCTAAGGTTAGCAAAGCAGAAAATTTAACCCGCAGAAGACATTAATTTGACTTGGCAACGCTTGTATGTGCTTTATATATCGTGTTTAAAATAAGCAAGGAGTTGCAATCCTTGAATGGACTTGGTTCAGTTCTGCACTGAGGTACAGAATTTTTAACACTGTACCAGTCTGTACATGTTTTTGTGTTCCACTAAAAGATTGCCAGACAAAAAAAAAAAAAAAAAACGCAAAAATTTATACGGTATTAAGAAATGTAAAGGCATTAAAATTAAAATGTTTTATACATCTTAATTTTAACATCACTTGTATGTTTTATAATAATGTCCAGACGACCACCAAAATGAGTGACAATTACGGCGTGGTCATAACAGATAAACTTCATTTTGTTCGGTTGCTGCTTTGCAATGTGTTCCGAGGGCAATGAAACATTCGAATAAGCAATCAAAATCGCAATGAAATTAGCAGAAGTTGCAAAACACGCAGAAACGTGTAGAATAACAAACTATACTAGCCAGATTGCCAAAATATCAACCAGAAAGCCAAACTATCAGAGACAAAATTCCCAACACTTCCTCACATTTTTTTCATACTATTGCTTTAATACCTTCTACTTTAAAAACAATGATGAAAGTAAACCAATCTGATCTTTTGACTCTTTAAAGCAAACCGCATACGCCAGCTATTAATTAAACATCACGTTTTACTTCAATCAGAAGCCATGCTAGACACGCCAATTGATATCCACAATCGTGACCAGGCCGCCATCATCATCATCATTTATATTTAAATCGTATAAAAAAAAGGCCTCTTGACTTTTATCAGATCCATTTATTTGACTTTTAAAGTGAATTTTCTCGACTCATCTGGACGGTCCTCTTTTATAGTGTAAATAATGTCCAACTGATCCCGAAAAATCGATTAATTAAATAAACAAAAGATTAAAAACAGCCTGAAATTTTACTTTTAAATATTTAAACTTCTTCCCCGTATAGACTCTTGTTTAAACTTATTGTTTTAATACAGAAATTGCCAGAAAAATTGTACTAGAACTAATTCGAACCGGTTTTCAATATCAAATGTTCTTTTGGGTTAATCGATCTGTCATAGTTTAAATGGCGCTTCAATTAATGGGATGATTTAAATGCATTCCTTGGTCTTTAGGAATAATTAAACAAGATAAAATTACAAAAAATGAAATAGGTAAAAAAAGAAAGAAAAACAAAATTTTGGTCCTCCACTAAAAAAAAAGGTTAAATCCGCTTCGCGAATCTTCAGCCAAACAAACGGTATGAATGTCCTCTGATGAACATCCATTATCCTTTTTTTTTTGATGAACCGATTGTTAAGTTTGTTTCATTTTTTTAATTAACTCCTCAGAATTTTGATCGGGAATTGAGTGTGAGACTTTGGCATTGGATATTTCGAACTTGAAATCGGATGGAGGACGTTATAAAAAATCAGGTAAATTATAATAAAAATTTTAGTCAAACTTAAAAATGAAATGAAATATTTAACACCTGTTGAGTCATCAATCATGGCGGCATTTAAAAATGATAAGATTCCGAAATTCCTTATCATTTATCAAAAATATTTCCTTTTGTTTGAAGAGCGGGTTATTCTTTTATCAACATAAATCTATCAACTTAATCATTACTTATTGCGAAATGGCACACTAATCGTTTGAGATCATTTAACCACTTAAGTATCTTTTTTTTTTTTTTTTTTTTTATGATGACGCAAAAGGAAAGCTTATACTGTTGTCTTAGGTCGATTTTTTATATCTTTGACCGACGTTTCCATTTTTTTACCTTTGAGATTTGAACGAATGAATGAAAGTAAAAAGGTCCAGTGCT
>CM075209.1:4969069-5054760 GCA_037577465.1 Liposcelis bostrychophila
ATGCGAAGAGTGCAAAAAGCTACCTGCGATCAGAGAGTGTAAAAAGTATTTTATAAGACCGATTTGACAAAATAACTACTAAGAGTTACCCTGCCAAACGGGGAAAAATAGAGCCCTAGGGTGAGTAAGGGGGGGAGATGGCAGCACTGGACGAGAAATTTGACCCACCCGCAAGCTCTATTGAAAACTATCTCTCGAATAACGAATAACCTAATGCTAAGATAATTCCTAAAAATTACCTACACATTGGTTGGAAAATTTAAGTGGAAATAACCAAAATGCCAAGGTAATTTATTCAAAATTACTCTAACATTTGGTATGAATTTGGAATAAGAGAGCCGTGCAACTAAAAATAATAATCAAGATAATAATAAAAAAGAAAAGAATAGAAAATAAAATGAAATAAATTTTAAAAAAAAGAAAAATAAAGGTAATAATAATAATAATAATAATAAAAAAATAAATACGTTTAAAAAAAAACGAAAAAATAAGGTGATAATAATAATAATAAATATCCCGTAAAAGGGAGAAAAAAAAAAAAAAAAATAATAATAATAATAATAGAGATAAAGTACGGTAAAAGCATATAGAAAAAGTAATTAGGTAAAAGTTTCCTAACATTTCCCTAACATTTCGAGATAGGAAAGGAAAAGATCAGCGAAAAAAGAAGTCCTGATCGCAGGTCTCTGCTTGGAAAAGTCAAACAAGAAAAAATCGAGTCAGTGCATTTTGCATTAAAATGCACTGTTGAACTTTTCGGTTTGCTTTTCCATAGCAGAAAAAAAAAAAGAAAGTCGTCAGACATAAAACCTAACAGTTGACATCCAATGAGTAGTGCCTATTGGCCACGAACCTAAGGGTTTTAAGCTAGACACAGGTTCTTAAAATGTAATAAGTCCCTAACCGCGATGCCCTAGGAAGGGGAAAAAATATTTTTTCCCAAAATATTCAGAGGCCTTTAAACCTCTTCCTAACTTGCAAAAAAGAAACTACCGATATTAAAATATAAAATCGGTAACTTCTCCTTCGCCACCTTGACATGAACGAAAAAAAAAAAAAATCGCCTAACACCTGTGACTTGGCTCAAAACCGAAAAAAGCTCAGATAGTACTACCTCATGTGGTTACTTACCCATCACGATACAGATCGCCTGACTCATTTCGGAGAGTAGCCCGCTTCGACCACCTGTGAGAGGAGCTTTTACGTTAACATTTATAAAAAAAAAGTAATACAATTTTCTTAGAAAATTATCTTAGAAAATTGAAAAAAAAAAAAAAATGCTAACGCAACAGCACCCCTCGATGGGGACATTTCATCATTTTAAGTTCTGAAACGTCCCCTCCCAAGTGAAAACGTCCATAAGTATGAACATTTACGACTTGGGGCAGGAAATCGCCCACCCTCCTCGATTTCCTGCGCCCGTCCCTGATTAAAAAAATATTTTTTTTAAATTTAAAATAAAATAAGCGGCAGTTGTGGGTGGTCATATTTTTGGTCAAGGCTTTATATTAATTACAATAAATAACATTTTTATTCATTTTTTTTTCTTGCTCGAGCTAGTATAAGCTTTATAGGTTCAGTCCCCTAATTAAATGAAGTCTCCTAACAAAATCCTGATATAAAAAATTTTCCTGTGCAACAGGAAAACAAAAAAAGCTAGCAAAGTTGGAAAAATTTGAACGAAAACGTTTCCAAAAAATGATAAATTTTTTGATCACATTTTGATGGTCCAGTTGTTTTCCTCCAAGCCTAGATGGGGTGGTAAGCATGTAGACGACGTTCTTTCATGTCCGGCATTATTTTGCTGCTCCTGTCCAGGATCCTTTTCTTCCTCAGCTGTTCCAACTCCTTGAAGCAAAACTGCAGGCTAAAAAAAGAATAAAAAATAAAATTTGAGAAAATCGAAAAATGACTCCCCTGGCTCGGAAACTACTCGGATCGAAAAATTAACTTGATATTCGAATTCAGCACCCTCGAAACCCCTTAAGAGCCAAAAAAATCGACACCTAAAATTTTCGCCAAAATCGACAAAAATGCAAAGACTATAGTCTTTCCTTTTTTTTGACGAAAAAAAAAAATTTGGACTTTTCCAAGGTTTCTTGGTGTTTCTAGGGGTTATCGACCATTCTGAATCGAATGGTGAAGTCAGTTTTCCGATCGGACCAGTTCCTGAGCGGGAAATCGAGGAAAACCATTTTTGAGCGAATCGAAATATGGCTCCCACGGCTCGGAAAATGCTCGGATCGAAAAACGGACTTCATATTCGGATTCAGTGACCTCGAAAACCCCTTAAGAGCCAAAAAAATCGACACCTAAAATTTTCGCCAAAATCGAAAAAAATGCAAAGACTTTCTTTTTTTTGACGAAAAAAAAAATTTGGAATTTTTCAGGGTTTCTCAGTGGTTCCGGGGGTTTTCGACCCTTCTGAATCCAGTGGTGAAGTCAGTTTTTCGATCGGATGAGTTGCAAAGCGGGAAATCGAGAAAATCCGTTTTTGGGTAAATCAGAAAATGGCTCCCACGGCTCGGGAAATGCTCGGATCGAAAAACGGACTTCATATTCGGATTCAGCGACCTCGATAACCCCTTATAAGCCAAAAAGATCGACACCTAAAATTTTCGCCAAAATCGAAAAAAATGCAAAGACTATAAGATAGTCTTTCCTTTTTTTGGACGAAAAAAAAAATTTTGACTTTTCAAGGGTTTCTCAGTGGTTCCGGGGGTTTTCGTCCCTCCTAAATCCAGTGGTGAAGTCGGATTTTCGATCCGATGAGTTCCTGAGCGGGAAATAGAGGAAAATCGTTTTTGGGTGAATCAGAAAATGGCTCCCACAGCTCAGAAAATGCTCGGATCAAAAAACGGACTTCATATTCGGATTCAGTGACCTCGATAACCCCTTAGAAGCCAAAAAAATCGACACCTAAAATTTTCTCCAAAATCGCTAAAAAAAAGGCTATATATAGCCTGCCTTTGTACTTTTTCAATTTTTGACAAAAAAGGACTTGAAAGAAGTCATTTATTCTCCACATGATACTCCAAATTCACACTTACCACAAACACATTTCTCCATAGCATATTGAACTTGTTATTTGAATCATCCTACTCTTAGTCTCGTCCACAGGATAGCAGCTTCAAAAGTAAGTCAAAAGTACCCATATCTCAAGGACAGCTCCAGACTGGACCATGTGTGAATTAGCTGAAACAATTTAATAAAGTCAATAAGTGACAATGTAATGGAATTACTGAACTTTTCCACCAAATGTATAAGACAACATTTAACTACATAAAGTTACAGTCAAAAACAATTTTGGTATGTATATATTTTTTCAAGGTAAACAGAAAATACCATAAAATATTTAAACAAATAATTTTCTGTTTGGTTGTTTGGAATTTGATTATTTAGTTTGGTTCTTTAACAATTCATATTAATAGACGAGAAAGAAGCCATCATAAAAGCAGAATACAGTTTCGTCAGACCATTCTTGGTCAACAGATTGTTCAGTCAATATCAAAGCTAACCAAGCAGTATACCTTTTTCTAATGTTCATCTATTCCATATTTTAATAACGTTCCATCTAATAATCGCAGAATGGTTGTGCTTTCTGACCCTGAAGAATTTAAATATTTCTTTTCCAAAGTCCCAATTCATTGTAGTACAATTACGTTAAGAAAACTGTTGTTTCCACCTGAAACAAAAGAATACAATTTTAAACATGTTCTGCCTATGTGCAAAAACCCTGAAGATCATAAAACTTTACAACTACGATATTTAATTTATGACAAAGTTGATAAGTGGAATGATTTAATTTGAATTTGATAACGTCAGGGGCTTTTTAAACACCCTTAACATACATTTAAGCCGTAATAATGAATATAACCACAGCTAGGCTCAAGTATCCCGTGTAACTCATCCCAGTATAAAAAACCAAAGCAGGATTCAAGTTATGGACACAAATGCAATGATTAAAAATATCACAAATCCCTAATTAACTTCTTTTATACCTCTCCAATCACTTTTACAATTAAAATCCTTGTTTAATTTCAATATGTATCTACAACTTGTCGAGACATGAATATTCAAATGCGAAACGACAACACCAAAGAGTAAGAAACCATGTGGGAAACTTACAACATTCAATGCAGCAATACTTACATTTTATAGCTCGAAAAGTTTGATCTTGCCAAAAAATGAATGATTTTACCGATTGCATTGGTTAATAACATAATTTTAAGCGGTTTATCCGGATAAAATGCAATTGATCGAGAACAATCGAGAAATATAAGACGCCATCTTAATTTCCATGTTTGATGTTGCCAACCTAAATTTTTTATTTTTTTCATTCCCTAGTCTAGTTCCACGTCACACATGCCACTATAGATTTTCAAAATTACGTGCTTTTCTAAAGAAACAGAAAAAGTGATTTTCGATTTTCCTAGTTTTGATTCGGTCTTAAATTTTGTATTGTATATGTTAACAGTCCCTTGGATCGCCGAACTCGATATTTTTCGGGTAAATTATAAGGCTAGGAAAGACAATTTTTATTGCAAAAAAAAAAATTATATCTTCTACTTTTTCATGATCTACAGAAGGATGGTTCCTTGTATCCGACAGAAAGGAACAGACCCAGAAAGGGTCACTGAAAAAATTAAAAACCAAAATATTATGACTATTTTATTGTATATCCATTTATTAATTATATTTTTATTTTTAATGATAAATAAATCAGTGATGTTTTTAAAAAAAAATGGAAAGAACGATAAAAACATCTCACTGTGTACGTTAAAATTTCTTTTATACAATATTGACTTGAGATTATTCTAAATTTTTCTTTAAAAGAAAATTTGAAAAAAAAAAGTAATGACCCTAAAAGAAAATTGCAAAATTCAAATTTTTTAATTTTTCAAATGCTCGAGAAAAATATTTACAGATAAAAAAATACACATTTGAGCAAAAAAAGGATTATTTACAGAATCAAGACTAAATTCCTACTGAATTATTTTTAGGGTTACCTATTATATAATGAAAATAAAAGGTCAAAGGGTTAAAAAAATTGTCATGGCAAGAAAAAAATGCCCAACGGTTTTAGGAATAAAATTAATTTGGTCGCGATATCGATCGAGCTAAAATCCTTGGCGACCTCCTTAACCCACGATGAGGAGTTGATACCTCGACCAAAGCTCTCATTGGCGTGGGGCGATTTCTGCTTGTAGATTTAACCTGACTCATCGGTGTTTTCGGGAAATTTCTCGGAGATCTAGTCCCTAAACTCTTTTTGATAGACGGAGTTTGTCTTTTTACAGATTCATTTTTCAAAGCTCCGATCCTGTTGTTTTGCGGAGTTTTCGGAACGGTGACTCCGTGAATCGATTCTTTTAATTCTTGGATGAATTCCGGTTTCTTGACAAAAGGCGGAGGTGAGTGTTTCCCGCGACACAAGCTCTTAGTACGTGCAACCCCGATTTTGACGGGCTGATGATTTTCCGCGTCCGAACTATTTTTCCTTAAATTTTCGAGCCGTACGGATTGTCGCCTTTGTATTATTTTACTGTTTGATTTGTCGCTTTCCCCGCTTTGGTTCAGGGAATTGAAGAGTTTCGCTTTTTCTAAAACCATCCCCGCGTTATTTGACCTTATTTCAGCGATGGAAGGCCGACCTTGAGGTAACAATTTTTCCAACAGGTGATCCCTCGCGAAAAACATCTCTCCGCTTTTCCATTCGCCTTCCTCCTTCCAATTTTTCTCTTCCGCAAATCTCAAAGTCCTCGGCGAGGGCAAACCCGTTTGCAAAGTGTTCGGCCTCCCTCTCTTCAAATTCGATTTCGGCTCCGCCGTTTTCAAAGTCAATTCCTTCGAACGGCGGCGGATGGATCCGATTTTCCTCGCGCTCGGGGATCGGATTATTTTATTCTCGGCGCTTTTCCGAATTTTCAATTCCCTGCTCAGTTTCGTTGCTAAATTGTCCGTGGAGCCGTCGCTTAATTTTTCGGATTCCGCTAAAACATTTTCATAAGCCGTTTGAACCGATTGTACGGAGTTTAATTTTTCCAATTCCTCTTCCAGAGCTGAAACCCGATTTTTAATGTCTTCGTATTCGCTTTTGTGAACAGTTACGAATTCGTTGTCGGATAAATCGATCGGGTTTCCTTCTCCGGTTTCCTTTTCTTCTTCTTCGACTAATAGGTACTCCGGTTCGCTTTTGTTTAAAAATAAATTGCTCGATGAGCATTTTTTTCGACCCCAGCTGATGATGCTTAATCTTCTTTCCAGGGACGTTTTTGAAGGGGCTTTGGTAAAGAGATTTCCAGTGCTGTTGGCTGTGGCCAATTTTACAGGCGGATTCGAAACCTGAAAAAAAAAAAAAATTTTAATTAATGTTTAAATTCATTTTAAAAAATTTTAAATTTTAAATTAACAATGGGCTAAAAGTTTATGAAATTAAAATAAGAAAAAAAAGCTGACTCTAAATAGTTAACACCAAAACCAAAGCAATTAATTTTTTTTTTTTTTTAAATAAAAAATTAATTTTTTTTTTTAAATAAAATGTTTAAAATTGAAAGCGAAAGATTGTAAAGAATGATTAAAAATTCAAAGCTAAAAATTTGAAGCTCGGATCTAAATCCTAAAAAAAAATTTGCAAAATTAATTTTTTTAAAAAAGAAATTTAGAGTACAGTGAATCCTTGAATAAGAGACATTCCCCTAATTCCATGGATCCCCACACCTTACAACCACATGCTTTTTTTTTTTTTTTTTTTTTTTTCCTCAAAAAAAGGGCATCTTTGAATTAAAAAAAGAAAAAAAAAACATTTTCCAGACCCGAGGCAAATAATTAAAAAAAAAACATTTAAAGAAGTACTCACAGAACAGTAAAAAAAGAAGAAACGGAAAAACCAAAAACCAAACGAAAATTAAAGAATGTGAAATGTTAGAAATCGCCAATGAAAGAAGATCTATAACGAGTAACTACTAATTGAGGAGAAGAAATTCTTACTTGTTTTTTTGTGGTTCGTCTTCTGACTAAATTGCTTTTTAAATTTTTCCCATCATCTACATCTCTGAAAAAAAAAAAAGACACAAAATTAATAAATAAATCTGTCAAATTAAAATTGGAGGTAAAAACTTTATCGACAACTTAATCAAGCAATTAATGCAGAGCAATTAATTAATCGAACTAATAATCTCGTTAATCAGGCACTTTTAGTCAAATACTTAAAATTAATTTAATTAAATAACGAATTATAGGTACTTATCATTTTTTAATACCGTACCTTTCACTTCCACTTTTTGAAGAAAATAATTTTCTTTGGCTTTTGCGTGGAGGGCTTCCAGATTCTGCTCTCATCAAATTTGCCGGCATTGGGCTGAAAAAAAATTTCAAGAACAAACATTTTAATGTCTTTAACTTTTTAAATTTTTTAACTCAAAAAAAAAAAAAAAAAAAAAAAAAAAAAAAAAAAAAAAATCTTACTAAGCAAAGTCACTCGAAAAACTTACCCTTGCTTAGAATCTGTAGTTGAATAATAACCACTCATTCTACATCTTAACGGTGTAGATGACAAGGGCCCATCAGGCAAAACTTCGGCCAATCGTTTCCTTCAATAAAAAATAAAAACCATGCACAAAACAAAACCAAATCACTTGTTGAAACTTGGAAACTAAAGAATCAATCAAAAAATGACATTGCTATTTGCTAGTCATCAAAGAATCCTACAGCCATTCCCTGAAAACTTCTAAAAACAATTAAAGCAACCTTGACTTCTCTAATTATTGTGATATAAAAATTTGTAATTCTCTGATTTTTAGTTTGCAAGCCTACAATCTCATACAAGACAACATAATCATGCTGAAAAATAAACTTCATGCTTATTCAATCCACACAAACACAATTTTAAAACTCTTTGCAAACAAAAACACAACAATTTAAAATAAAAAAAAAATTTTAAAAAAAACTTACTTTTTGGCTAACAGATTTGAAACAGACACAGATGAAAGAGCTTTCCTCTTTCCAAGTGATGAACAAGAGCCTGGATTTGAAATCAAAGAATCATCCCATTCAGGTGTAGATGAACCTCGATTTCCCACCATTTTTTTCAAACCAGTGAACATTCTCGTTAATGATCCACTACGTCTTTTTTTCTTTGTTTTTCTATTATCAACGGATATTAAGCTGTCCTCTAAATAATCAGGGATGACACCAATTTTCTCAGCATTTTCAATCAGAAGCTGTCAAAAAATAATTTTTTTTTTTTTTTTTTCACATCGCTACTTTTAATGTTTTATTTAAAATTATCAGCTTACCTCAATAACCCGAAAATGCTCCCTGATTTTTAAACTGTTATGTGTTCTACTTGGGGCTTCATTTACTGGCATTAAAGTTGGAGTTAAGATTATTGCCAAATTTTTTATATCCATTTTGTTTCTGTCTGAATGTTTTGATACTTTTAAAAGAAACTGAAACAAAGAGAAAAAAAATGAATGTGAAATGAAAATGCCAGACAAGTTTTTTAAAGTAAAATATATACCTCCATAAAAAATGCTAATGTCGCTAAATTCTCCATTGGTAAAAGCAAACAAGTCAACAACAATGCTTCTACTTGTTTTTCTTCTGAAGATAACGTCAGACATTTTAACAAAATTTCATGGCACATATATGGGATCAAAGGTTGAGGTAATTCTCTAAAAAATAATTTGACTAAATTACAAGCATCGAACACATGAAAATCACAGCCCATCATTCTTCCTTGGTTAATTTCTAATTTGCTTTCTCTCTGTTTGCACGTTGAACCGGCTTTACGGAATATCCCTTCTGTTTTTATGTCTTTTTCAATGATACTACATGTGTTGACCAGAAACTCGGGAATTTCCACCATGGATCCATCCCGTCGCTCCGCATTGCATTTTTTTAATAAATGAATCGGCTTTTGAAACGTCTGATGATCTGTGTACAAGTTCTCTTTTTCTTTTTCATTTTCCTGTGAAGAAATAAAAATTATAAAACGCCAACGAATAAACAAACAAACATGGGAGGTTTGTTTACATACCTTCGCTTTTTTCGGTAAGCGACATCTAATTCCGAATATTTTCAAATTTTTTAGTACGACATCTTTTAAGGACGACTGATTATCGATTTCAAAAACGTACATTTTCCAAATATATAATATAATCAGTCTTAAATCATCATTAATTTATCTTTTTTATATACAAAGACGACCGTTAAAAAATTATCGGACAACTGCTGCAGTTCTACCAACCAATTGATGCAATGGCAGGGAAAATCAGGGAAAATTTGTCGTCGACATAATGTAAGATTCTCATACTATATTAAACAAGACTAAAACCGCCATATTTGATCCCTCTTTGTACATTTTTAATTTAGAAGACACAAAATGGCGTCCAATAAATTAGTATTTGCCACATCTCTGTTGTCAGTGGGATCATTAGATGAAAGTAAACATTGTGTTGATATTGAAAAGTTTTCTTATTTTTTAAAATTTAATTTTTATATCAAAATGAGGAGAAGAGCAGGAGTCGCTGCTATTCAGAAGAAGAATCTCGAGCAAGAAAAGTATAAGGACAAAGGAACGGAAATCCAGGAGAATCAATTTGAGCAAATGACGAAGCAAATGGAAGTTTTTCGTTCTAACCTGGAAGAATTTGCAGCTAAACATAAGCATGATATCAAACAAAATCCTCAGTTCAGAAAACAATTTCAAGAGATGTGCGCCGCTATAGGCGTTGACCCACTGACAAGTGGTAAAGGTTTTTGGTCCGTTTTAGGAATCGGCGATTTTTATTACGAATTGGCCGTCCAAATCATTGAAGTTTGCATTGCCACTAGTTCTCGGAATGGTGGATTAATAGGCTTAGAAGAATTACGAAGGCGATTAATTAGAGCAAGAGGGCAGAGAAAAGAACATCAAGAAATAACAACTGATGATTTGTTAAGAGCTGCTAAAAAATTAAAAGTTTTTGGTGCTGGTTTTTCAATCATACCAGTCTCAAAAGGACAATATTTAGTTCAGTCTGTACCCGGTGAATTATCAATGGATCATACTGCTGTTCTGAACGCAGCATCACACAGTGATAAAGCATATGTATCTGTTTCAATTTTAACAAGTGGTTTAAATTGGCCATCAGATAGAGCACAAAAAGCTCTGGATTACATGATTAAGCAAGGACTAGCTTGGATTGATTATCAAAATGTTAAAGAACCATTATATTGGTTTCCAAGTATGTTTGAAGGTTGTATTAAATCAACATAAAAGCAATGTTACTTTATATTGGCTAGCAAATAACAAAAAACCAGGGGGAAATGTTGAAAAAAAAATTTAAAAAAATAAAAAAAATAAACAGTTATGTACAATTCATGTAAAAGCTTTTTGAAACTAATCTGCAGGCATTTCTTATAAAAAAAAAGCTTAATCAGTAGAATACTGGTAAAATCTGCAGAATTTTTCATAGCTTCCATATATTTTTTTTAAGTTGTGCCTTTATTGTATAAAAAAAATTATTACATTTTATTGTTTCAATATACAGAAGCTACGTGACAAATATGATACAAATAAGCCTTTACAAATATGATAACTTATAAAATTTTTTTTGGCCTTTCATGGCCTTATTTGTACTTATGTAAATACTTCATTCAGTCTTGCGCTCTTAACGAAAAGAACGGACGAATTAAAAAATATATTGCAAAGCGGTTTTTTTTTTCCTTTTTACATATTTATTACCGTAAATTACTGTTACTGGATTAAAATGAGCTAAAAAATGAAAATGCTATCACAGTTTTATATACAAAAAAAACCTAAATGAAAGAAGACAATGAACACTGCGGTGCTATGGCTTTAAAAAAAAAAAAAATTTATTTAATAAAATCTTCGAGCATTCCTATATGGCCGGGGGTATAGTGTGTTATTTATATAATTTCCGTTGGTATAAGGTTTGCCATTGCTAGGAAAAAATTTTCCTCGAAGGGATTCATCCGTTGTTTTTGCCCAAGCAGCAAGGACAAATTCTTCGATTTCGCATTCGTTGGTTCCTCTTTGAATTTTAAATAATCCTTCTTCTCCCCAGTACGGTCCCCAGGAATTTACACAAAGCTGGAAAAAAAAAAAAATTTTTTTAAAATTATGTTCAGGGAATTTATTTCGAAAGCAGCATTGTTTGAAACAAGAATAGAATTTGCTTTGGTGAACAGAAATAATTAACATAAAATTTATAGGATAGAACCAAAATGATGCGGGTTTCTGGTTAAAAAATTATTAGGAGAAAATTAAAAAAATTAAAAAAAAAAAAGCCTGTACTTCAGACTCAAAATGTAGCATTTAAAAGCAAAAGATCAACCGTTTTGTTACGGAAAAATTAGGCACAGCAGCTATTTTGGATTTTTTGGCTTTTTGGATCTGAGGACCTCAAGTTTACTTTCCTGCCAAGTACAAAAGCAATTATTTAAAGTTTTATTTAATTTTAATTGCATTAGCAATAAACTTTTATCAACTTCAGTTTTGTTAAAATTTTAACCAAAATTAAGATTTTTCTATTTTTGATCACTTTAACTGACTGACAACATGAGGCCAAGACGTATACGAGAAAAAACAGGAAAATCCCAAACCAAACTCTACAAAGGAGCCTCGAAAACATTTTGTTACGCCTCTAAATGTCAGCTTTCAAATTTAATAATCAGGAATTTCGGCCTACCCAGTATTTTACAGGTTGGCCGTAGATATTGGGTTCCTCTCCCCAGCCGATGATTCGAACAGAATGATAACCAAACGAAGAACTCTTCTCCAATCCTGATTTTTTATAAACTCCTGATTTATACGAAAAGAAATCTTGATATACTTTCATGGTGGCTGTATAAAAAAAAAAAAAAAAATCATTTATTATATTTAAACATGACGATTCGAAAATAAAATGATTTTTGTTGATTTTTATCTAATGAATTGAATACTCGCACATTTAAATTAGTTACCTTGAACGGGTCCAGATTCCATGATCTCATCCATTATATCTTGCTCGCTCTTCAATCTATAAGCAGGTCCGACCTTATACAATTCCGTCCTAAGTGTATGCTGACTGGGTAATGGTGCGCATCGGGCTGTCAGTAACGTTGCTTTCTTCGGAAGTCTGCATTTCGTGGCGTTTCCCGTCCAAGGATAGCAGGCGTCGTCTACCAAACTTTTAAAAAGAAAAAAACAATTAAGAGGTCAAAAAACGTTTTTTTTTTTTTTTTTTTTTTTTGAATTACCCGAATTTTCTGACGAACATCCAAGCTCTTGATAAATGACCTCCTTGACAGCCTCTTTGTCCTCGGTTGTTACAAGAAAGTAAGTGCTGGGCGGATAGCTTGACTTTTTCCATTCCTCTTGACATTACTGCAAAGCGATCGCTTGCAACGGCTACGGTGCTGATTACCCAGGAGGCGCCACACCAACCCTTTAAGGAATGATTAATTTTTTTTGTTAAATGCAAAAAAAAAAATTGTAAATGGATTACCTCGCCCTTTTAAGATTTTAAATTTAAAATTATTGTAAATTGCAAATAGTAAGAAAGAGAGCAGGGCCGGACTGGCCGCACAGGAAATTTATATTTATTTATTTAACCTCCTGCTTCTTGTCAGGAGAAATCAATTTCTTTAAAAACATAGTTCATTTTTTAGCTAAAGTTAATGTTTCCGGGCATTTATTTTTCAACAAATCCTCTAGGGTACTAACTGGGCTCTAACTGGCTCAATACTTAAAGGAATAGATGTTTTGTGTAATACTCAATTTATGGGAAAAATATTCATTTTAGGGATAATTAACTCCTCTGATGTTTTCTTGTATTTCTGGTACAAGTTTCAACTTGCTCCAAGTAAATAAGAACCAGAAAAACAAAATTAAAGTTTTTCGACTTTTTTAAAAATTATTTTCCCATTTCAGACAAGTTGAAACTTGCACTGGAAATTCTAGGATATACCAGAGGAGTTCATTAGATAGAAAAAAATTTGGATTTTTTTACTGTAAATCGAGTATTACGACATAAAAAAGCCATTTTCTTTACAGTTTCCGTTAAGCCTTTGCTTGGCTACCCTATTTCGGACGCAAAATTAACCTACAATCTCTTATAGACTCGTGCTACGCGGTTAAACATATAAAAACGCGCCTGCCAAAACATAGTATAGAACATCAGAATTACATCCATGTAATGCAAAAATCGTAAAAAAAGTGTTTTATGGGTTTTAAACTCCGCAGATTTCTAATTTGGCCAATCATACAAGACTGGCAAGATTTCACGCAAAAAATTCAACATGGCGCCGAAAACCTTAATAAGGCGCGACGTTAGAACCAAAGGGTGCTATCTAAAAAAAATTTTCGATGTTTAGCTTACGAAAAGTCAAAAAAAGATAGCACTCTATGGTTCTAAGGTCGCGAAGGAGTATTAAATGGTCTAAGAGAGTCTCAGAGGGAGTACCAACTTAAACAATTAGACATATTGCGTCTCTTAAGATCGAAGCGCCACCGATGGTCCTTTTTAGAACTAAAATGTGCGTAGTTAAGCAGGACATAAACGGCATTGGAAGTTTCCGGACCTGCCTAAGGGAGCGTTCAAGTATTACTTAAGACCGAAAGGGGGGGAGGGGGGGCACTCAAAATTCTTACTTTGGAGGGGGGGGGGAGTTTGGCAAATCTTACGTAAGAATTTTTATTATAACTTATTGTTCAGAGTGTTTTTTTAATTTCAAAAAATGAAGTTGTTTTAATTTTTTTTTGAACGTTTAAAGTAGAAAAATTGAAAAATTTTTTCAAAAAATTTTAAGAAATAAAAATTTATTTTATTATGAGATTTTGTGCCAATTTTAGCCATCTTCAAAGATATGAGTATGAACTGTAAATCTAAATGTAAGAAAAAATATTACTCGAATTTAAAGTCGGCGCTAAAAAAGTGGGGGGGGGGGGGAAGTCCGCAAAAATCTTACGTAATATACTAGGAGGGGCTCAAAGACATCTTACTAATTCTTACGAAAGGGGGGGGGGGGGGGGGAGGGGGTCCAAAAACCCGAAAAAAAGTCTTGCGCAATACTTGAAAGTTTCCTATATGGCTGTGTTTTTCTTCAAAAATTATTCTAGCAGAAGACGCAACTAAATATTGCTAACCCTTGAAACAATGTCAAATTTACGAAATGCTACTCTATTTTGTAAAGTCGGGTTTTAAATAAGAAGATACGTTGCTTGCTCAGCAATACTCTGAGGTGCAGAAACAACGAAGGCGATCTCGTTCTTCCATTTACTCCGGCCCTGAGACTGATTAAAAATAATTGTACCTGATCAAAAGGGCCGCTGACTAATCCAGGCCATTTATTCCTCGCGTCAAATGATCTCGGTAATCTTGATACAGTCTTCATGACCGGCATCATTTTTTTTACCTATAACAGAAGCGAAAATTATACCTTTAAATGTAACAATATAACGTTTAATCAAGATTGAAATAAATCAAAAAATTATGACAGGCCGAGATTTATTATTATTTCAATCCGATCACAATTACACCGAAAAAAAAAAAAAAAAAAATTCGCTTTGCCTAAAAGGCATCGCATTTTTCTTTTCAATTTACCGCTCTATGGGGAAGCAAAGTTCCGGTCCTATAAGTGATCCCATCCTCAAGAGTCCTTCCCCAGAACATTGAGTAATTACTCGACGTCCATCCTAGATTCCTATTTGCATTGACGCCCGACACTATGTCGAAATCAATCAGACAGTTGTTCCTCTCGCATAGGAATTCCACATCTGATTGACCCACACGATCGCATTTACTGTAATCAAATCTTTTTCTTTTTCAAATAAAATTTCACCAGAGAGGGAAAAAAGAAAAAATAAAAAAAAATAAAAATATTCGCACGTATCTTACCATTTATTACAATTAATTTTTATCTCCTGTCCAATATTATAATCCTTGCCCCCATGATAACAACCTATTGAAAAAAAAAAAAGGTTAAATGATCCTGTGACAAAAGATCCTGGAACATAAATCATCTCGTAATTGAAAATAAAATAGAAGAAAAAAAATGCTAACAAATAAAAAAAAATTAATTTTATTTCTACGCCTTTTAGTTCAAAGTTCGCCATTAATAAAAACATTATAGATTTTTTCCCTACCCTCAAGGAGAATCTTCTATATTTATAAAATCGACAGTTAATTTACACGTAGTGTTATCACGCCTAAAAAAACTCCAAAGCTGTCATAGTTATGCGACCTAATTGTTACGATTTACGAATTAATTGCAGGGATGACATCAGGTTTGTGACTGCGGTACGAAAATATGATGTCATACTTTGTAAACTAAAACCTGTCATCGTCATAGTTGTTAAACACAACAATTAAGAATGAGATAGATTAAAAAAAAAAAAAAAAAAAAAAAAAAAAAAAGCTTTTTTTAAAATCATTTTTATTTTTTTATCTTACGTTTGTCAAAGTCGATTATATTGCTGGGTGGATCGATGTGGAGGCAGAAGTTCCAAAAATCGGGGCAGCAATCATCCGATCTTGTCCTGTTGCAAAATTCGTCGCAGTAGCACAAGGTTCCTGGAAAAAGAAAAAAAGCATATTGAAAGAAAGATGAAAAATTAGGAGAATATTCCGGTAGCTGGTATTCAAAGGTTTTTTCTAGGGATTGCAAACCGCTACAAAAATCAAATCATCGTGGTTTGGTTGGGTTTTTTTTTTTTTTTTTTTCAGATGAAAAGTGAATTAGTTTGGTTTCGGGTTAAATGTTGTCAACCAGGAAGGGTTCGGTTCGGTTCGGTTCGGTTTCTTTTGCGTTTTAGTATAAAACCGGTTTCAGGCTCGGTTTGGTTTTGAAATTAACTGGTTCGGTTTGGTTTTTGTTAAAATCCCCCCGGTTCGGTTCTGGTATTTAGTAGAATAACGGATTTTTTTTTTTTCAAAGACAAAAAATGTTTTCAGTTTGGTTCGGTTCGTTTTTTTTTTTTTTTTTTTTTTTTTTTTTTTTTTTTTTGGTTAAAATAACCTCATATTGGTTCGGTTCGGTTTTCTTTCTAGTACAAAACCAATTTCAAGTTTGGTTTGGTTTTTGAAATTAAGTGAGTTTGGTTTCGGTTTTTTTCTTCAATCTGGTTCGGTTCGATTTTAACTTAATTTTTTTAAACGAAAAAATCGATTTTGGTTCATTTTGGTTCGGTTCAATTTTTTTTTTAAATGCCCCCTGGTTTGGTTCTGGTATTTAGTAGAAAACCGGATTTTTTTTAAAGGAATAAAGAAAATGTTTTTAGTTCGGTTCGATTCGGTTGGGTTTGCTTGTTTTTTTTTTTTTTTTTTGTTAAAAATAACCCGATGTTGGTTCGGTTCGAATTTCAGTACAAAACTAGTTTCAGTTTCAGGCTCAGTTTTGTTTTTAAATTAACTGGGTTCGGTTAGGTTTGAACTTCATTTTTTTGAACGAAAACCCGGTTTTGGTTCCGGTCGGTTTTTTTTTTAATCCCCCCGGTTCGGTTTCGTTCTGGTGTTTAGTAGAAAACCGGATCTTTTTTAAATAGAAAGAAAATGTTTTCAGTTTAGTGCGGTGCGGTTGGTTTTTTTTTTTTTTTTTTTTTTTTGGTAAAATAACCCGATGTCGGTTCGGTTTGGATTGGTTTCCTTTTGCGTTTAGTACAAAACCGGTTTCGGGCTCGGTTTGGTTTTGAAATTAACTGGGTTCGGTTTCGGTTCTTTTCTTGAACCTGGTTCGGTTCGGTTCAACTTAGTTTTTTTGAACGAAAACCCGGTTTTGGATCCGTTCGGTTTTTTGTTAAAATCCCCCCGGTTCGGTTCTGTTATTTAGTAGAAAACCCGATTTTTTTAAATAGAAAGAAAATGTTTTTAGTTTAGTGCGGTTGGTTTTTTTTTTTTTTTTTTTTTTTGGTTAAAATACCCTGATATTGGTTCGGTTCGGTTTCAACTTAATTTTTTTAAACGAAAAAAAACCGGTTTCGGTTCATTTCGGTTCGGTTAAATTTTTTGTTAAAATCCCCCCGTTCGTTCTGGTATTTATTAAAAACCGGATTTTTTTAAAGGAAGAAATGTTTTTAGTTCCATGTCATTTCGGTTCAGGTATTTCTTTAAAACGGTTGAAACGATTTTGGTTCGGGTTTTATCTTTCTCTAAATTAAAATCGGTTTCAGTTCGGTTTTAAACTCTTTTTTAAATTTTAAATGGGGTCGAGTTTAAGTTCGGTTTTATATAAAAATTTTCGAAAAGGTTCAGTTCGGTTCAGTTTTTCTGAAACAAAAAACCAGAGTTCGGTTCGGTTTGCCATCCCTGTTATTGCTCCCAGGGGTCCGAAGCTTGAAAATCTTCAATGGATTCGCAACCTGATTGAGCCAAAAAAAAAAATTAATTAATTAATTAATTTAACAAAAAAAAAAAAAAAAAGCGTCGGATTCAAAAAATATTAAAAACAAGATTCAATTAAAACGTCTAGAAATGCCTTCTCTTTCTTTTAGTCTTTTTTCTCTTTTGGGACCTTTCACGTATCACTTCAGCATGATTTGACATTTTGGACCACTTCCCCCCTTGTAACTTAAAAACTTTCAGTCCACAACAGCATCTTCCAGAGGTGAATCTATCTTAAATGCAATATTTTACATAGAAAACCTGATGAAGATGCCCTTTAAATTAGAAAAAAAAGAACAATACCCCACTTAACAGTCGATTTTACCTTTGATAGGCACAGAACACTGGTCATCTCTTCCAGGACAGCATCTTCCGGGTCGAGTTTCGCAATACGGCCCCCTCAAATCATCGTAATAAGCTCCGTAAGCTATTTGAAACCACAACAAGGGCGTAATCGCTACTAAACACAACTGCAAACAAATTAAAATCACATATCTTTATTAATAGCGCGAAAAGCAAAAAAAAATTCAGTTTAAAAAAAAAATCTTATCAAAGGTCTTTAAAAAAATAAAAATAAATAAATTGTTAACAATATGCGAATTCTTTAATTTTCTTTTCAAATCAGCGGAGCGTTCTTTTTAATCAAGAATGCATTACATGAATGGTTCATTTGTACTAAATGCAAGATGCACATGACGATGCACTTCATTAAAAACAATGTCATTCAATTAGATATTTAAAAAAAAGAAAAAAAAACTACGACTTTGTATTTAGATTGAAGTTGACCACCTACGCAGTCGCGGCTTTTTAAAAAAAATTTTAAAAGAAAAACAATTATCTTCCCTTAAGGAAAAAAAGAAAATAAATAAATTCGTACGGGGAAAAAAAACGAGAAAAAGACATAACCTAAACAAATAAACTTTTAGTGAATGAGCGTGTTAGGTTAGGTTTATTAATTATATCTTAAAGAAACGTTAAAAACGTCGCCTCCGCTTCGGTAATTAAAAATCGTTTTATCATCATCTCTTTCTTTGGGAAGAATCGTAACAAAAATCTGTGAAAGAGATTTTAAGGAAAAAAAGAAAAAAAATCATTTGTTATGATTTTTGGGCGTCTTTGCTAAAACGTTTTTAATTTCTTCGGTATCATATTTTTCAATTCTGGCTGCAGTTTTGTTTGAAAATATGCGAAGGAAATTCAGATTTATCTTCGTTGCTGAATTCTTTCAAACCGGCGGGTTTTTGACTCGAGACAAAAACAATTGTACTAATAGAGTCTTGGTGTAAAGTTTAATTTAGCCCACAAGGCATAAAGTGCTTATTCTTTTATAAAGGATAATTAAAGTACTCCATAAGTAGCTTGGAAAAGGAATAGGAAGTTTCCAATATCTAACTCCCATGTAACTGGCAATTAAATCTAAGTGACCCCTAAATGCAAATAACTTCAAATAAAAAGTGACCCTTAAATGCAAATGGCACCGGATTCAAAGTGACCCTTAAATAAAAATGGCTCCTAATACAGTGACACTAAAATACAAATGGCACCTGATTCAAAGTGACCCTTAAATGCAAATGGCACTCAATCCAAAAGTACACCTAAATGCAAATGGCTCCTAATTTAAAGTGACATTAAAATGCACATGGCATTTTATTCAAAGTGGGAACGTTCAAGTATTACGTAAGACTTTTTTCTGGTTTTTGGACCCCCTCCCCCCCCCCCTTCGTAAGAATTAATAAGATTTCTTCGACCCCCCTATTAAATTACGTAAGATTTTCGCGGACCCCCCCTTTTTTTTAACCGCAATTTTAAATAGGAATAATATTTTTTCTTAAATCTGGATTTATAGTAATTTTTTGAAAAAAAATTTGAATTTTTCTACTCTAGACATATGAAAAAAATTAAAACCACTTAATTTTTTGAAATTAAAAAAATTATCTGAACAATAAGTTATAATGGAAATTCTTACGTAAGATTTGCCAAACTCCTCCCGTCCCCCAAGTAAGAAATCGAAAGAACTTTGAGCACCCTCTCCCCCCCTTTCGGTCTTATGTAATACTTGAACGCTCCCAGTGACATTTAAAAGCAAATGGCACCTGATTTAAAGTGACACTAAAATGGAAATGGCACCTGATTCAAAGTGATCCTTAAATGCAAATGACAAATGACACTCAAACTAAATGCAAATGACACCCGATTCAAAGTGACACTAAGATGCAAATGGCACCTGATTGAAAGTGACACTTAAATGCAAATGACACTCAATCCAAAATTACACTTAAATGCAAATGGCACCTGATTCAAAGTGACATTAAAGGGCAAATGACATTTTATTCAAAGTGACATTTACAAGCAAATGGCACCTGATTCAAAGTGACACTAAAATGGAAATAGCACCTGATTCAAAGTAACACTAAAATGCAAATGATTTCTAATTCAAAGTGACCCTTAAATGCAAATGGCATGTTATTCAGAGTAACATTTTAAAGCAAATTGCGCCTGATTCAAATTGACACTTAAATGCAAACGGCACCTGATTCAAAGTGACACTCAATCCAAAATTACACATAAATGCAAATGGCACCTGATTCAAAGTGACATTAAGAGCAAATGACATTTTATTCAATGTGACATTTACAAGCAAATGGCACCTGATTCAAAGTGACACTAAAATGCAAATGACTTCTAATTCAAAGTGACCCTTAATGCAAATGGCATGTTATTCAGAGTAACATTTTAAAGAAAATTGCACCTGATTCAAATTGACCACTTAAATGCAAACGGCACCTGATTCAAAGTGACACTTAAATGCAAATGACACCCAATCCAAAGTTACACTTGTTGATGCAAATGAACATGAAAGTGAAAGTGTGAAAGTGTGAAAGTAACACAGTTGATGCAAATGGCATCTGACTCAAAGTGACACCTTAATGCAATGACACTCAATCGAAAGGGACACTTGAAAAAAGCTGGCTCCTAATTCAAAGAAGTTGTCTCTGACAAGGCAAGAGATGTTGTTGACTTGTTTCTATCGCCTTGCTTTACGGCAAAAAGACAAGGCAAGAAGACGATGAGTGGACCAGCTTAAGCCTGTTAAAGAGTGTTTCGCTCCCTGAAGCTGTCCATCTGGCAGAGGATATAGAGAGGTCTGGAAGGCACAGTCGAAGCAGGCCACTTCCTGAGGTACTAGTACACCCTGTTTCAGGGCGATAAGACTGAGGAGGAGGAGGACTTTTACTAGTTCAGGTGTTAAGACTTTGAGACTAAAAGGGAACTTCCTAAGGAGGAAATCAAGTCTTTTTCTTCTTAAATAACATTATATTCTTTCTCCAAAATGGTCCCAGATAGCATTTTTAATCCACTTGACATGCTTTGGATTGTTCATTTTATATCCACAGGATATCCAACTCCATGGGATATCCATAAGACGCTTTTTGGATCAGTGCAAGCATATATAAATCCAATGGACGTCCAATAAATATCCTCATGACGTCCTCGGAACTGGATAGACTTTGCTACCTAGGGTTTTACTTCATGTGATTGAAACACCTCCACCTCAGTAATACCGTGGGTGCCGTTCCGTTAGCAAAAATTAAATGAAAACGTGTTCCGGAGGTATTTGACGGTGGGTCCTCTATTTTTCACATTTTCGTCTTTAAGCTGATCATATCTCATTTCATTTAGTCAAATAATCAAAGTAAAGGAGAAAAAAAAAAAAAAAAAAAGTATTATAGAAAAAAATGAAGCGTGTGTGTCGTTTGAAGTGGTCCTTGATGGCACTTGACTGATGAAGTTGGAGGACCATTTCAAATTCACGAAAATGAAATCAATCTCCATGCTAATTGCTATCTCTGAACGTAACGAGAGACATGAGGTGTGTTAAACGGCCAAGGACAATTTTCAAGCTGCTCCCGGACAGAGAGTGTACTTTTTTATTTCATCACAAGACTCTCCAGGTTGGGCTGTAAAGAAAAAACTACTGAATGGGCGATGATGAGGAATAAACGTTTTAAGATCGTCTTATCCTAGTTTTTTTTCGCGTCTTCCGAACGCTGATGATGGAAGATTAAAAAAAAATCCGGGGCAACCTCCGCATCCATCCGTCAACAGTGACCCACGAATGACATCAGTCTAAGAGAATGAAAATATGGGGATTTAGAAAAAAAAAAAAAAAACCGGTCACAGATATAGATAGGGCGTTCCGTTAATGCAAATGGGTTATTCTGTGTAGGTTTCGGCAAAACGGAAATCATTTTAGAATTATTTAAATTTTGATTTACGGCCGCATCTGTATTTTTTTCGTTCGCTCTGACAATTTTAATTACCACCTGCCATTGGATGCAACTTTTGAATGAAGAGGTACGGATCCTCCTACTGCATCTGAAGGCGACGAACCAAAAAAACAAAAGGGGGGAAAGAGGATGAATCGCGGAAAAAAATTTTTACCTAAATAACTTAAATATTTTCTTGAAATAAAATTTCGGTATCGTGTTTCTCTTAATAGCAGCTGATGATTTAACATTCCTGCGAGTGAAATCATTAAATTAAAATTTTAGGCTCTCTTTGAAATAAAGCGATCGCTTAGGCCTGCACATTAGGTTCATTTAAAACGTTATTTAAATAAAAATGATGGATTTCCCTCAGCACTATCCCAATGAGAAAAAATATTATTTATAAAATATGTATAAAATATATATAATTTATATATAAAGTATATATAAGTTATACATATTTTATACATTTTGACTTCATTTTTGGACCAACATCATCTTTAACATAACTAACTTTTGAAATCGTATGTTTAGCTTATGTGGATAGGAGTCTCTCATAAACGTCGCGTCTGGGTTAAATCAAGAAAATTCGGAAAATTTTTAAAGGCTGCCACCGTGTTTCCATACGGTTTGTGCCCCAAAATAAATTTTTTTTTTAACTTTCACCTATCGATAGGACCTGGTGAGAGGGTAAATTAGGCCAAATGTTAGGGTCGAAATGAAAACCTTTTTTGAGGCTAGGGTGGAAATGCTAACATTCATTTTTTTTGGCAGAGAACGGATTGTCCGATTGAAGAAACTAAAAAACGAAAAAAAAGCTCCTTTAAAGGGCTATCTAAAGGTTATAATTCTTATTTTTTTTAAGGAAATGCCTCGGTGGTTAAAATGGCCATTTAAAGAGAAAAAAAATTTATTTTCTTCATGTCAGCGTCGCCGGACCAAAATTTCGTTATGACCAGTACTGCCCATGTAAGCGAAAATAGCGTATCTCATTTTCGGAGTTGGCACGTCTGTCGTATTTTTAACTTATGTAAACAACAATCAATCCGGAAAGGAAGATACGCTATTTTCGCTTACATGGGCAGAGTAGGGCGTGTCATTTTTAAAAAAAATTTAAAATGTTGGGGGGGGTGTTGAAAATCGGCTTATTTGAGGTATAAAACCACTAGAAAAATTTTTTTTTGAATTTTTTTTAAACCCCTCAGTGGCCTCCGAAGGCCACTTTAGCTTTTTGAAAATTGAGCAATCAAGGTCTTCTAAACTCCATTTTTTTAATCCACTTTAAGGGCCTACAAAATATTTTGAAAAAAATGTTTTCTTTTGTTTTCAAGGTCGTAGAGCACAAATTTTACTATCCCGAATTTTTCCGATTAACCCCTGAGACGTCATTAGCGTTTTTATCGAGCTTATACCTGTTTTTTTTCTCTGAAATTCGGTTTAATCTCGATTTTGGAGTCATGAAATTTTTTTTTATTTTATTGGTATCACTTATACCGTAGAATACGAATTTCACCATCCCGATTTTTTCCCATCAACCATTGAGTAAAGGTATAAGTGTAAATTTGGTTTTTCGTGGAAAAAATGGATTTTTTGCCAAAAAAAAAATGGCAACAACTCCTCACTAGTTCGATTTAGAGGTCATGTTCAATGAAATTTTTTAGTCAGAAAAATCGAATTAATAAGGATAATCCATTTCCAAATTTTTGCCGATCAAAAAATTTTACTAGTAATTTCTTTAAACTTCCAAATTTTTTCAAAAAATCAGCCAAAACTTTAAAAAAATTTTTTAGCTGCGAAAATAACAGTGACACGAAATTCGCTTTCCCCGCGTGAAAGTACGCAAAAAAGTGGTTTAGGGTATGTATTTTTTTTATTTTTTTTCCCAAAGGCCAAAGTGGCCATAAAATGGCCAAAATCTAAAAAAAATTGTTTCGACACGAAGATCCCATTAGATCCTAAATTCACTATCACCTTGTGAAAATACGCAAAAAAAAAATTGGCCTAAAATCATGTATGGGGTCGTCCATGTATTAAATAACTCCTGGAGGTGGTGGGGTGGGGGTCGAAGATGTTACGCATTGTTACGGGCGGGTGGGGGGTGGGGAAGTTGAGCCATGTGTTACTGATTTTAATATTAAAATAATCTCACTATTTTTAAAAAATTTGGGGGGAGGGGGTCAAAAAGTGGTCTATTTTTGCGTTACGTAATAGATGGACGACCCCAAAGTGGCCTAATTTAATGGTCAAAATCATAAAAATCACTAAACATTTTTTTCACAGATAAGACCCGGCGGTTCGAAATTTCGCTATCACCGCGTGAAAGTACTAAAAAAAAAAAAAAAAAAAAATTAGTCTATAATCATATTTTCCCGCTGGAGAAAAAAGGTAGAAATTGGCCCCAACTTATGGCCTAAAGTAACCAAAATGGCTAAACTTTTGTTACGACGGGGGAAAGGTGAGAGGTAGTGAACTTCAGTGAGAATGAATAAGAGTGTGTAAGAACGAGAGGTAAAGATGAATCAGTGAGAAAAAAAGAGAAAAGCATGTAAAAAGGGATCATTTCATGGCTGTCATTGTCATTGTCATTGTCATTGTCTCATTTTGCAATTATAACTGCCATCTCATTTCATGGCTGTAGCCACAGTCATCGCCATGATCATAATCGTTGCCATTGCCATTGTCATGATCACGGTCATGGTCATTGCCATTGCCAAACATAATGACATTCATCTCTTTTCCTTCAAAAACAATTTTTGAATTGATCTTTGTCACTATTACATCGACTAGATCTATTTTAAAACGTCATCTTAGTAAAATTCTCCCACAGGATGATGATGATGAAAATGATGATGTGGATGACAATGATGATGACAACATTATTAACAGGAAAAAAAAAATCGGAAATTTAATTTTACGTCATCACCTGAGCGCTTATAAAACTTTTTTTTGAACTTTCTTGAATGACGTAATACAAAATCATTATTTCTAATTTTAAATAAAAATCGGAGAAAAGTGTTCCGTGATTAGAACTAGGATTGGAATTTTAATTTTTTTAATATCGGTTTGGCTCCAGTACAAATACTGACGCAACGCCCATTATAATGAATTTGAACCGATAAAAAAAATTCATAAAATATTTTTTCTCGAATTCACAATAATTTTTCTTAAAGGTCATACCATCTTATCCATTTAAAACGATCATTTCAAATGCTTTGAAATAGTTTAAAACCTCGTAAAAAAATCAGACCTTTTGCCATTTTTAAATTAGTTATGCAAGATAAAAAAAAGAAAAGAAAAGATGCAATTTATGACAAATACAGATGCATTCGAAATCGCGGTTTTGTTTGTTTAATAATTTGGAACTGATTCAGTCAACAGGTGAGTCAAAGAAAAAAAAAAAAAAGGGGAGTATTTGAATCAAGTCCAAAGTATTTTAAAAGGCTGAAATTTCCGTCATTCCGTGAAATTGACATTTTTTGAGTGATCCATATTGTTTTAAATTTGCCAAAGTCGTTATAGGAGGGTATGCCAAAAAAAAAAAAAAAAAAGACGTTTTTATCAACAAACTTCCCTAAACTAATTTTCGGTCAGGGTCAGGGGCTACATGTGTGCATGACATTGAAAAAATTTTAAACTTTTTTAAATGATGATGAATAAAACAGGGACTCGGGAAGGAGGGACGGGAACATGAGTCTCATGGATTAGTTGTTACTAAAGGAATGTGACGTTTAAATTAAATAATATACAGTAATCCTATATAAGAAAATGTCACGGTTCCGTAACGATTCTTGTATTTAATACGAAAACGATACTGAAATCCACGTTTTTGAAGGAATCAGTTTACAATTTAAAAAAAAAAAAAATGTACGAAGTCTGAGAAAAAAGGTTTAACGATCGAGAGGAAAAATGAGGAAAATACAAAATAAATTTGTGCGTTTTGAATTTTTTCGAATTTTCCATTTAGTCCTGCAACCAAAAAATTGCTAGTGGGTTAGAATTAATTATAAAATTTTGAAGGGGAAACCGGCGATGAAAGCTTTTTTTCGACAAGAGGGAAGGAGGGTAAAAAATGCAAATGGTCAATATGCTGACGGAATATCTTAATGGCCCCTTATTGATCTAATGACGAAGAAAAGGAGTGTTGCAGAATTTTAAGTGATTTACACTAAATAAATTGACTTAAAAATTTTTTTCATAAACTTTTTCATTAAAAAAATTTTTTCAATTAAAAAAAAAATTGGGGAAAAAAGCTCAAATTTGGGAGAATAAGATAGGATCAATTTTAGATTTCGAGCTCCGAAATAATCGCAAGTGAATCTGGCAGTACTTGGTAAAAGGGTAATTCAATTATTTTATTATTTTTCTTCTTTAATCAAAGGGAAAATACGGAAGCCCTGAAGGGTCACATTTCTGTAATTGTTTTTTATTGTTTGTTCCGGAACAGACATTGTTTGTTCCGGAACTGACAATTTTAAAAATTAAAATTGTTTGTTCCGGAACTGACAATTTTTTATTAATTGTTTGTTCCGGAACTGACAATTTCAAATTCATTGTCTGTTCCGGAACTGACAATTTTTAGTTCACTGCTTGTTCCGGAACTGACAATTTTTAAAATTGTTTGTTCCGGAACTGACAGTTTTAAAAATTGTCAGTTCCGGAACAAACAATTTCAATTTTTAAAATTGTCAGTTCCGAAACAATCTTTAAAATTGTCAGTTCCGGAACAAACAATAAAAAACAATTACAGAAATGTGACCCTTCAGAGCTTCCGTAGGAAAAATTTTGAAGAAGAATTTTGAGATAGGTTTTAAATTTCTAAGTGAAAAAAAAAAACGGATGCGAACTGGCAGTGTTGCATTAGGGTGGTTCAAATTTACTTTACTTTTCGCGATTTTGTTCTTCATGCGATTTTCACTTTTCTTATGGTCTAAAAGCAGAAGGTAATTTATTCTGGATTTCTTCCGGTCAAGTTTAGAAGTGGATCAGAGCCATTTTGTGCTTGAAAAAAAAATTTTTTTCGGCATTTTTTTAAACAAATTTTTCTGAAACTTTAAAACTAATTCTTTCGGACCAAACCAAGTAGTTTATACGTTTTAGACCTTCGTAGAATCCGAAAATGAGCATCCCGTTTCGATCAGAATCACCCCTACCCGGTCAAACACCGTTTTTAGCCGAAAATAGCAATTTTTTGGCAAAACATAAGTCTATTTTCACCCCTCTGACAATATATTTTAGGGAATTTTATAATACTAAAATACGTTTCCGGCATCGTAGAATCTGAATATAACCACCTCGTTTTGATCAGAATCACTCCTAACTGGCCAAACACCCTTTTTTGGAAAAAAAATCGCAATTTTTGGCCAAAAAAATGGGGTTTGGTCCGTTAGGGGTGAATCTGGGATAGTTATATTCGGATTCTATGACGTCGAAAACATATAAATAACTTGGTATTCGGACCCAAAGAATTATTCCTAAAGTTTCGGAAAAATTTGTTTAAAAAAATGCCAAAAAAAAAAAAATTTCAAGCACAAAATGGCCATGAGCCACCCCTAAAATAGTTTGAAAAAATCTAAAAAAAATTACCTTTTGTTTTTGGACCATAAAAAAAGTGAAAATCACACGAAGAACAAAATCGCGAAAAGTAAGGTATGAACCACCCTAGTGCTGCATAGGCCTATTTACGATATTTTAATATTTTTTCAAGAAAGTTCAAATTCTCAGAGCTAAATTTTCTAAAAGCTCGAATTCAGTAGAATAATATCAAATCCGTTTCCAGCTACAAGTTTGAAAAATATTAGGTGTTTGGTTTTCGGGTCCGAATTGGGGTAATTCTTTTGGAAGAGGGGGGAAAATTTTTTTTTTCTTTTTTTTTTTTTTAATTTTAACGATGAACCCCCCTGATATTGTTTCAGTCTATAAGACTACCCCACGAAAAATTTTAGGTGGATCGGTCACCATTACGGGGTGCCCCAGGGACTAGAAAATTTTCAAAAAAGGACCAAAAATGAAAATTTTTCTTGGCATAAAGGACCGTCGATTCCTATCGGAAATATTGCCTAGGTTAAGAATTTGAAGTCCAAAATTAGCTCTGGTGCATGGTTTTTGAGCTACAGGCCAAATTTAAAAGCTCCTCAAACCTTATTACGGCTTTTTGCCTGTGAGCATAAAATGGCGTCTTTTTTAAAATTTGAACTTTTCCTTGTGTTGCCCGTGAAGTTAGCAGTATAAAGTTGATAACGCAATTAACTTTTTTTAAAAGCTCAAATTCTGCAATTTGGTTTTCCTGAAAGCTCAAAAAAGCTCAAAATCCTGGTATCTTTTTTGTAATTTGAGCTTTTTATTGCACTGCCGACTTCACGGACCCCAATTTTTTCTTTTCAAATTTTGTAAAAATAAATCTAAGGGGGGGGGGGGGGGAATTGTGTAATTCTTTAAGTTTTTAAAAAAATTTATAATTTATTGGCTTGGTTGGAAAATATACACTATTAATTGCCTGTGCTTTAAATTAATAAATTTTTACAGAAAATTGTACATCGAGTGCTCGAGTGCGAGCCGTGCTAATTAGACCAACGAAAGTACTGTGCTGATTTTTTCGTTCGAAAGCTGATTTTTTAAAAAATTTTTTCATGTTAAAAACAAAAATGGATGCCAAAAAAATTGAAGAAAATTATACAAAGGGCCTCTATTTTGAATTTTAACACTTGAAAATTCAAAAAAAAAAAAAAAAAAAAAAAAAAAAAAAAAAAAAAAAAAAAAAAAAAAAATGCTTTCGAACTTTAAAAATCAGCACAGTGCTTCCGTTGGTGCAATAAAATGCATCATCTGGAGAGATGCATCAAATGGAGACAAGACATTATAGATGCAATAATAACAACCGGAAAATATACAGTATTTGTTCTTGATTTCGTGCATCCTTTAAAAAAAAAAACCGGATCGTTAGACAATTCAATTAATGAATTTTTTTAAATTTTTTAATTACATATCCCAACAATAACACTAACAATATGAATACATAGAACCCATCGAAAACGACGGGTTACATCATATCAAAAAAAATTAAGCGACGCGATGAAGATTGACACCCATCCTTTTTTTTTTTCTCTTTTTATTTTTTTAGTTCCCAACGTCCGTCGCGCTAATTTAATTCGATGCCTGAAAACCTGCTGCGTTTTTTTTAAATGGGTCAAAAATGCGGGTAAAAGGAGGAAGAGAGAGGGAGAAAGAGAGAGAACAAACATTTCCATAAGATTTTTAAACAACCGGTGTATAAAAAAAAGAAAAAAAAATATCTGTGTGCAGAGATCATATATAAAATGACTTAAAGGATCATTCCCCCGAGCTTCTTTTTAATTTTTTTTTTTTTTTTTTTTTTTTAGCTCTTTTCTTAACCATAATTAAACTTTATTTATACCCCGGACCATTAGTCATAAGTTAAGTAATAAATAATTGATCGTATTCTTTTTACGAAAATAAAATTAAAAAAAATCGATCGACAGAGCCTGGAGTGCATTTATAACTTCCCATTATAATAATCATCTGGGAGGAGATGTACATGTTTTTAAAAATAACTCAAGGGTTTATTACAGTTTTGTTGCAAAACTCACGCATATCGGACCCATTTCCATCTCCAAAAAAAAAAAAAAAAAAAATTCTTCCGGGAGCGTTACTGATGAAAGCTAAATTTATCATCAAAAATTGGTTTCAATTTTCTTTTAAGAGGTATTCTCACGAAACACCTTTAACGACCTCTCGTTTGCTTGACAAATGAAGATCTTCAGAGAGAGAGAGAGAGAGAAAAAAAAGAAAATGGTAAAAAAAAGGCCACACTTGTTGTATGTCAATGTCAATTTTGAAGCACCTTGCGGCATCTGCTGGATGAATATATGTGTGGCGCCTAGGTGTTCATTACTTGAAAATAATTCTCCTTGTTTTATGAATAATTTTACGATTTTCAATTAAAACACAATAATTTTTCCCCCAGTTTTGAAATTCTTGTCTTTTGCGTTAAAAGAAAATATGGATCACGCCAAGGTCGATCTCTTGGTATAAATAAGTTAGGGCTATTTTTTTTTTTTAAATGAGTTCCTGTTTTGAAAAAAAGGAAACTTCCGGAAGTGTATTAATAAGATCGTCTGGGGGACTGGTTTTTTAAAATTTTTGTAAAGAAAATGAAGGATCATAGGAAAATAATCTATTAAACAGGAAAATTGAACAAAAATTGTACTTGAAATATATTCCCTCTCACCCACACCTCAGTCCTTGCTAAAAATAGTATATTGTTATACTAGTGCAGGAAACAAGACATATTTCATACAGAATGAATGAGCGGCTAATAATTAAAAATGAGAAAAAAGTTATTGCAAAAAGAAATTTTTAAATATCTGTTTCCGGTGAAATGGCGACAAACAGTTTGCCAAATGGCGACAAACAGTTTTTGGGGGTCGCTGATTTCGATTCTGGAGTCAGATTTCAAAAATTCAAGATGGCGGATCCAATATGGCGGACTTATTTTTACAAAATCGAATTATTTTGGCCAAAGTTTGTTTAGGGGGGTTGTTTGGATCGCTGATTTCGATTCCGAAGTCAGATTTCAAAAATTCAAGATGGCTGATCCAATATGGCGAACATATTTTTACTAAATCGAATTATTTAGCCAAAGTCTATTTATGGGGGTTATCGGGGTCGCTGATTTTGATTCCGAAGTAAGATTTTAAAAATTCAATATGGTGGACGCAAAATGGAAGCTCATATCATTTTTATGGCTTCACATTTATAAAAAATTAAACGTCAAGATTATGTAAGTTCCTATATTGCGTCCACCATATTGAATTTTCAAAATCTGACTTCGGAATCAAATTCAGCGACCCAAACAACCCCCCTAAACAAACTTTGGCCAAAATAATTCGATTTTGTAAAAATAAATCCGCCATATTGGGTCCGTCATCTTGAATTTTTGAAATCTGACTTCAGAATCAATATCAGCAACCCCCGAAACCCCCGTAACCCAAATTTCTTGATGATACAACGATTTTTAAAAATTCACCCCCCTCCGATATTGCCCCCCACTTTTCCAGGGAGGAGCGAACGGAAAAAATTTTATGACCGTGGGATATTGTTTTGGGTCATAAGCTTTATCATTTCCACCCATGATTTAATTTTTCCGCTTTCACTGCGAAGCGGAGCGAAAATTCTCCGGAAGGTCCATTTTTTGTCGTATATTAAATAATTTTTTTTTCCAAGGGGGAACCTGGGGAGGCGGTTGTGGGGTGGTGTAAAAAAGTGCTCGAGTAGGTACGTCAAGTGACAGCATTACTTTGGGCTTCAGTCAAAAGAGTCAGAAACGCCAAGCAATCAAAAGAAATTTAACTATTAATTTGAACGGAGGGAGTAGCATTTAATACATATGCATGGGAATTTGCCTCTAAACCGGAAATGATAAAGCGTGAGGGAAATTTTATTTTCTGAAGGCTCAAAAAGAAGCAGAAAATGAGATTTTTTTGGGGACCATTCAAGTAATACATAGGACTTTTTTTCAGGTTTTCCGACCCCCTCCCCCTTCTTGTCGTAAGATTTCTTTGACCCCCTTTTAACTTACTTAAGATTTTCGCTAAACCCCCCAATTTTTTCTTTACCGCCAATTTTAAAAAATATCTTACAGAATATTGGAAAAAAAAATTTTCTTAAAATTAAACTACAATTTTTTTAATTTTTATTTTTTTTTTTAAATGTTTTTAAAGAGCTAAAGGTGGCAAATGGAGGGGGTGTCCATTTTTATATTAAATTGAACTTTTTTTGAACAATAGATAACGAAAATTCTTACGTAAGATTTTTCGGATCTTTCCCCCCTCCTCTCTCCCATATAAGAAATCGTAAGTTTCTTGCACCCCTTACCCCCCCCCCCCCTTCCGGCCTTGAACGTTCCCTCATATGATTTATGAAAAATTCTTTTAACGGATCATTTTAAAGAAAATTTCGTAAAAAAAAAAAAAAAAAAAAAAAAATTCTAGGAAAGTGATTTGTTCTTAAGATTAAACTGTGACGCATCACCATGAAGTCACCTTTATCGCTGGGATCCCCAAGAAAGCCTTTTTCGTTGAAACGAGAAAAGGAGTCCAAAAGCAACCAGCGTAACATTTGTATGGTCCCTAAGGAAAAATTCTTCCGCAAGATTTACAAAAGACGCCAGATAAATTGGGTTAGGGATGGAAAACCATTTTAATGTAAGCATGGGTTCGGTTCGGTTCTGTTTTTAGTTTAACACATACTCTTATAAAAACCATGGTTTTTAGGGCTTCGGTTCTGAAAAGGAATTGGTTTTGGTTCAGGTTTTCTTTCAACGAGTTATAAAGTTTGGATTTTTATTTTTTCCGTCTGGTTTTAACCACGGTTTTTTGGCTTAAAATCAGGTTTTTTCGATGTCAAAATTAAAAAAATATGGTTTCTGTATAAAAAAAAAAAAAATTTTTTTTTTTGTGCTAACAGATAATGGTTTTTTGGTTCGGCTTTAGTTTCAGATTATGTTATTTTTTGGTTAAGGTTCAGGTTCTAGTATTTTGGCCATAATGTTCTAAAGGTTTTATTCGGTTCAGTTAAATAATTTGGAGTTAAGGGTGCTTCGATTCTGGTCCATAGCCAGAACGAAGAGCCAGGGGGGCAGTTAGGGAGCAACGCCACCCTGGCCCCCCTTGGCTACGGACCCATCTTCGATTTAATTCAATTTGCATTTCCACTAAGAAGGGAAAGGGATAAAAAATATCCCAAATTAGTGTTACGTAATACTTAAGTGGCGCCGGCGCAGCGCCTGAGTGAAAAATAAAAATAATAAAAACATAGGCCTACCGCATTTAACATTTACAAAGTAAGCAAATTTGCTTGCCGGGAAAGTAAACAACAAGTAATTTTTAGAATACTAAATAAAAAAAAAAAGAAAAATTGCAGGAATGCAAGATTATTATTTCTACAAATTTTCAAATATGTAAATTTTGGGTATCAAAAAATGAACAGTTCATTTTTGGATACTGAAAAAAAAAAATGACTAAATACCTATTTTTTCTACTTTACGAGTGGACCATATACCGGTTGACAAATTATTAGGATTTACAAAATCTTTTCCTAAAAATCTAACATAAACGCACTAATTTTTAATGCCCCAGCCACATAAGCACTGACGTTTCCGATTTTATTGAGGTTTAGCTCTGTTGTTAAATTTATGAATTTTCTTTCGCCATTTGACTCCAGTTGGATATAGCCGGACAAGTGGTAGGCCTTTTTTTTTTGCTTATTCTGAGCGACCTTTAGGCCGCAATTTCAAGTTGAAACAAGATGCAGTAACCTATTGTTGCAGCGTTAGAAACATGTTGCCAACATGCGGTCCAACACTAGAGAATGAATAATAAAAAAGTTGCCAACAGGTTTATATAATGCCACATGTTTTTATTGTAAAATTGCGGCCTCAAAAATTAGCCCTAAAACAATTTTTTACCAATTTTCAAAAAAATTTCAGTTATAACTTTAAGGCTGCAAAAGTCACTTTTTTTTATTTTAATTCAAAGATTCAGAGTTTACTACTAAAAATACAGGAAATACAATCATTTTTCTAAAATTCAGTGCAACTACGAAAAAAAAAGAAAAAAAAATAGTCCGGTCGCAAAAAACTTTTTAAATAAAAAAACCTGTCAACGCAACTAACAAATGTCATCAAACATGAATTTCCCTTTTAACCAAAATCCACAAAGAATTAATCAAAATTCATTAACCCAACGAAATATTTCATAAAGATCATTTATCATAGAAAATAATATACGGCTGTTATTACTGTTGGCATCCTTAAACATCCTAACGACTATTTAGTCTGGAACCGAATTGGAACCTCATAAATAATTTACTAATAAAAAACGAAATTAATTATTTGTTTTCATTTACTCCCGACACAACTTTGCCATTATCATACATCAAACCCATCCTGTTAAGTTAATATATATCACTGACCTACCACATTACTAAACACCATTTTTTTTTACACACACGAAAAAAAAAAAAAAATTAACTACCGAAAAAAAAAAAAAAAAATTCGAATACCGCACGAGAAGTAGTAAAACAGCCGTAAAAAATTCAACGCTAAATTAAATCTCGAACGTTAACACTTACCGATTGGTATTATTAAAAAAAATGGTATAAAAACAATTTGAAAAGGCGCCAATTTAAAAATCAAGTCATAATCATTCATCATTTTTCATTTGCTTTATGCACTTCAGTATTGCTTAACATTAATCGGGTCAATTTAAAAAAAAAAAAAAAAACTTTTTTGTTCATAATTTTCAATTTGCATCGATGCAGAAAAAATTTTCTTTTTATTTATTTATCGATTATTATTGTGTTATGGCGATTACGGGGGCCTAAAATATTAAACGGACTTCCGATTAACAATTTCCATTATCACATAATCGATAATTAAAGAAGGGAGCACATGGCTTCCATTTATCCCGCCTAACGATTTTCAAGGACTTTGATTCTTGTTAAAATTACCTTCTGACTGCATTCACGTGCTCCAAACCCTAAAGGAGAAATGCAATTTAAATTTAAAAAAAAAAAAAAAAAAAATTAAACGGTCCCTTTAAATCTCAAAGAAAACAAAAAGCTTCAACTTTTTTTGTTTGGCTCCGTTATCAAATATCGTAAAAAAGAATTAAAATTTTTCTGATATCAAAAATTAAAAAAAAAAAAAAATAAATAGTTGGCTACAATAAAAAATTAATTACCTACTCCCCGTCTTAATTAGACCTCGAAAAAAAAAAAAAAATCGAAAATTTTCTCACCTGAGATAAAGGGACTAAACTTTTCCCCATAATAAAAAAAATTAATATTATTATTAAAAACACCGTAAACATCCACTTAAAAAATCATAAAAACAAAGAAATCACCGTAATAAAAGTTATAGCTCTTTAATGATAATATCCATAATAACGAGCTCTCGGAAGAAACGATCTTAACGGAATAAAAAAAAAGTTTAAATAATACTCGAGCATCCTTTAGCTGACGTACGTAGATGTGAACTGATATGAATGTCAACGTGCATATCATAAACAGAGCAAACTCAAAGCGTTGTCATATTATTTGGGTTGGAGCTCTTAAACCGATGCTTGGTACTCGCCATGCCTGACTTTTTTTTTTTTTTCGATAGCTTCTTTTCGTGGCCTAAAATGAATGTTTTTTCATTACTAGAACGAGCCACTTTTTGCGCATGCGATCAGAGCAGAAATAGTACATTGTTAACCTAGGGAGGAAAATTAATTTTCCTAGGAATTTGATTTCCTATAGGTGAAATTCATTTGATTTATGCTGCTTCTCCATTATGGCTCAAAATTAATTTTCTAGAATTAATTTTCAAAATTTCCGGAAGTACTGTGCTTTAGTTATTCTATGAATTTTCGACCATGGATTAAAAATACAAAAAATGCAATGTAATAAAAATGGCCGACTCCATTTTTAAATCTAGGGTTAGAAATCCATAGAATAACAAAAGCACAGTACTTCCGGAAATTTTGAAAATTGTGTACGTCCACATGAAAACCTGCCTTATGGAAGAATGTAACTTGGAATGTTTGAATTTTAACCCAAAGAAAACAAAAAAACAAAAAGAAGCTCTTAAAGATGGAGAATTGTTATTATTTACAAATTAAATTTTTTTTATTTTAAAAATGGATAGGGAAAATAAGTTTTATCTACCGCAAGAGGTGAAGAATATTTTAATGTAAGTGAAAATGATATTAAATCCAATTAAATAGAAAATTACCCAAAATTATTTGGAAAACTTTGCAGTGTTCTAAAATTTTTTTATTCAAATTTTTGGAAAAAAAGCTTTTGTTTTTATTGCGTTAAAACTCAAACATTCTATCTTACATTCTTCCATAAGGCAGGTTTTCATGTGGACGTACACAATTAATTCTAGAAAATTAATTTTGAGCCATAATGAAGAAGCGGCATTACTATAGGTTAAACAAAATATTTTCCAGATAGGCCTATTTAAGTTGAGATTTATTTTTAAAAAAATGACTTTTTTAAAATAAATCTCAACGGGAATAGTACATTACTGCCCTAGGATGCAAGAGACTTGTTTCACGTCGAAGTACGAGTTTGAGACACCGAGGCGAAGCCGAGGTACTTAAAATTACTACCCGAGGTACGTAAAATTTATTTTCCTCCCTAGGTTAACAATATGCTATTGCTTCGATTTAAGTTTTAAAAAAAACATCCGAGAAATGCATGTATTGGAATCCATAAGAATTTTCCAATACGTTCAATAGGTTTTTTGGTTAAACTATACATCTTGTGGTATTTTTTATATATAAATACATAATTTATATAAAATATAATTTATTTAAAATATAATTTATATAAATATATAATTTATATATAATTATATATAAATATATAAATTATATATAATTTATATAAATTATATGTAAAATATATATAAAAAATACCACAAGATGTATAGTTTAACCGGTTTCTTTTGTTACGTTTTCAACTTATCTTCCCCCCTGAAAATATCATGTCTTTTTTCGGGGGGAAGGGGGGGGAGGAGTAAGTTGGAAAAAAAATTTTTCAGTCTAATTAGTTCAAGTATTATTAAATTACAGTTAACTAAGTTCCAATTGTGGGTCATTTAAACATTATTACATCAGTACCTAAAGGGGGGAAGGGTGCATGCATTTTGCATTGCTGACTGTTGCTGACAAGCATGGGATGGGAAGGGATGGGATTTTTTTCTGAGGGGGGGGGGCTAAGAATAAGGAAAAAAATTTCTGGAGGGGGGCTGACCATATTCAGGTCAAATAATTTTCAAAATTCTAGGGGGGCTATTGTGATTCCTGGGGGGCTAGCCCCCCCAGATCCGCCCATCCTGACAAGGAGGGAAGGGAGTATGGGCGCATTCAAGTATTACGTAAGACCAGAAGGGAGAGGGGGTGCGAGAAATTCTGAGGATTTTTTAATCGGGGGGTCTGGAAAATTTTACGTAAGAATTTTCATTAACATTCACCGTTTAAAAAATTCATATTTAATATAAAAAATAAACACCCCCTCCGTTTGTCACCCTTTCCTCTTAAATAAAAAAAAAAAAGAAAAAATAATTGCACTTCAATTTTAAGAAAAAAATTTTTTTTTCTGACATTCTGTAAGACATTTTTTTAAATTGGCGGTAAAGAAAAAAAAGGGGGGTCAGCGAAAATCTTACGCAATTTAAAAGGGGGGGTCAAAGAAATTTTACCAAGTCTTATGACAGGAAGGTAGGGGGTCGGAAAATCCGGAAAAAAGCCTTACGTAATACTTGAACGCTTCTTATGCACAAATCTGACGTTGGCATTTTATTGCAAATTTCATCAATTTCGGGCCGCAATTTCAAGATGAAACATCTTACAGTATCATGTTGCGGCAACATGTACCTCAACATGTTGGTCATGGATAGAACTAGAATTTTTTTATGGGGGGGGGGGGGGGCTGAAAATAGGGAAAAAAATTTCTGAGGGGGTTGACCCTATTCAGGAAATATCATTTTCAAAATTCTGGGGAGAAGCTAATCTGCTAGACCCCCCAGATCCACCCATGGTTGGACTGTAAGAAAAAAAAGCGTTTCTTGGTTTTACGGATAGTTATGATTATTAAGACGAACAAGTTTCAGCAGGAAAAGAATCACTAAAAAAAATTGACAGATCAAAGTGATCGAGAGACGGAAAATCAATTCGTTTATAATAAAAAAATTTCTAATGTAGTATTTTCCCATTTCGTTTAATCCGCGGGGGTGAGGCTGGGAATCCGAAATAGGGTGTCTCTTTCCAGGTGGAATAAAATATTTTAGAGGTGCCACCCCCCGAAAAATCTCTAAAAAATCAAAAGTATTGTGTGCAAAATCTGAACTCTGCACCTCCACGTCAGCACCTGCCTATAGGCACTTAGATTTCCTCAGTTAAAAATAAATTAAGATTTATAGATTGGGCTCAGTTACTACTTGCATATGTAGGTATCTGTAAAAATTTGGAAAACTCCAATTCAATTTTTTCCCATTGCCGAGAGCTGGCTTAAAAAGGGGACTTTACAGAACCCCTAACTTCAGAACCCCTAAATTTGCAGAACCCCTATTAGGGGTTTTGCAGTTAGGGGTTTTACAAATGGTGAAAAATCAACAAAAATATTTATTTGAATTAATTTAATTTAATTTTTTTTTTTTTTTTTTTTTTTTTTTGTACGTTTCAAAATTTTGAACCTTCTTCCAACTTCGATTATGGATTCCATGGGGAGCATATGCAGACTTACGATAAAAATTCTGAACCTTCTTCCAACTTCGATTATGGATTCCAAGGGGAGCATATGCAGAATAACAAAGAAAATTGGGAGCCGTCTTCCAACTTGACTTATAATTACACTGCTTATTTACTTGACTTATAATTATAGCTGCTTCGACGTTTGCGTTTCACGTGAAAGATATTTTTTATTAATAATTCTTGATGACTTTAAAGCCACTTCAGGGTGTCTACTGAAAATCATTTTTGAAATTCAAGGTTTTTTCAAGGTTTTAAACGTTTTCAAGGTCGGTAGACACCCTGCACTTTTTTAAGGGAAAATAGCGAATCTTGCATCGGTGACTTCATCTGTGATAATAAGGATGTGATAAACATATGACAAGAACCTGTGATAGCATATGTGATATATACCGGTAAAAATAAAGATATTTCTTAAAAATCCTAATTTCCGTCATTGTATAATTATTTATTATTATTTTCACCATTTGCAAAACCCCTAACTGCAGAATCCCTATTAGGGGTTTTGCCAATTTAGGGGATCTGAAGTTAGGGGTTCTGCAATAGACCCCTTAAAAATTGGCTTTTCAGGCATTTTTGAAAACTTCGAGTCATCGGAAAATATAATTAAATTAAAGTTTTTGAAATTTTTGTGAAATGGACTTCATTTTTTAAGGGGGTACATGTGATGTTGAAGTTTGGGACAGTCAACATTGGTCAATTTCATAGTGATGTAATATCTGAATGGTTGGCGCGGTCATGGGGGAAGGGGGTCCAAAATTATCAGCAAAGATTTTATAATAACCCATTTGGGGTGACTGGGCATTGTAATCCAGTGGTATGTACAATCGGTTTTTGTAGTCATTTTTTCCGGCATAAGGATGGGTTCAAGACCCCCGTGACTAGAAATACTTTAAGAATAATAAAATTTATAATTCAAATGCCGACGTCAGATTTTAGCATGTTTGTAGATTATAGACCCAGGCATGAGCCCTTCCTCCCTGTAAGATTTTTGTCTAAAATTCGTATCACATCACAATCAAAATTACCTACAATAGGAGCAACTGTCAACTATCATCATCTTTTTTGAATAAATACAATAAAATGTACAAGTTCTTGAAAATAGAAAAAAAATTTCAAGTGATCAGAAACTGCTGGGATAATATTTCGGAAAATTTTAAGTGCTAATTTCACAATCACACAATTTCTAATTTGGAGTGCGAACTGCACGCCAGATGCTAAGAATTACGATTTCAAATTAGGAATTGGAATCCCTGAAACGTTTAGCTCATGAAAGCTGATTCGACAGCTATCCATAAGCAAAGGTTAGGTTTAGCTTTCGGTTCAGCTAAGCAAATACTTCCTAAATGTGACAAGAGACACAATATAAATGTGATCCCGGTGCCTCATTTTTTTCTTAAAAACAGCAAGAATTTCGTAAACCCCATTCGGAATGCTTAAATAAACATTTATCCAAGAGTCAGATTATTTTTATTTTTTGTAAGGAGATCGAAGCAGAAACGAAAGACATTTTGCGGGAAAAAAAGTAGCTATAAAAGTTTGAACTTACCTCATTAATAAATTCAGCGTGACGGATGATTTCGAAATTTTAAGGTGGCTTAAGTGGTCCTGATGAACCAGCACAGCTCTGTACGGGCATGCCATTTTCAGTCCTGCGGTTGCTGCGATTACTGTGATGTGAAATTCATTCATACTGAGTCATAACATTTGACTGGATCCAACCAAACACCAGAAAACTAAAAAAAATGAAATATTTAAATAAATTAGATTAAAAGCAAAAATTATAAATTTAACAAGAAAAGTTGCATTTTAGCCTCCATATTAACCCTAACTTTTTCAGATTTTTTCGAGGCCGATTTCTGCTGCCCCCAGAGGCCTAAAGTTTTTCAAAGTCTCATAAGAGCCAAAACAATTAGAGCCGCATTTTGGTGGGAAAGAGTTAATTTTATATCCAGAATTTTCCGGATTTCAAAAATGAAAACGGTTTTACAAAAATTAAAGCCATTTTTTATTCATAAGCCAAAAACGGCTGTTAGTAAACCCCCTATACCTCTTTCAGCTTATATATAAAAAAATGGCTCCAATTTCTGAAAAAACTGATCTCAACAAAAACGCATCGTGTAAAAAGGCAGCCAAGTTTATTCTTTAAAATTTTTATATATAACTTGGCTGGGTGCACTCCGTGCACCTTGACTTTATTTTCGAAATTTCCGAAAAATCAAAAATGAAGACGGTTTTACAGAAATTGTAGCCATTGGTGGTGCGATGCAATCAGTGGTGCCGGCATCGATGCTGGAATTAGCTCCGGCACCAGCACCAATGACAAAAATTTTGCTATTCCGGTGCCGGAGCTGGCGCCAGTTCCAGCACTTTGGATATTTCGGCACCGAAGCCGGCATCGGCTCCAATAAATTTTTACTGGCTTCGGACCCCTGAAAAAATCTACCAGTAAGAATTGCGTTTCTCGGTTATTATTTCCAATATTTGAAAGAAATAAAAAAAAAAAGAATGATTCCACTAATGGCCCTTAGCCAATTAAAAATAAAAAAAAAAACGCCTGCTATTGTCTCTTATCTTTAACTACATCTTTATTTTTGTTGGAAAATGTTCTATTGATAAAGAAAATTATTTCATTAACCTTCTTTTACGTTTACTTCCGTTTTTCGTGCCAAACCATAAAACATAATCCAACCATTTTTTTTTTCCCCTCATCCGATTCCACTACTTTTTCTCTACAACAAAGAGTCTCATCTTCCGAAGAAATAAAAATTCCTTCGCGTACGAAGCATATTGTCCTTTTTTATCATTTCTCAAAAAACCTATAAGCATACCGATTTTTATGCATTAAATTTTACTACAAAACTTCGTGTCGGAAATTTAAATAATTTTTTTTTTACTTCCGAACCGCTCGAGCAAAGATTAAGAACATCCGTTTAATGAGTAGAAAAAAAAAAAAATTCTTGGCATAGCATTGTTCACTTAAAAAAAAATCATCATATTGTTTTTCCATTGATGATACCCGCGATGATGTAAATCCTAAATGCATAAATATTTTTCATCTTAAAAGCGCGAATACTAATCACTTAAGGTCATCCATATACATCATTGTTCCAAGAAACTTAACATAATAATTAAGCCGAAAAAAAAAGAATCGAAAGCTGATACATCCGGAAAACAAAAAAACTCTTCAAAATTAAATCTAAGGAAGCTTACATCATCGGAAACATGATTTTTTATTAAGAGGTCCCTCTTATCAAAACAATTTTGCATGAATTAAATATATTCATTAAAAAAAACACAAAGATGAGTCAGTTTCGGGGGGAGTTTTTCAATATTTTTATAGTTTAATCCCAGCGGAAATGTTAAGACTTGTCATTAATTGAATGTAATAAACCCGCGGCGGGTATTTAAAAAAAAAAAAAAAAAAAAAAATCAATAAAGAGAAGAAGGTTTTATATCTTATTCCTCATTGATCATCCGCGATTTATCTCGATGGCAAGTCAAATGCTAATTAATGTCGTGCGCCAGTATTTTTTTTTACGCATGTAACAGAGGCGTAACTACCTGTTAATATTTATTTTGAAACACTTTAAACAGATCATTGATGAATAGCAAATAAGATTTATGCGGATTTTTTTTTTTTTTTTTTTTTTGGCCACCCTGGAGAGCAAAATTACTATGATATGCGCGCAATACAACGGGAGATGAGCGCTACTGATAAAAACATTTTCGTACATGTAAATGAGTTTAAATGCTAATTAGATTTCACCGATCAGGCGTCTGTTTCGTTCAGATTTAATTTTTTTTTTTTTTTTGGCTGACAATCGCGGATAACAAAAGGCGGGTTACGATTTTTAATATTTTTCCGCGATTATGCAGATAGATCCGGTTTTTCTAACCGCGTAAAAAAAACACGAGTTTTATTTATTAATGAGATGAGCTCCTGCCGAGATTTTTTTAAAAAGATTCGCTATTAAAATTTTCCAAAGAACAAATTATTCTATGGCACCAGAAAAAGAAAAATGCGACCGGATGGTATTTTATTTATGTATATCAAGCCTACATATTGGCATTTTTTTTTTCTTTACAAAAGTTTCATTCATACACCAATGAATTTGAATTACTATTAGACAATTATAAAAAATAAAAAAAAACTCATTCCGCAGCAGGAGTAGAATTTTTTGAAAAATATGAATGAGTAAAAAGTAAGCGCGAAATTAAATTTTAAAAGGTTAACCATTTCAGATAAATTAAAAAGTTTGGGCACAAATATAAAGGGCGTGAAATTGGTTGGACAATATTGGACTTTGCATTCCGAGCAGAGCAAAAAAAAAGAAAAAAAAAAAAAAAAAATGCATAAAATATTAACAAATTATACCGATGTGTTAAGTACCCTGATATGCATACCTAATTAAATGTCACTCTTTCATAAAATATGGTTCAAATACTTTTTTTTTTTCTGCACAATCCTAAGACTTATAAAGTTGTTGATCATTAATTTTGGGCAAAGGTCCGAAGCCGGTAAAAATTGGTTGGAGCCGACGGTGGCATCGGCGCCGAAACATCCAAAGTGATGAAGCTGGCGCCAGCGACGGCACCAAAAGAGCAAAATTTTTGCCAGTGGTGCTGGTGCCGGAGCCGATTCTAGCATCGGTGCCAGCACCAGGTGTCCTAAGCTTTCATTTTGCCCGATGCCGATTTCGGATATTTACAAAAATCCGATGCCGTTGCCACCAAGCATCGATTGGCACCTATACCACCAAGCCAGGGATGCGAGGCCGGTGACATTTTATCGGCATCGGAATCGGTGGAAAAAATTTGCCAGAATCGGCATCGGCACCGCAGATTCCGAAGTCGGAATCGAAGCCGGCATCGGCATCAAGTATTTCACCAAAAAAAAAAAAAAACGGTTGACAGCAATAAAAAATTTTATAGTTAAAATAACAAATCAAAAATTTGAAAAAGTTAATAGTATATTGTTAACCTAGGGAGGAAAATGAATTTCTCCGTTCAGGTTTATTTAAAGCCCGAGCGCGAAGCGAGAGGGTTTGATCGTATGAGCAGAAAGTAGCTCTTTCTATTTATGAGTAATGAAAAAATTTTAAATTTAAAAAAAGGCTCTTCGCTTTAGTACTTCATCGAATTGAAAGTAAACAAAAAAAATTTTCTTTGCTCAGATACTGAAAATGAAATTTTTGATCCGCTTTAAAACTTAAAAGTTCCCAATTTTTCTACAAGTAAATATAGAGAGGCATTTTTTATTTCCAATATTTTTTTCGTGGAATCAAAATCGTCGGAATTTTTGACTCATTTTTGAAAGCATCAGCGCCATCGTCGAAAAAATTTTTTGCCACTAATCGGCTTCGGCATCGGCATCCGTTATTTTTTAAAAAAGGGATCGGAATCGGCATCGGCATCGGCACCGAAATTATTGCGACCCGGCATCGGCATCGCATCCCTGCACCAAGCCAAAATTTTCAAGCTTCGGACCCTACCTGAAAGACAAAAAAAAACTCAAAATTCTCATATAATTTTTTTTTTTTTATAATTTCAGTACTTTATTGTACAACTGCTTTCACGGACCCAGAAAATCGAGACAAATAAGCAATAAAATGTAAACAATTAAAAAATGCCATCTCTCAAGACTTCCTATTACCTTGAAAATTGATAAATTTATCTCTTGTAAAAAAATAAAAAAAAAAATGATTCATTTTTATCTAAAATTAATTTAATACAGGTTACAAGGTAAAATTAACGATAGGCTCTTAATGTTTACATTCCATAACCTTTCAGATAACATTTTTACTTATTCTTCGTTAAAAAAAAAAAAAAAAAAATTTGACGTGATTTTATTTTTTATCATCTCGCACGCATATTGCTACCGGGACATCTTATCTATCGAAAAAATTTCTTTCATAACAGTGTCATCATCGTGAGAAGAAATAATCTTTAAATATCTAATAAAAAAATAACACCGACCTTGACAATGAGTCAAATCTTCAATGAAAGTCTTCCGGGTTTGATAAGATGGTGGTACCCGTCGCTCTGGCATTTTTTTTTTCGAATTTCCCATCGCGAATTATCTAAAAAAAGAAAAGGTCAATTATTATTGGTCGTTAGCATCAAAACTGTGTCAAAAGTACATCGAGTTAATTTTTTTCTATTATTAAAAGCAAAAAAAAAGTTGGGCGACTGAAAATACGGACCAGCAATTAATCACGTGTAATCAATCATAGAACGAAGCGTGCCGCGAATTCTTTAAAAAAAAAAATTACGAAATATAAAATGGAAATGACGTCAAAATGCGTTTAGTAAACATTACAAGTATTTGTTAAAAAATGAAAAATAATCTATGTGATAGTATAATATGAAAAAGGGAATTGATGCCAAATTGAATTTGGTAACCAATTTCCATTTCGTTCCCGATCATTTTTCCTAATCCGTTTTTCCTAAAAAAATTAATTTCTAATTTATTTTCCCTAAAAATGGTTCCTAAAATTTTTTTTTTTCAACTTTCAATTTTCCCAAAACTTTGTGATTCCTAAAATAAAATTTTCTAAGTTTTCCTAATATTTTAAATCTCCAAAGGGATTTTAGGAAATTTTATTTTAGGAATCAAAAAATTTTAGAAAAATTAAAAAATAGAAAAAAAAATAAGTTAAGAAAACAATTTTAGGAATCAAAATTTTTAGGAAAATGGATTAGGAATTTATTCTATTAGAAAAAATGGATTAGGAATTTATTTATTTAGGAAAATGAATTAGGAATTTACTTTTCTTTAGAAAAAACAGATTAGGAATTTATTTTTTTAAGAGAAAAATGGATTAGGAATTTACTTTTTTTTAGGAAAAATGGATTAGGAATTTATTCTTTTTTTTTTTTAGGAAAAATAAATTAGGCATTTATTTTTTCAGAAAAAACGGATTAGGAATTTACTGTTCTTTACGAAAAATGGATTAGGATTTTTTTTTTTTTTTTTTTTTTTTTTTTTTTAGGAAAAATGGACTAGGAATTTATTCCTTTGTTTAGGAAAAATAAATTAGGCATTTATTTTTTCCAGAAAAAACGGATTAGGAATTTACTTTTCTTTTGGATAATGGATTAGGAATTTATTTTTTTTTTTTTAGGAAAAATAAATTAGGCATTTATTTTTTCAGAAAAAACGGATTAGGAATTTACTGTTCTTTACAAAAAATGGATTAGGAATTTTTTTTTTTGTTTTTTTAGGAAAAATGGATTAGGAATTTATTCCTTTATTTAGGAAAAATAAATTAGGCATTTATTTTTTCCAGAAAAAACGGATTAGGAATTTACTTTTCTTTAGGATAATGGATTAGGAATTTACTTTTCTTTAGGATAATGGATTAGGAATTTATTTTTTTTTTTTTTAGGAAAAATGGATTAGGAATTTATTTTTTTAAGGGAAAAATGGATTAGGAATTTTTTTTAGAAAAAATGGATTAGAATTAATTTTTTAGAAAAAATGGATTAGGAATTTATTTATTAGGAAAAATGGATTTAAAATTTATTTTTGTAGGAAAAATGGATTAGAAAAAATGGTAGGGAGTCCTTCATTTGCTTATTTAAAAAAAAAAAAATCGAAATTTAGGTTAACCGGACAAACATTCGAAAAAATTTTTTTTTCAAAAACCAATTCGATCGGTTCCAATAAAGCGATAATCCCCTGCAACTGAACAAACAAATCGAAGAGAAAGTATTATGATAATATTATTATTACAAGTCAGTTCAAATTATAACGACCTTGTCTTAGTTTACTATGTGAACTTGAATCTGAGAATTTTTTTTTAGGCCCCACCCTCAATGCGTATTACTGTAGGAATCGTTAAATAGAGATTATGACTCCGTCCATATATCGAAGAATGTAAAATTGCGTGAGCTGAAACTTAAAAAGAAAAAAAAAAATTCTTATCTGATTTTCTAGACTGGCTATTATCACAGTGCAACAATTACGTTTTTCGCGCCTTCAGGGCAAATGCACGTGCTATTTTAAGTACGTGATTCAAATACAGAATATTAAATAAAAAAAAAATGCATGAAACTCTAATTTGTAGCGCGTAACATCCAAATCACATCATTTTCAAGACGTCATGCAATATCCCACCAAACCACACCTTCATGCACTCAAGTTTAATTATTACAGCTCATTACTTATGTTAATTCAAGACAACCGTCGTTTTAATTGGTGACGGATTCGTCCAATTATTGTCACGGATGTTATTTATGCGGTGGGTCCCCATATAGCTGATTGACAATATAAAAATTATTACAATTCAACGAAATCTCCCTCAAAAAAAAAAAAGAATCGTAATGTATATGATTGATTATTATAACCGAAAGAAAATTATGTGGGCATTTTTAACGATTTGTGACAGGCCTACTTTGTATTTAAATAATTATAAATCGAACAATGGAGTTACCTGAATGGAATTGATTACCGTAAATATTTTAATCCGTGACAAGTCACTCAAACGGACAGGCCGACCGACGGGGATGGTCGTTGAATTTGTCAAAAAGTGGGCAAGATGAAAGAGTTATCAATGGCGGTAATATTGTCGTTTGATGTAGAGGACTGTTAGGGATAAACTCTGCCGCACGACACCAGCGCTCGAAGAAATATCCGCAACCCATTGGCGCTTACGGGAGAATATTACAAAATTGACAATAATTTCCTCGTTTTAGCTTTTTAAAGGTTACCGTAAAACTTAACTAAAATGTTTTTTAAAAAATTTTTTTTCAGATAAGTTCAAAAAAAAGGATTGAAATCACAAAATTTGAGTTGGTTTACGGGACAAAGATATGCTAATGACAGGTGGCGCCCTCCTCGTGCTTATAAAATCTGAAAGCGGCCGAGTTCGGAACTACCGCTTGCTGCAGTGCTCGTTTTCAACAGGGCGACTGTTGCTTGCCTTTAAATACAATGCAACTTTTCATTATTCTATTGTTAAATTACAATAGAATCAAGTTTTTTCTTAAACTGTAATGCTTACGTAAGAATTTTGGAACCCTCTCCCTTAGGCAAAAGTGCATGCCCTTGTTTTGTTTTGCTTTGCTTCCAGTTTTGTTTCTATTGAAGACCAACTCAGGTTTAAAACCATTATTCATAGCATAATGACAAAAGTAAAACAGTCCTGTCCAATCTATAAACTAATAAAAACCTATGTTTGTAAACAGAATAAAATTCAAAAATTGCATATCAAAAATCCTTGGCTTAGTTCTTAAATAAAATTATTTTCAAACCAGCGCTGGAATAGTTTCGAACTGATCTGTTTTACTTTAATTTACTTTCAATCCAAGTTTTTTCTCAAGGTCTTTTAATTTTAATTGAACCTTCAACAAGGAAGTAGCCTTATATCCAAATGGGAATTGAAATAAAGTAATGTCAACGTTTGTCAGAAGAGGTTTAAGCCAACCAGTCTTTAAAGGAATGTATTTCCTTTATCTTCTGCTTAATAGGTAACTTCAGACCATTTAGAGAACTTTGTGCTTAATTTACCTTTTTGTGGGTATGTCACATGTGGCTACAAGGATGACAATCACTGTTTTACACATATGTTCTTAACAACAACAAAAATTAAATTAAACAAGAATATATCATACACCCAAGATCTAACAAAAAATAAAAATCTTTATACATAAAATCCCAGACAAACTCCTACTTAAAGCATCTTATTACCTATTTGATGATATAATTTCCTCAGATTCACGTTCACATTGGTGTTTGACACACATTTAATTTTTCAATAAATTTGACCTTTTTAGGAGAATCGAAAAATCAAAAATGCACTTATTTCCTCAAAAGAACTCAAATGAATTCCTGAACTGCTTCATCAAAATAAAAATTTGAACATAACCTTACCTTGTTAACTGAAGCTTAAATAAATCATGGCTTCTGTAAGGCCACATTGATTCACTTTTCGGGGGTCGGAGTGGTGACTCGTTCCATCTAGCGGCAGAGTGATGAATGAAGTTAAGCAGCATATTATATGATAAATGCATTCGGAAATTAGCTTGAAATTTTTCCCTAGAGATGGCAGTGTCAGTAAAGTATTTGTCAGTATAGTAATCACAATTTTTTTTAAAAAAATCTTCAATTTTTAATTAATCTTGTCAAAAAATTAAAAAATGAAATGCCTAAATACGTAGTAAACAAAGAAAAAAATCTGTTGCGAAATTATTGCTAGTAATGATTTTTTTAAAAATTGTATTACATATTTCCAAAAAGGGGGTAAATACAATTTTCTTTTCTCATTGAAATCTTGGAAAAAAATTTTTATCCTTCAAAATTTGAAGTTTTTACTTAATTTATGCCTATTAAGCCTCTCCTACATGGACACTTCATATATCTTTTTCTCCTGGCCATTCATGAATCATAAAAAAAAAAAAAAAAAAAATGCCATCTATTTATTTCAAGGAAAACAATAGACCCGTAAATCATTTTAAATAACGCATTCCGTCATCACTTTGCCTTTCGGAGTATGCAAATGCTTTTGATAAATTAGGATAAATATAAAAAGGAACATAAAAGTCAAAGTAAAAAAAATATATAATGAATTGAGTTAATAAATATAGTATATAACTTAAAAGTATAAAAAAAATTATGCTTAGGGAGATTCTAAATTGCAAAATTATTATAAGCAGATCAATGTGTATCATACTAAAATGATTCCACCAATATCAAAAAATAATAAAAATAAATGCATTTTTTTTTGAAAAGATTTCATTTTGGAGGTCTTCCCCGTCCCTTTGAACCAGTTGCTTTAGCTTTTTTATTTGGTTTCTGTTTTTCTTCAGCCTTAAAAAAAAAATATAAGCATTAGAGGAAAAATAAAGTCTTTTTATAATTTTAAAAAAAAAAAAAAATTAAGTACCTTGCGCTTAGGATTTGGAGTTGATGGTAAAACTTTGAAAAAAGAATCTAAACGACCCTGAGTCTGTCCTGTTCGGGCTTTTTGAAGTTTTTTCGCTCCGTTACGAACTCTTTCTTCACTGAACATTTTGTCGCCGCAAAGATATTTGACCAATCCATCTACATCCGGTTCTGTCCATTTTAACTGTAAAGAAATCAAAGACATATGGAATAAAACAAATCTTTTTCTACAGGTAGAACAAAAAAATTAAGCATACTTCAAGAGTTTCAGGATCTGCTACATCAGGGTTCAAAAACAGCTTTCGTGCCTCCTTATAAATCCAATTTTCTGGAGGAGTGTACTTTTTAGTATCTATATTTTCCAGAATTTTTTCTATTGATCTATGTTTTTGAATAAGTTCGATTGCTCTTTTGGGACCAATCCCTCTAATTGAATCACAATAATCACATCCAAGTAAAATACAGAGATCTATAAACTGGAGGAAAAAAAAATTAGCAAACATTCTTAAGTTTTGTGCAGAAAATAAATATTAACCTCATTCTGACTTAATTCAAGTTCAGCCAAAACTTTATCCAAATGTATTTCCTGAATAGGCATCTTCCTTGCTTCACTGAAAGTCATGTGCCTTAATAAAATGCTTGATCCAAATGTTAAAGCATCCATATCTTCAGTTGCAGTTGCATATATTTTTCCTGCTTTTACCATAGCAGCACATTGTGCTTCAGCTTCACATGGAGCATCCACAAATGGAATTCCCATTAATTTCAATAAATCTTTACATTCCTGAGCATGTTGCCTTGTGACTTTTACTAACCTCCTGTTAAATTTATCAACTTGTTCCGCATCCCCTTAAAAATGAAAAAAAAAAATATTGAAGTATTGATATTGAAAAAAAAAAAAAAATGATTTTGGTACCTGCTTCTTCAGCTTTTGCCAAAGCTTTCTGAGCTTCTTCCCTCCTTTCTTCTCTCTTGTTAAGCTCTCCTGACTTCAATTCTGGTGGCTTGCCATCAAATACATATAATGGTTTAATTCCATTTTCTACCAATCTAATGGTCCTGTAAAATGTTCCCATAAGGTGAGATGTTGTTTCTCCTTCTGCATTTGTCAGTTGTGAGCCATCACTTCTTACAGCTATTAAAAACTGATATAAACTCATGGAAGCATCAATAGCGATTTTCCTTCCTAAACATGACAGACAAAAAATAATAAAGGAAAAGTAATCATACTTTGACAATGGAAAAATCATGATTTTGAGGTTATGTTATTTTTCTTTAATTTTGTAGTCTTACCGAAGTAATTTTGAATTTGGCTTTCCTTTAACGACGACGGAGCAACATCAGCTAACAATTTGGTTAATCCTAAAATACCCATTTCAGTATTTAAATTCAGAAATAAGAAAAATTATAATGAAGATTAAAACCCGCCAATTAACAACACATTAAGTATTCACCGCCACCGCTAGAGCGAGCTGGAGTGTTGTCGTGTCAATAGCAAAGTTAAGTTCGTTGACTTGCAGTTTTTCGTCATTTCCATTTCATAAGTAGGATTTCAATTACATCAAAAAAATGGTACTTTACGACGTTAAAAATAGAGGAAACGAAGCTCCTCCTGCGCCAGAATGGATGTGCGAAGAATCCACTGGTGTAAGTATTATATATTCTTTGTAAAATCATCGATAATTTAGTAATTATGAACCTTATTCCAGACTTCAATTATGGCTGTTGAATTTGACGAAGGAGTTGTTATTGGTGCCGACTCACGAACAACAACTGGTGTTTACATCGCCAACAGAGTATCGGATAAATTAACTAAAGTCACAGACCGAATTTACTGTTGCCGTTCTGGTTCTGCGGCCGATACGCAAGCAATTGCAGATATTGTTGAATATCATATGGATTTGCAAAAGATAGAATTAGGAGAGGAACCATTCGTTTAACAGCAGCTAACGTTTTTAAAGAACTTTGCTACAGTTATAGGGATTCATTAACTGCTGGGATAATTGTTGCTGGTTATGATGACCGTTTAGGAGGACAAGTTTATTGTGTTCCAGTTGGAGGAATGTTTCAACGTCAGAACATAGCTATTGGTGGATCTGGTAGCACTTACGTTTATGGATATGTTGATTCAAATTTTAAACCCAAAATGGCAAAGGAAGAATGTGTTAAATTTGTAACTAATACACTTGCCTTGGCTATGGCCCGTGATGGTTCTAGTGGTGGAGTAATACGTCTTGGAGTCATCACCAAGGATGGAATTGAACGCCGCTTAGTATCTGGTGACAATATCCCTAAATTCTATGAAGGTTAAAGGATTAAAATTTTTGAATTTTTTTTTCTTATAATATTAAAAATATAATCATTTTTTTTAAAAATCAATTTTGTCTACTGTTTATTCAGTCATATATAGTGTATTTACAAATAATCAAATGATATAAATAAAATACTTTTAAAAATAGGAAAATGCATGGCTTTTTCATGCATGAATGGAATAATTGATTAAAATACATGATTTAATAAATAAAGTTACAATAATTATCAGTTTACCAATTATGGCACTGAAGTAAAAGTGCAAACTGAAATAACAATTTATACACAAGGTTCCACATAATTTCCAGGGAACAATCCGGTGATACCGTCCATGACGCCTTCCCACCATCCATCATCATTTTTCTTAAGAACGTAAATAACCGCGCTTTCTTGGAAGCTTAATTCGTCTTCTTTATCAGCATAATAATCGTAAATGGCAACAACTGGAAAAAAGGAAAAAAATTAGTGTGAATGCCTATATCTAACAATTAAATTAATTGTCTACAGTGGTTGTATATTTGAAAAATATGGGTTTAAAAAATTATTTAAATGCAAAAACCTTATATAGATTTGTTACAATAACTTTTCCTAATTATGATTTATGCTTTCACTGGTCCTAATAACAAATATTATCAATTATCATTACATTACCTTTTTCAATATAATTTTTAGGTACCCATCCAGGCAAATGATGATCCTCAGGGACAATGGCCATCCCTCTACCAGATGATGGCTGTCCAAAATGCGCATGCTCATCTTCAGGGGGTGGAGGAGGTGGTAACGGTGGAGACACATTTCCAGGTCTATGTTGCTGGTGACTACTCCTTTGATTTGGCAGTGTATGGTGAGAATGATGAACTGGACCATCTGTTAATGTTAATGGCGATGGTGGAGCTGTTAATTTAATTTATTTAGCAAAGATTCTCAAAAAAAAAAAAAAAAAAAGTTAAATTAAAAGAATTACCAGGCATATTTGTAAGATGTTCTCCATGAGCATGACTCATAGGATGAACCATGGCTTGTGGTGGTTGATGGTGAGCATGTGGCAGTGTATGTGAGGCACCAATACCCATAGGTAAAGTAGAGTAACCTGGTCCACGCTCCCGCCTTGGATGTCCCAGAGGATAATTTGGAGCATAATGGCTTGGGACCTGAGGAGGAGCAACTGCAGGAGGGGTTCTGTACTCCCTGGAACCTTTACTTAGTGTACTACTTGTTCGCATGGCTTGAGGAGGGGTGGGAGGTTTAGTAGTTGGAGCAGGGCCCAATTGAACCATTGCTGAATTTTGTGAAATTGCACCAACTGATTGTATGCTTCCTTGACTTGATCCTCTTTGTTTATTGCGAATAGAATTTAACATTGATGTTGATCTTATGCCATGGCCAATGTCATCCAAAGCTTTAAATAAAAAAAAAATCAAATATTTCATTTACACATATTTAAAATTATTTAATCATACTTTACCATTAAAATCAATTGGTTTCCTAACGTATTTAATAGGTTTTTCTGGATTAGCAGGAGCTATGATTTTATACTGCCTTGATGTAGTCTTGGTAGCAGTCAGCACACCTATTTCCCTTCTAGCAACTTTTTCCTTATGAATCATAACTGTCTGTGCAATATGGTTCATCTGACTTTCCATTTCAGCTAATTGAGCTGTTTGCAAATCTAACAACTGCAGGAAATTGTAAGCAAGAGTGTTGATTTGATAAGCAACACTAGCCAGTGATTGTGTTGTATAATTTTTTGTCTCTTCCAGTGCAGCTCTTTTGTTGTCAGACTGAAAGTAATTCCCTTCACAATACTCCGCCACACGTTCTGAAATTTAAAATCAATCATTAAAAAAGTTTGATATAACCCCCTCAATGATAATTTACCTAAATTAGTATGACTGTCGGCTAGATTGCTTCTTCCTTCCGGAATTTCGGTGGTTAATAACGTCGCTAATTCAGCCATCGTGTCTGAATCACTCCCTAATCCTGACTCTCTTCTGGAATCCACTTTGCTAAAAATGAAGGAAAAAAAAAAAACAGATCAAAATAATGTAAGTTTCATTATTTCGGTGTTTTTATTTTTAAAAAAAATTTAAAAATGGCGTCAGACGTCAGGCTATACATTGTACTTTTTTTTTTATGTTTTCACTTACCTAAACAAAACTACAACGGTAAAAATAAATAAAACAAATGTTACAATTAACTATAACTCATACTTTTTACACTAACTTCAATTTTTAAGAATAAAAACATTAGTTGACTAAAAAAAATCTGTCCTGCCCTTTTGCACTTCAATGAAATGTTGAGAGTAAAAACAAGTTGATTTCAGAACGTACTTTGACGTCACCATCAAACCCATCAAACCAAACGGGAACGGCAAATAGCCGCGTTTTTGGAGCTTCATTTGTTTTTTTTTTTGTGCATGACGATCGTTTTAGATGATGTGAGCAGAGCAGGTGAGTGCGTTGTTTTTTTTAAAGTGTGTAGTTTTTTTTTTGGGGGGATTTGTTTATGTTTTTGTTTACAATTTTTTTTTGATTTCAGAACGCGTATTTCTTGACTTGTTAAGACAAGCTCAAGAAAAAAGAAGGCGAATTAAAATGGCTGCTGGCAAGGATATCGTATCTGAAGCAACATCTTTCCTTCTGTTATGCTCTGCAATTAATGAGGAGTAAGTATTTGTCAAGTAATGTAATCAAATAATGTTTTATTGGTATTTAATTCCTATTGTTTTACCAGGCCTTACAAGTCGCTGAGTGCGGATTTAGCCGACCCTGTCGACATGAGGGTCGGAGAAAATACTAGTTTCAATGATACTTACAAGGCGAACCTTAAAATAAAGGTTCATGGAATGTTGGTTGGTTGGTTGGTTGGCGTAACCCCGTTATTGTACCAGCGGTTTAACAGGGGATGGAGCTGTCTGTGAACTCCCTCCATAAGCACAATTTTTTATTTTATAAGCATGCCACAGACATCAACCATCCTCTTACAGAAGGGTGTGTAAGAGGGACCTACTATATTTAGACACGGGTTCCGAACCGTGTTGGGCATCACAATATGATTTCACTTTGATCTCATAACTAGAATCAAGAGGTGAATGCATGGTATAAACTTGATTCGAACGCGGTCCTACCGCATGCGAATCGAGAGTCTTACCAATGGACTACCGCTCGCCCTGGTTCATGGAATGTACAAGGATTTGCTTTACAACAGCACGAAGGCTTACAACGAATCGTAAGTTATAAAATTCAACTTTGAAAGGATTATTTAATATTTAAAATTTTATGCTTTTCAGGAAAGATAAAACGATTCAGTTGATCTGCAATGCACTGGAAAACTACAAATCGTTCTTTATCAGTCAGAACGATTCAGGAGAAGATTCTGATGCAGAGAGGGACAAATCAACAGAGTTGGATATCAATGCACCAGGAGAAGTTGAACATGATATCGAACCTGTTGATGACTAGAAGGAAGCCTGTAAAAAAAAGGACATTAATATAAAAAACTAGTATAGAATTTTTTGATAAATACTCCAGAATCGTCAATTTTTTTATAAAGCAGTAAAATGTTCAAAGTGTTTTTCATTTGTGTTTAGTTTTGGAAATCGAAATCTTTTTTTTAAAAATAAATTTTGTCTATCTTTATCATTGCTTATCTTTATCTTCATTGCCAAGTTAATTACCTATAATAGTTGCTATTTTGGTAATGGTGGAAACTTTTTTTCCAGTTCTGTGTTGCTGATGGCTACTCCTTCGATTTTCTTAAATGGCCCAGAGGATAATTTGGAGCATAATAAGGTGGGACCTGAGGAGGAGCAAGTACAGGAGAGGTTCTGTACTCCCTGGAACCTTTACTTTACTTGTTTGCATGGCTTGTGACAGGGTCGGAGGTTTAGTAATTGGAGAAGGCCCAGTTGAACCATTGCTGAATTTTGTGAAATTGCTACAACTAATTGTAGTTTCCTTGAATTTAAAATCCAAACTTTACCAGATGAAAATCTGGTAAAGTCAGTTTAAAAACAGCAAAGTAAAATTTTTTTAAATCCAAATTTTAAAAAATTTCTACGAACAATTCTGCAAATAGGTTCCTTTATGGTAAAATTCAAGCTCATAAAAAAAAAAAAAAAAAAAAAAAAGAAACCGATGTATCTCTTAGATTAGGGGAGTGAAGGATACAAAATATGAAAAATGTTCCTATATCGCTGTCTGTTTTTATACTTTTTGATCAGATATTCTTTTTATCGAAAAAGTATCCGTTTTTTTTAATATTCATTTACAATATTTAAATTTACAATTTTACAAGAATTATTACAGCGAGATATCGGCAAGGAATTAAAAAACGCCAAAAGCATGGCTTATGATTCCGTCAATACGTCTAGATATGAGGTAAATAAAAAATGAATATAAATTAATATATACTATTTTTTGGCCCTTTCAGGAAAACAGTTACTTTTCTGAAATTGGTTTTTTAACAAAGAAGATGTAAACATGCTAACTCTCAAATTTTTTCAAACATAGCTTTTACAAAGTTGAATAGCCAAAAACATTAAAAAATAGCCACTTTTTGAAATTTTTGGAGCTATAAATTTGTTAAGTCTCAAATTTTCTCATCAAGCCTTCTTAAAAAATCAATTTCTGAAATTTTACCAAATTAATAAGCTGACCTTTTGCGACAAATTTTTATAGAAATTTTTGGGCTGTACCTTGACAAAGACGTATTCACGTTAAAAAAAATGCCGTTTAAAAAGTCCATATAAATTAATAGTGCAAGTTTAACGAAAAAAAAAAATCAAAAAGTAGTACGAAGCTTATCTTTTAAAAAAATTAACAATTATTGAAGGGTTGTGATAAAAATATTTGATGATTTATCTTTTTTTCTAGTAAATGAATAACAATATACAAAAAAAACGTATTTCAAGTAAACGAATAAGTCCGGGGGAGGGGAAAAAAATGTATAATTTAATTTTTTTTTACGTTACAAAATTTTCAATAAATTACTTACAAAACTTTACAAAATGGAAAAAAAAATGGGTTACAAAAATTTTAATCTCCAAGGAAATATGGATGTGACGAAATTATTTTGGAAAAAAAAAGAACACTTGCACAATTCTTTCTTTTCTTCCAACTTGATTAATTTTTTCTCTTTTTTTAAATTTTTTTTCACGAATTTTTTTACATTTTAAAATTTTTTTTTAAGATAATTTTTTTCTTTTTTATAATTTTTTCTTGCGGTTTTTTTAAATTTTTTAATTAATTTTTTTTTTCCTTTTTATTAACTAAAAAGTAACTGAAATTTTAAATTTTTCTTTTTCGAATAATTATGAGAAAAATACAATAAATAATAAAAAATATTAACGGGGGGGCGGTGATTTCAGTTATCGATTTCAAAATTAAAAAAATCGTGTTAAAAAGGAAGCGTGTAAAAAGTGTTCCTACAAAAAATGGTTTAGCTCGATTTCACTTTTAAAAATTTTGAAATTCCTCGACTGAAAACCATCGCTTCAACTGACCAATTTATTTATACATTATTTTATGCAAATTTTCACTTGTATAAATATTAAATAAAAAATTCTTTCTTTTTCTCTCGTTGGTCAATTGTGATTTTTCTTTTTTTCACTGTCTTTTTGTTATATTCGAATGTTTATAATATTTTTTTTTTAAATGACAAATAAATACACACGGCACATCTTTTTAATTAATTAATAAACGATCAGAAGCCTAGTTGTCTTTCAGTAAAAAAAGAAATCGCAAAAAAAAAATTATTTACATAAGAGATTCCGTTTTTTTCTTTTTTCGCAAGGGATAAGATTTCCTTCCCGGCTTTTTTCTTTTTTGCATACGTTTTAACCCTGACTGACTAGAGAATTTAATTTTTTTGACACAAGGGGAAAAAAATCTTTGGCATTTTTACTGGGCTCAAAAAACAAATTACTGATTTAGACTTCAGAATCTTATAACAAAACGAAAGGGGAAAAAAAGGATTGGATTTCTTTTTTAAAAAAGAAAGCTTCTGAAAAAAGAATTGTCACGCGGCTTCAAATCGTTTTTCTTTTTTCTTTTTAATAAATATTTTCTTTTCCGAAGAGTATTTTGACTAATTTTTTTTAAACGCTAAAATAATGAAGATCATTGTCGGTAAGCGGTGGCGGCGGGACGTCGCCGTTTCAATGGCTTTTGATGATGATTCGGAGATCCGTAGCCACCTCTTGATTGTCGAGGATTTCCTGAAAAAATGGTATACGAAAATTCTACATTTTCGAAAAACAGGATTAGGATTAAATTAAAAAAAAATTTTTTTTTTTAATTTCAATGTACCGTGATGAGGTGAATTATTCTGCCAGTGCCTATCGTTTCTCGCGTGAAATTCTCTGTTATTATTTGAAGACGCTCGGAATTGTTTGTTATTGTGATTCCTTCTGGGACTGCTACTTTCGGAGTCCTAAAATAAAAAAAATAAAAAATTACATCATCCCAATTGATCTTTTGTTTTAAAATTTAAAATCATATATTTACCGAATCCGAAATGGTAAAGGGCGATTCAGAATGCTCACTGGAACTTACGCTATGAGATGAATATGAATCGTTTTCATTATTGTTATCATTGCTCACTGGGAACGTTTTTTCTAACCAAGCTCTGTAGTCTATGACGTCATCGGTCACCCGGACTATCCTACCGAGAATACTGAAACAAAAAATAAAACACAATGCAATAAACATACAACTTCTACTAAACATTTGGTTTGGCTGAGTTTGTGATTTAAAAACATAATCGTACCTGTGCTTATTAATATCTAGAAATGTATTTAAAGGATGAACTGCTTGAACTAACGTAACATAAGCATAATCAAATGCTTGTTTTACTTGTAATGCACCGTACGAGCTTTTCCCTATATCGTTACCAGGTGTCAATGGATCTTCTATGCATAAAAATCCCGATCGATGACCGTCGATCATCGTTTTTTGCATCTGAAAAATTAAAAAACATAAAATCAAATTAATCGTTTTTCTTTCTGTCTGCCTTTCCTCTTCTCTTCTAAAAAATTAAATAATCACCTCTTCTTTACTAACGTAACTGCCGCCATCTTTGACACGAATACCGCACCTCAAATAATTAAATTTATGTCCGTATAATTCCATAAACTCAATCAACAAAACACCTAAATTTACATCTGCACGGAAGGCATCCTGGCGTGGATGTAACTGAAAAGAAAAAGATAAAAGAAATCAGTTTATCTTGTACATTTTTCGTTGTTCAATTATTGGTTTAAATAGCTTACTTGTAAAAATGAAATGGTCATTAAAATAAGACTGTAACTAGAAATGCCACCGGTGAACACTTCATTCAAATCTCTTTGTAGTAGGAACTGTTTTAATACAAGGACTAATTTTGCCAATACTGGGAATTTTTTCTTAAAATCCTTAATTAACTGAGCACTTTGAACTCCTGATGACATGTTGAAACTAATATCGACTTTGACATCGGATTCTTTGTCACGCAATTTAATTATTGGCACCTGAAAAAATTTTTAATAATAATCAGTAGTTAACTAGTTTGTGAATTTTCATGTCAATTTGATACTCACAGAAGCTTTATCTAAAACTTTTATTGTATGCTGCTCAGCTATTCCATTTTCTAATAATTTCTGTTCTAATTTGTACAATGGGGGAGTTGGCCAGCAACCTATTACGACCAGATCAATATCACTGAAATGAAAAGAACAGGTTATTAAAAAAGGAAATCAAAACATTTGAATTAAACCTTACCTTGTGGGTAAATATAGTCCAGTTCGAAAGCTACCAAACACTTCTACCTTAGCCTGAGGCCAAAGTTCATGAATTGCATTTTTTATTTTCTGCACAACTTTAAGCCTCAACTCATGTTCGCACTTTCTTGGACTCATGTAGTTATAAAATTCTAATATTTCCTCATGAAGGCTGAAAATAAAAAAAAAAAAAAAAAATTAATCAAATCATTTTTGTGATAAGAAAATTAATTATGGTTTCATACCCAAGCACTCCTGGTAAATATCTCTTCCCGGGTGTTCTCCACGGTGTGCCACCATGCCGACCGATAAGAATATCACGATTTACGTTCATACCATACGTGCTCGCGATATTTTCTCTAACTCTTTTATGTCCATTTACACCGTTCACAATCGGATTGTTTTTGACACCCCGATTCGATTCATCGCTTTCCAACGGAATGAAATCTAATGATTTCATATTGTTCTGATCACTACATTTATCCATATCCGTAGGCATTGCAGTTGGTTTTAACGATTCCCAAATCCTCAGCCACAATTCCTTTGCTGGACCTTCGTGTTCTGGCTGAAACCAACCAATAGTAGGATCCATCTACCAATTAAATCAGGAAGAAAATTCTGAATCATTTATCCTAAACATGGCACACATTTAATCTCTTATTTAAATAAATAACATTCGGAAAAACATGCACAACCACTTTCCAAGGAGACATTTTCCACGGGGATCTTTGTCGGCATTTTGAAATGCTCAAAGGAAACCGTTAAATTTCCTTTGGCGTATTTTGTCTCTGCCGCCATTTTATTGTCATTCAAACGTCGTTGTTGGAAAGGTTTGCTTTTTCGAAATTCTAATCATTTTTTCAAACAGGTTTACAACAGGCAAACATTTTTTAGAACCAGGACAGCAATTAGTAGCTGAAGAAAATATATTTTGGACTGTAAAATCTCGTCCAGTTAGTTTGGTCTAAGAATTTTTCAAGCGAAAAATTCCAAAGCATAAAATCGATTTCTGGGGAAAAAATTACAAAAAAATAAAAAGTTGAGAGCAAATAAACTTAGATTATACTAAAGGATTAAATGAATAAAAAGTCCGTCAACAGAGAAACTAAACTGTTATTTTTACAATATTTGGTTACAAATGACTTTTAAACAAAACCAAGAAGTATTTTCCGGCTTTTTAAATCGATTCAAGACTGAAATAAAGTGAAATAAATATAAAATTTTTAATTAATTATAATTTGCTTTAACTCAACTTAAATGTAAAATGAAAATAAAAATGTTAAGATAAATATAAATCACATAACAAAAAAAGAAAAGAAAAAATAATTCTGAAGAACATACTGGATATCGAATCAAGTAGATCCAAACCCCAAAGGAACATATATATTTTTTTTCTTTTTATTCAATTCGAATAGGCCTTACATAAATTTTTCTTTTTTATATCCTTCACAACAGTTAATGTACATTAATTACATACATGCAAATCAAACTCTACGGGTTGAATTCATTCTCACTTCAGTCGTCTTAATTCTAAAAGGAAAAAAAAAAAACAATAATAATAAATATTATTATTAATCATTTAAAATTAAAAACCAAAATCATTCAATTTTCTTTACACGATTTAAACGAACCTCAGTAAAAAATATATGTACAGAAAAACGATTTTATCGAGAATTCCTTTTAAACCTCAATCAGTCAGGTTATTGGCATCGTTTGCAAATTTTTGAAGTCTCCTCCTTCGGATTTCATCCTGCTCTTTGGAATTTGTGCTTTCAGATTCGGATGATTCGGGCTTTCTTAGTCTTAAGTCTTCTTTTGATGTTGATGTTGATTCTGAGTTTTGACTAGGCGATTCTTTATTTTCGGATTTGGTCGTTGGATCACTTGCTTTGCTAGTGCCTGCACTCGCGCCGCTTGTGCCAGGGATATTGGTACTTGTATCATCTACGGTTGACGTTGGGGGGTTCGTCCTTCGTTTCGAACTATTGTAACTAAAAAAAAAAATAGTGAATTAATTCCGAGTTAAATTACCATAAGGGTCTAATAACCAAACGAGGGGTGGGGGAGGCATTGTCACTGAGACAGTAGTTGAGCCCCCATTCTAGCCAATTTTTTTTTTTCACACTTTTTTCGTTTCTCGGAAAATCTACTTCCAAAATCTACCTTCCACCCATTCTTATCAGCAAAGCTAAAATTGCTAAAGCCCTGATCAGGCAAAAAAATAAAAATTCATTTTTTCCATCATCGATTTTTTTGCATTTTTTCAACATTTAATTCGTAAATTTCATTTTAATTTAAAATCGATTTACTAAAATTTTTAATTAAGTAAATTTTTTATAATTTTTAAATAATTCAAAAAATCGATGGTTAATGAATTTCTAATACAACTGATTAATTAATTACCTATAAACCACTGGCCTAACTGTTCATTTAAATGATTTTCTTTTTTTGCTCTTTCACGACAAAAAAATGTCATACAGCTTTTGTGATTACACTCACATGTTAGTAGCTGTGACGGTGGTCATGTACTGCTGCATTACAGTAACGGATGCGTCAAGTAATAATTCAATTTGACGTAAGCACTGAAGTCTAGCTTCGATATTTTCTCTAGCATCGCCTTCCATTCGCCTCAGCTCTTCATCTGATAAGCCTGTGAAATCTGAAGGAGGCATGGGCGGTGGAGGAACTGAAAAATATATTTTTTTAATTTAATTAATTAAATACATAAAATTGGCTTTGCAATTTGGGAGATCCAATTAAATTTTTGGTTAAAAAAAAAAAAAAAAAAATGTTTTATGCTGCCCTCTTCAGTGTACAGCCCAAGACCAATTTTCATTTTTCTTCGAAACAGAGTTAATTTGTTTTGTTTCAACAAAACATATCGTTTAGAATATTTCAAAACAAACAAAATTAACTCCGCTTTAAAAAGTTGAGCTAGGGCTACTTCCACTACGAAGGCCAGTATAAAAACAAAATTTTTCTATTTTCTAAATATACTCACACATCCCAAAAAAGGGTGGAGGACAAAAGAAAGGTGGAAGGATGGTCCCAAACGGTGGCATTTGAGGATTCGGCGGTTGCCGAAGGTTAGCGTCCCCGGAACTCTGAGGAACTTCGTTTTGGGCGTTTGATGCGCTCGGTCCCGGTCCGGCCGCTCCGGCCCCACCTAAGAACGAAAAACAAATACAAAATCCCACTCCCTAAATTTTGATTTTTAAGAAAAAAAAAAATTTATTTTACCCTCTTGAGCGGGAGGCTGATGAGGCTGAGCAGCAGCCTGAGGTCCTTGCTGCCAAAACGGAAAATTATTCGGAGCTCCATACTGTGGGAACATCGGTTGCGGTTGCGGTGGCGGTACTGGGGGTTGGCCGAAAATCGCTCCGTTTAATCCTTGGAAAGGAAACCCGGGAGCGGGTTGCTGGGGTGGAGGAGGCGCGGGTCTAGGCGAAGGCGAACGAAGAATGTTCAAACGACAAGTCGGACAAGTTTGCTGACGTTGGAACCAAGATCGTAAGCATGACGTATGGAAAATGTGATTGCAGGGAAGCTTTTTGGACGCTGAAAAATTCAAGTTTAAAAAACGGTTAGCATGGCCTAATATTTATTAAAGTAAAAGGCGATTTTTACTTTAAGTTTTTTTTAAAATTTACCTGTTGTCATTTCTTCCCTGCAAATGATGCAAACGTTATCTGCTGCTGCAAGTTCTTCAGCGGTTGCATCCGGATACAAAGTATTCATATTTTGAATGGCTCGCCTGGACAGTATGACATCGTTATAGGCTTGCTTGAATTTTCTGTTTCAAAGAAAAAAATCAAATTCTTAAAAACGGTTCACAACTTAAACAACCATAAAAAATAAAAATTAATTGATTAAAGTTACCTCATCGTGTAATACATGGGTCTGAATGCAAACAGTGGAAGGGTGTAAAGGCGCATCATAATGGCAACAAAAGTCACATACAAACAGACTTTTATAAAACCTGAAATTCCAAAAACAAAAATTATTAAATTTGAATTCATCAATCTTTGTTGAACTCCCTTAAACTTCAAAATGCCTCCCCAACATTCGAAAGATCCCATAAAATTCCCCTCAAAAAAAAAAAAAAAAAAAACTTCCCCCTGTCTGTTGGTAAACCACTTACCCATGACTAGTTCAGTATAAAGAAGAAAAACTGTTTTATTCTCCCAAGGATTCTCACTGTTAAGATCAACTGTGTGAAGTGCATACTTAATAGCAATATTAAATATAATTGTAGCTAGTATAGCATATTCAAATCCAAAAACAAGTTGAACTGATGCTCCTTTTGTAATTGTAGACTGATAGGCATGACTGATAAAAGTTAAATCTACTGCTCCGAGTAAAACCAGTAATGCTAAAAACGAAAACAAACATTTTGAAAAGTTATGAGTCAGCCCAATCAACTTTTTTTTCATTACTCACATAATACTCGAACATGAAACAACCATGAAATAACTGGACTTCTTTCCATCTTTTAAAAAAAAAAAAAAGAAACAATTAGAATAGTCATTAGAGCTATAAATAATTCATGTTTGATCACAGGCTAACACTTACAAAATCGACTCTATCTTCTGCCAACCAATGGAATGATTTAAGAAAGAGTAGAACTGTGAACAGAGCTACAAACTTAGGACTAAAGTCATCTCTAAAAACTGTAAAAGCTAAACATGTTTCTGTAACTGCATACCACGACCTCTCCATTAGATGTTCAAATTCAGCAGCTCTTAATTCACCAAAAAATACTTTTCGCATTAGTTTTCCCATTAGAAAAACTAATATGAATGCTTGTATGTATATCACCTGAAATTAAACAATACACGGTTGTTTGAGTCGATAAACAAACCCTATCTACGTGATAAGTTACCTAATGAAATACATAGAGTAAGTAAAGCATTTTTTCGACTTTAAAACCACTCTAATCTACAAAAAAATCGTCCGGAAAGGTTGATGTTTCGGCTTAATTACGTTTTTATTAATCAGAAATAGCACAAAAAGATACTTACAGCCATACTTGGGTTCGATTTGGTAATGTACACAACAGATGGGTAAAATTGTTTTTTATGGTAATATGCATTTCCAATAACGACTGTCGTCAATGCCAAACTAATAAATGTTATCCCTAACGCCCTCATCTTCGTTTATTTACAGCCAAAAAGGCTGGTGGAATAAATTTAAACACTAAAAATTTATAACCCAATCTTTCTATATGTGATCTTTTTTTCTCCTTTTAAATTTCATTGACTGTGCTGCGCTCTGTAAACTGACGTGTACAATTAAACTAATTCCTTTGTCCGTCCTTTGACATATCACCGCCATCTTTAAATTCATACGACGAATTTCCCTTATTGCAGACTTAACCGTCTTTTGTTTTCATGTTGTTTCTTTCATTTTGTTTTCAGATTTTGCATTACTTTATAATTTATTTGCACGTTGTTAATTCGGGGAAAAAAAATGGACTTGCATTGTGATGAAGAGGTACCTGATTCACCAGAATTACGTAGAAAAAGAAGAAAAGATTACAATACGAGTATTAAGTTAAAAGTCTATACGGATGCGGAAGAATTATTATATTATTTACAGTTGTTAGGTAAGGGAGCGTGTTTTTAAAAAAAGGAATTGAGTTGGTTTGACGTAATCTTTTGCATGTTTTTTTTTAATTTTCAGAAACTCACCCTGTCGTTAGGAATTTTTTAGATTATGACTGTTGCTTTAGATTAGCTGACAAATATTTGATTGCGATGGTTTTCACTTACTTCAAACGAGCAGGGTTGAAAGTTAAGGATTTTACGTCGGTTAACTTCTTTGCGACATTGTAAGTAGAGAAATTTGAATAAACATCGTGTTTTACTTTTAGTTTGGCCTTGTGACAATTATAATAAATTTGGTTTCTTTTTTCTTCCTGGAATTGTATGAAAGGAATAGGGGCAGAAGGGGTAAAAAATAACCCGAATCAATTTTTCGTTACAACTGATGACCCTTAAGCCCTTATCACAGTGTTCCTGGGTATTTAAAGAAACTTAAGTCCAGTCCTGTTAAAAAGGCCTATTTAAATTGTTTTGTTTTTTAAAATTTTTATAAAATTGTTGCAGATGCATCGCTCATTCAATGGAAGAAGAAGACGAATTAACCACTGAAATTTACCCGTGGGCATTAGGAGGAACCAAAAATTTAGGCGTATTAGTACCGAAATTGTTGGAAATAAAAATGCATATATGGCAGGCTATGGATCATCGAGCAGTTGTTAGTCATCATACCTGCCAGCAAGTAAGTCAAATTTACAGGAAATTAATTATCGTTTTCTAACTCCACCATACTCTTTTCAGGTCATATCAGTTTTCCCATTTCATTCGATTTGGAAAAGGGAGAGAGATCTTACTCACGGAGGAGCCCCTAGAGAGCATTACAGGCTTCTTCCTCCTCCTCGTTCCCGAGACACCTCTTGTTACGACGAAATCACCAACAGCTGCAAAAAATGCAGAGCCGCACAAAAAACAATATTAAGATGTTACGAAAAAAGAGATTAGGTTAAGAAATATTTAAGTTAGGAAAGCATAGGAAAAATAAATCGGCACCAGTTATTATTTATTTTCTTTTTTTTATTCGATTTATTTAATTACAAAATAAATTAAAATTTAAAAGTATGTTGGTTTTTTTCGTGCAAAAAAAAATAATTTTTGTTTGACAAAAATTAGCACGAAAAATATAGTAGAATTGAGATCTTGGTATACAGTAGTAAAAAAAAAACGAGTTATCAACAAAATTTTAACAATTGCAATCAGGAAATATTCTGTAAGAAACTTGTAAAAAATAAATAATGCAACACCCATTACGCTTATTAGAAAAAAAAAAATTAAATTAGATTTAAAATCAACAAAATATTGTAAATTTATGTAAAAAAAAAAAATAGATGCATAGCATAATAAAAAGATTTAGCTTAACGCAACAAAGTCTTATTTTTTTCAGGGTTGCAAATAAAATATTTTAGGGTTCGGGCTGAAGGTTATGCTTTTGATTAAAATTTGAAAGGTGTAAGGAAATTTCTCAACCAAGAAGAAATTTTTGGTTTACGGTATGGCTGAGTTACAAAAATAAATGTAATGTACAAGTGCTGCAAAAATGTGTAATGCATTATGTTTGCACATGAAGCGTGGGTATTTTTGCAGCCCTGATTTTTTTTTCAATTTTTCCCGGTGGGATTAAACGTCCAAAAAAAAAAAATTAATTTAATTTATAAATTACTGGCTCAAAGTCCCTTTTTTTTCATTCATTGCGCCAAGTTTTACAGAACATAAAATTAAAAAATAAAAATGCATTAGAACAAAAAAATGGGTATGTTACCTTAAAGCCTTGTGCATTCCTTTTTTTTTTAAATTTAAAAATAGTACGTTCATTTAAAGAAAATAATAATAATCGGTCTTTGGAAACATAATCTTTTAAAATTAATTAACACGAATTGATTTGATTACTTAAATTTTTTTTTTTCTTTTTTTCTTTTTTTTTATTCTCGACCATTTACAACAAACATAGTTTTTAATTCAACAACAGCGAAAAAAAAAAACTTTTTTTTTTCTTTTAATCCTTAATTAATTATATACAAGGCACTTTGATTTCAATAAGCTGTAATTTTTTTTTTAAACATTTCCAATTCGAATTAAACAATTTTTAATTCGAAGAATTTTTTTTTTTACAACTTCACTTCGAAAAGTGATTACAACCGTGATTTTAATATAATTAAAAAAATATACAACGGGGTAAAAAAAAAAAAAACAGAATTAATAAAATCCTGGGAGGTGGAGGGGAAGGGATTTACGATTTCATATAAAAAAATCCAAATCAATTTAACCGATCATTTTCTTTATTTTTTTTTTTTTAAGTTTGGTTCATCCACAGGGAAAATTTTTTCTGAAACTGACTAGACCAAACTTATTTACTCTAAAATTTAAAAAAATACTTGCTTTTTTTTTCATTGCGTTAAATAAAAATTTACAATCAGATTAAAATAACCGGTATGAGATCAATTTTTTTAAAAAAAAAATTTTGCACCGAGATGAAATATCAAAAATGCACCAAGTTTAAAAGTAACAATAAAAAATAAATTTTTATTTAAATGCAATGATTTTAAAATATTTAAAAACAAAATGATCAGCAAAATTAATCGATTTTTTCTTAACTTTTTTTTTTCCTTTTTTAAATTTTCTTAGAAACAAGATCCACTCATCACAAAAAATTATATCTTACACTTTGTGTTTTTTTTTCTTAAACTGTACAAAAAGACACGTTAAAAAAAAATTTTTTTTTTCAACCTTTCTTTGGGTTTCTTTTCGATCACTAAAAAAACTTAATTAATTCTATATTTTCAGTCCATCAAACAAAATAATTATTATTAGTTTTCTTTGGATTTTCTTTTTCTTCGAGTTTTAGTTTTTTTTTTTTAACAATTAATTTTAATTTTTTGAGGAATTATTAAAATGTCCGACTCAATCGTCTTCTTTTTTTTCTGGTTTCAAGTCGACCATTGCGTGTAACTCCTCAGGACTATACCTGGAATGAAAGAAAAAAACAAAAATTAGTCGAAAGTAATGGCTAAGTTGAATTTAATAAAAAACAGACGAAAGGAAGAAGCAGAGAAAAGAAGGAAAAGAATTTATACAAAATTGGGGGAATCTATTAAGAAAGTTGTCCTTCTTAGGAAAGTGTTCCAATAATTATATAATTCGAATATTCGAATAAATCGTAAATAAGCAAATGTGTACGTCCTTTAAAAAAAAGGCACCAATTGGAAAAAGTAACTTAGAATGTTTTGTTTGTAAACAAAAATATTTTGTAATAAATTCGAATTTTACAACCTTTTAAGCTCCAAATCCGACGTGGCACCTTTTCTAAAAGAAGTACACAAATAAAATTAACAAATGAAAATAAAAGAAGAAAGATATAAAAGCGAAAACAATTACAGAAACTCTGCCACAAATCATATTTCTTAGAATAAATAAATAAAATGAGAAAAACTTAATTCAATTTTTTTTTTTTCAAATCAAGAAAACGTCCAATCCACTTCTTCGCTTGAAATAAATTTTTGGGACGAACTTTTGATTTATACGAATTCTAACTTGTTTATTTTTGACAATTTAACTAAAATAAATGCTAATTTCTGCATTCTCATTATCATAACTAGTTAGCTCCAGCATAATTATTATAACTATGAACTTATTTTTTAATAGATAACAAGTTCTAAAAAAACTTTATTTACAAACAACGTCGCTGTTAATTCGATAATTCAGAATAATAATAAGCAACCCGGCGGAAATCCCATGCTGATAATCGAAAAATAATTTAATTAAAAAACATGATTTGTTCTTATCAAATTTTTTATCTTTTTTTGTTTAACAGAGAAAAAAAAAAAAAACTCTTACCCCAAGAGGCTCTGTAGATCACAGACGTATCGGTAGACATATCGTTTGCCAGCAGTCTTATGAATAATATTTTTATCATAATAATACCGGAGCCCCCGGCTCAATTTTTCATAGTTCATTTTAGGTTTATTTTTTCTAATTCCCCACCGCCTAGCCACTTCGTCAGGGTCGGTTAATTTAAATTCCCAACCGTCCCCCGTCCACGATATAAAACCCTGACAGGTTTTGTCAGTCAATAGTTCCAATAAAAACTGCCACAGCTGGATGGGACCCGAACCGGTGAAACAGGGTCCGCCGCCGGAGTAACCCGCGATCATGGCCGACTGAAGGAAGGGCTTCGTTTCCCCGTTTTGAAACTCCCGTTGATAGCCCATTAGGAATGCGGGGTGAGACTCCTGCCCGCTCCAGTGTTCCCCGTTAACGCTGTTTGGAACTGTTTGAAAGGGCCCGTTTTCCAACGGAGAACTATATGCTTCGCTATATGGATCGTGATGAGGGTATCGCACTGAAAGAGAAAAAAACAAAAATTAGAATTTTACAAAAACTAAACTTTTAAATGGCTTAAGGACTTGTCATGACCCACGATCAGGGTCATGGGTCGAGAGTTTATTGCTAATTTGTCGACTGTCAAGTTGGAACCTGACAATGCCAGGTTGAAAAATTTTACAACAAAAGCTGGCGAGTTGCAACTTGACAATATCAAGTTTGAACCTGCCGTTGTCAGGTTAAAACTTAACATTGTCCAGCATTAGCAAGTTCAAACTTGACATTTTCAGTTTTAAACATGACAATCAAAGCTTGCGAGTTGCAACTGGACAATGTCAAGTTAGAACCTGGCAGTGCCAAGTTAAAACTAACAGGGTTTTTAGTTTTGGAAAATTTAAAAAATTTAAAAGTTTACAAATTTTTTTTTATTGCTTGGCTTCTATGAAAGCCAAACGATAGAATCCAAGTGTTCGCCAAGTAAAAGTTTTAAGAGCTTAGAATTTTTTTTAAATTTTTTTATTTTTTAAACTTTTTAATTAAAAAAAAAAAAAAATAAGTACACATGACTAATAATTAACGATTGTAGGGAAAAAAATCAAGGGAAAAATAAACAAAAGCCGGTGGTTTAGTAGCGGCTCGCTTTACATTGTTCGTAGAGAATTATCAAGTCAAATTGATAATTAAATTAATAAATTAATTATTTAATTATGAATCATAAAAAAATGACCAACAATATATGGTGTTTAAACATGTGCGAATGTGCAATGGCTGAAGAAAATGAATACATTTTTTCCCAACGCAAAAAAAAAAAAAAAAAAAAAAGGCAAACTAGGCAAAAGTTGTTATTTTTTCAGTTTAAAAAAAAAAAAAAAAAAAAAGAACCCCGCACAAAATAATAGGAATTCGGCTGTCGGATGAAATTTACATTTAAAAACAAACAAAATAGGCCTAATAACAAAACAAATAGAATTTTATCCGATAGCCAAATTCCTATGTTATTTTGTGCGGGGTTCTTATTTTTTTTCAAAGTTTAAAATTTTTAGAAAGAAATTCCAGGTTTTTTATCATACAGTATATGGGGAAAAATAATATAGCTAATAGTAATATACCGGATGTCTCATTAATTTTTTAAAATGTTCTGATTTATTAAAAGACCATCCATTTTTTTTTCCTAATTTTCAATTTTCCAAAAATTTTTTGATTCATAAAATAAAATTTCTTAAAACATAAAAATTTTTCCTAATTTTTTAAATCCCTAAAGGGATTTTCGGAAATTTTATTTTAGGAATCAAAAAATTTTAGGGAAATTAAAAATTTAAAAAGAAAATACATAGTTAGGAAAAATATTTTAGGAGCCAGAATGTTTAGAAAAAATGGATTAGGAATTTATTTATTTTTTAGTTAAAATGGATTAGGAAAAATGGTAGGGAATCTTGCAAAAGAGCTAACGTCAAATGACAGAAAAATAATTGCATTTGTCGAAAAAGTAAAGTGGCTCAAGAAATAATTTGATTGATCAGATTTCAGTAAAACCGCCATTATTTTCCACTTGACCATTTCATAACTAAAAACTTTTCGCAAATCCATAGCCAAGAGGTCCATCCACAAATAGTTATACAAGTCACCAATATTCCCAGGTTCTGATTTTAAAAAAGGGCGGTTCAAATTTGGCTGCAATTTTAATTGGAAATCTTTGAATTTTTGAAAATTTTTCAGAATCTTACACAGACGATATCCGTCTGGAAGCAATTAAAACCTAATTTGCAGGATAACTGTTCTGAAAATCTTTAGCTATTATGGAAGCCCTGAAGGTTCAATGAATTGAACCTGCTGATTTTTCGAATGTCCAAGTTTGAACTTGAGATTGCCAAGTTTAAACCTGATATTGACAAGTTCCATTCGTTGACCATCGTCAAGTTTCAACCGGACAATGATAAGTTGGACTTGACAGTGTTAAAATCTGATGTTAAATTGAATTAACCAGTTGAACCTGTCACTGGCAGGTTCAAACTTGATAGTCAATAAACGATGAACCTTTGGAGCTTCCGCAGGCATTAGAAATCATTTAAATATTGTGTCAACATAATTTTTAAAATTTCTGAACCCCTCCCGCTTTGGCCAGCCAGTCCTGGTATTCTTTAAAATTTTGGCAAAATTACGATTTCCTACCATTTTTCCTTAAAAAAAGATCAATTCCTAATCCATTTTTTTTACGGTACACACCCCCTAAATTTTTTTTCCCCAAAGATTTTGGCTAGTAAAATTGTTTTCCTAAATTTTTTTTTTCAATTTTTAATTTTCCTAAAATGTTTTGATTCATAAATAAAGTTTCTTGAAATCCCTAAAATCAAATTTCCTAAAATCCCTTCAGGGATTTAAAAAATTAAAAAAAAAAAAAAAATTTAGGAAAATTGAAAATTAGAAAAAAATGGTTAGGAAAAAAATTTTAAGAACCAAAATTTTTAGGAAAAAATTTTTAAAAACCAAATTTTTTTAGGAAAAATGATCGGGAACCCGAAATTACATCTCTCGGTCGGCCTTTCTCTCCCTCAAACTGTATTGAAATCTGACAGTCCCCCCGAGCTAAGGCTGCCCCCCCCCCCCCCCACTTTTAAACTTCGTTAAACACTACACTCCACATTTATTAATTTATAATTTTTTTGATTCTCACCTCTCGAAACGTTTTTCGGATAATGCGGTGAATATTTATTTTCCAGCAGCGTCTGCTGAGAGTAAAATTCAGGAGAATTTTCTACGTAGTGAGCCCCATGATGACTCGGATCTAAACCGTGATAATCGGAATCCTGATCGTAATGTGGGAAATTAACGCCTGGAGGGGGGTCGTCCGGAGGCGGGGGTGGACCCGTCGGACCGTGGACCCCCGACAGATCCCCGTTGCCCATTTGGTGCATGGCGTCTCCGGTTATCTGACCGTAGGATCCATCCTTATGGAGGTAGCTTTGGACTCGTAAGGGATGAACGAAACCGTTCGAAGGTGGGGGCGAAACTTCGTCTCTTCTATCCGTCTCGGGACTTCTTATGTGTGAGTTATATCCTCCTAAAAAAACAGAAAAAAACAAAAAAAATTAAAAATCGCAGAGAAAGTTGGTTTTTTTTTTAAAAATAAAAAGACTATAAATAAATCATTCAGAATGAGAAGAAAAAAAATGAAGAATGGACAGGAGAGGAACCACGGTTCCAGCTAATTACACCCCAGTAACACCCGTGTCGCCGCGCACGACATTCTCTTGTTATTCAATCATTATTGCCAATCATTTCATTAACGGTACACACCCCCTTAAACTTGATTCACTTTTTATAAAAAGAGGAAATCTTGCAGTCTTGTTAACCGAACCGAGAAGAGAAAAAAAAAAAAAAAAAAAAATCAATGTAATTAATAAGAAAATAATAATAATAGTAACAATAATAATAAAAGTGTGGATTTGATAAAAATAAAATTAAAAAAAAAAAATCCTTGGAAGAATGTTACTCGAGTTAAAATATTAAGTCACGTAGATATGGTTTCATGCTAAATTGCTATTCAATTTATTATATTGGAAAAAAAAAAAAAGATTTAAAGTGAAAATAATATTGCAAACGCCGGCGGCTCGTGATGCCAATTGCTATTTTGCATCTGTTATAAACCTCGTTTTTATGATCTTCTTCAGACAATGATGTTACACGGTCGCCAGCGGAGGGAAAAAAAAAATTTTTTTTTTGAAAGGTATTTAATATAAGTCGTAAAAAATATGAAGATGGGGAGTGATAAGCGCCAAAAGGGATAGAAGATCAAAAGAGCATATATGTTAGGGTGTCCCTTATTTTGGCAATTTTCGAGTTTCAAATCGCTTACCCCCCAAAAAAGTTCCCCTTGGTGTACTGATAGACCCGAATTTTTCAAAAAATTTTTACTCAACGGGAAAGAGCGGCGAATTGAGCTTACAAGTTCCAAAAATTGCCATAAGAAAAAAAAAATCAACAACTTTTTTTTTCCTCGAAAAAAATGATCTTCTTATCGGATATTATCCGTAGATCACGAATCTGAAGTCCGGTTTTTGAGCTAAAAGCCAAAATATGGCAAAAAGAAGTGGTAAAGTGACAAAACATAGCAAGTCCTCAGTTTCACTCTCAAGTGTCACGTGACCTCAAGTTTGCGGTAATAAGCGCGTCTAAACTTGCAGTCGCATGATCACGTGAATTTTGTAAACACTCGAAACAGACTATCTCCGATCATGTTTATGATGGAGATACGTTAGTTCACCTCCGACGCACAAAAATGTAAAAGCTGATGGTTTTGAAGATGAGGAGGATGACTGGTATGTAACTCCTATAGTACCAGATACAGTAGAAGATGTTAAGAAAAATAAGTGTATCGTTGATGATGGAAAGAATACGAAAGAAAATGTAGAAAAGGAAAAGCACGGATAAAACGCTATTAGTAATTATTACTAATAGTAATTATCCTATTAGTAATTATACATTTACCTGAAGCTGAGGGTAAATTTTATATATATTATTAGTAATTTTTATTATAATTATGGTAAAAATGACCTTAAGTAAGGTAAACATTACTAATAATATGTACAAAATTTACCCTCTGCTTCAGGTAGATGTATAATTGCTAATAAGATAATTACTCTTAGTAATAATTACTAGTAGCGTTTCATCCATATGGGTTGTTTTTATTAAATTATAGGAAATTTAACACTAGTTCGTATTAAATTTTTTTTTTCATGAGATTTAGATTATAGAGAAATGTCATATGTTTTGACAACAATCATCTAAGGTAGATGTACTATTTTTAAAAGATTTTTCAAATTTTTGAATTTATTGTTTGCTTTCTGTCAATTCAGAAAAATTAATTTATTTTTGTATTAATGAATAGAAAGAGAGCGATCCCGACCATTTTTCCTAATCATTTTTTCCTTAAAAAATTAATTCCTAACCCATTTTTCCTAAATATTTTGGTTCCTAAAATAAAATTTCCTAAAATGAATATTTTTCCTAATTTTTTAAATCCCTGAGGGAATTCTAGTAAATTTTTTTTTGGAATTTTAAGAAATTTTATTTTAAGAATCAAAAAATTTTAGAAAAATTAAAAATTAGAAAAAAAAAAGTTAGGAAAACAATTTTGGGAACCAAAATTTTTAGAAAAAATAAATTAGGAAATAATTTTTTTTTGGGGGGGGGGAATGGATTAGGAATAAATTTTTTTTTAGTAAAAATGGATTAGAAAAAATGGTAGGGAATCGAAAATGAGCGTTCCCAACCATTTTTCCTTAAAAAATAAATTCCTAACCCATTTTTCCTAAAAATTTTAATTCCTAAAATTTTTTTTTAACCATCTTTTTCCTAATTTTCGATTTTTCTAAAATTTTTTGGTTCCTAAAATAAAATTTCCTAAAATGAATATATTTTTCCCAATTTTTTAAATCCCTGAGGGGAATCTAGGAAAATTAATTTTAAGGATATTAAGACATTTTATTTTAGGAATCAAAACATTTTAGAAAAATTAAAAATTAGAAAAAAAAATAGTTAGGAAAACAATTTCGGGAACCAAAATTTTTAGGAAAAAAAAATTAGAAAATAATTTTTCCTAACCGAAAATTAGGAAATAATTTTTTTTAGGAGAAATAGATTAGAAATTTATTTTATTAGGAAAATTTATTTTATTAGGAATCTAATTTTTTTTAGTAAAAATGGATGGAGAATTTATTTTTTTTTTTTAGGAAAAATAGATAGGAATTAATTTTTTTTTTAGGAAAAATGGATTAGAAAAAATGGATTAGGAAAAATGGTAGGGAATCAAAAGTGAGTTTTGTTAAGAGGGCTGATTTTTTTTCTTAGGGTGCAAATTCACTATGGAATGTTGGACTAACATGTTGGTACCAAGAATGTTAGTACAACATTCCATAGTGAATTCGAGTGAAGAAAAAATTCTGGCAATCTTCTTTTGGTTACCACAAAAGAATCAAAGGGTGTCGTTTACCGAAATTCAAAAATTCGTAAAATAAGTGCCACCCTATGATTCATCAAAACTTTTTGTAAAAGTTTGCGCAAAAAAAGAACTACAAATTTCGTGCTGCAATCAAAAAAAAGATGAGAAGATACCAAGGCAAAGCTACAAAAACAGAATTTCTTTCGATTTTTTTTTTTTTCAGTCCAGTTCCTAAAATGCTTTGTTGACATCGTCAACAATATAGTTGTACTCATTTAAAACAAACATCCGTCCGTCCGCCCCGTTCCCTTATTTTAATTCATTCATTTCAAAAACCATTCAACCTGCAATGTAATTCTTTGTTTCATCCATCCATCCACAAATTTTCGGGGACGATGGACATTGAAAAAAAAAACCGGTAAATCGAATTAAAAAAAAAAAAACTTCGTCGGACATGTTTTTCTTCTTTGGAATAAAAAGCAAGCTCACCGCTTGCGATGAGGTCACACGAAACAATAGAAACTCGGAATACATAAATTAACAAATGAACGATGAGGTCATGGATTGTGTCAAGTGCTTGTCCACCGTTGAAAAAAAATAAAATAAAAATAATAATAACAAATGATGGGCGAGAGGGGGAGGGGAATCGAGGGGGGGTGGTGGTGGGGAGGAAAAACCAAGAACAAAGAAAAAACATTAAAGTTAATTAAATGTAAAACAAGTTTTTGAGAAAAACTAAAAGCAGAATAATGTTGTAGCCAGGCCGTGCAGTGGGGGGGAAGGGAGGACTTCATTAGCATTAAAACACTTGGACCATGACGAGAGACCATTTTATCGACAATATGATAACCCACAACACGGCCAATCATAACAAGGAACCGACATTTTACTTCTGACAAAAAAAAAAGTTAACTTGAAAGAAAGCGTTAATGAAACTTTGGTGTGAAGAAAAATTAATTTTTTTTTTTTTAGAATTTTCGTCTGACAGTCGGCCACGCTCTCTGGTTCGTAAAACACGATAAAACATGTAGGATATAATATAAAGATTGATAATTAATTACTCTCCTTAAGTCTTTGGTGAGAAAAATACAAAATAATTATGAAAAAGCCCTGCATATAAAAAATATTAAATGACATAAAATAAACATAAGCGTCGGTGCTCCTACGGGACGGATAATAAGGATACCATGCCTAGGGATGTCTAGTCTTAAATATACAGGATATATATACGTATATATATACGTAAATATACAGTATATATACCAGCCAATGTATACGTTGTATATTTATGAATTTTCATTTATAAAATAGGGCATAATTCGCTAATATTTTGATTTTACATCGATAATTACTCGTTAATTAATGAATAATGACAATAATTCACTAATATTAACTTTTGCACGGTCATAATTTTATCGGCCACAGCCATTTTATCAAAAATGGCGTCGTATGGCTGGAAGTATAACTGAGCGCCTAAAGGAGAGAAATCTAAAAACCAGTAAAAAAAATTTTTTTCCTTGCTTAAATTACATAAGTAAACTGTAATAAGCTACATATTAAACCTTTCTCTGACTTAATGACCGAAAAACCCCCTAGGACAGCCAGAAAAAATAATAGCTTTTTTTCCTAAATTAAATTTAATGTTTAACTTATGGGTAAATGTATACGTATATATACGTATATATATACGTATATATATACCGGTAAATATACAAACATAAATATACTGTATATCAGACATTCCTAACCATGCCGAGCAGACATAATTTTTTTCTTTTTTTTTTTCAGTAACCACTTATAAAATCTTCCAAGCTTGAAACGATGAAAATTTCAGAAAAGACTTTTCCACCTGTGGCGATTACGACTTTTCAATGCAAAATATATTAAATATTAAAATTTAAATCACAATGTAAAATGTAAATAAAAAGGGGAACTCATGCAGAATTGACGTCAGTTTAGAAAAAAAAAAAAATAAAATAAAATAAAACAAAATGAGTTAATTACATCAGACCATAATGTTACGTGAAGGACAGTGTGAAAAATAAAATAAAAAAAAACATTGAAAATAAAGCATTTTTCGGTAAATGTCCGGGTCATCCGAATTAATTAATTTTACATAAATATAAAATTATAGATAAGATAAAAGAAATGATGAAAACATCCAGGTCCCGGAACTGACAGGCTCGTTTTTGATGGATATGGTTTTTATTTTTTAAATTGACGTCAGTCGAAAAAACCATATCGCGCCAAAATCAATGCGAAAGTAATAAAAATAAAAGTACTAAAAAAATTAAAGATATCATCTTTTTTGAATGAATATGAAGAAAACTTGTAAGAAACGTTTTTTCTTAAAACGCTAACTCGCGGACTCAGAAAATATTATTTCAATCGGTATGCGTTTATTAAAGAATTACCTCAGCAATAAGCTTGGCGACTATTGTAGTAGGTAGTAGGAGAGTTGATTATACCAACACCAGGATAAGACTGGACGGTGTCGCGTGTTTAAACCTGACATCGTCAAATTCCAATCAAAGATGGGCAAGTTTCAACCTGACATTAACAAGTTCCAACTTCATATTGTCACGGTTTAACTAAACATTGACAAGTTCCAACCTGATATTTGCAATTTCCAACCAGATATTGTCAAGTTTCAACCAGACATTGACAAGTTCCAACTTGATATTATTAAATTCCAACCAAATATTGGCAAGTTCCAACTTGATATTATTAAATTCCAACCAAACATTGGCAAGTTCCAACCAGATATTGACAAGTTTCAACTTGATATTGTCAAGTTTCAACCAAACATAGGCAATTTTCAATCTGATATTTTCAAATTCCCGCCAATCATTGGGAAGTTCCAACCTTACATTGACAAGTTCCAACTTGATATTATTAAATTCCAACCAAACATTGGCAAGTTCCAACCAGATATTGACAAGTTCCAACTTGATATTGGCAATTTCCAACTTGAAATTGTGAAGTTTCAACCAAACATTGACAAGTTCCAACCAAACATTAGCAAGCTTCAACCTGACATTAACAAGTTCCAACTTGATATTGACAAGTTCCAACCAGACATTGACAAGTTCCAACTTGATATTGTTAAATTTCAACCAAACATTGGCAAGTTCAAACCAGACATCGACAAGTTCCAACTTGATATTGTAAAGTTTCAACCAAACATTGCCAATTTTCAATCTGATATTTGCAAATTCCCACCAATCATTAGCAAGTTTCAACTTGAAGTGTCAAGATTCAACCGAACATCGGCAAGTTCCAACTTGGTATTGGAAAGTAATCTAGAAAATAAAAAATTAAGAAATCTTCCACATTTTTTAATGAATATTTCTCAACATTTCTTTTTGCAAGATTTGCCTTCGTTTTCCCGTAAAAAGAAAAATACGATTTATCTGTTTCCACGACTGATGCATCCTTAGTCCAAACAACATATCTCCCAAGTTTTTTAGCGTTGTACATCCACAACCCTGTGAACCTTATGGGAAATTTTTCTATTCATATCTTTAATCTCGATATCGATTTAATATCTTTAATCATGATATTGTTAAATTTCAACCACGAACAACAGTTAAATTAACAACAGTTAAATTTCAACAATTTTTTGGGCAATCACAAAAACAGTTCCAATAATCGAACAAATAAATTAAGCAATCGTTCGAAAATCATCAGAGTTGGATGCTATACCACTGTTGCGTTTATGATAACCAATGACATGCGATTTCTAATTTCTTGATTGACCGAAAATCTTATCGATTTCTTTTTGGTTGACACGAAAAGTGAGGGTGTTTCTTCACACGAAAAATCAACAACTCCGAAAGACGACAAATCACATAAGTTTAAAAGTTTGTAGTAGCCGTCCTTTCCCAACAGTTTTACAACAACATTAGTCATCTTTTCAGATGTTTCAAAATCCAAATGCGAATCCGCCTTGCATTTCCTGTGAAGATTTATTCTTCATTCTCAGGACTTGCACTATCATTATTTAATGACGTCCATAAATTAATTTTGTTTTTATTTGAAAAAACAAAGAAAAATTCAAAAGTGAAGTAAAAACGCCAGAAGTTAAAGAATATCTTACAAGTCTCAACATGAAATATTCGTCGTAAAGGAAGACGCATATTTAGCTTTTGATTCTTTCCACACTAAAGCCATTACCTTAAAAGATGCTCCAATTCCTCAAAGATTAGAAACTTAGGCTTTATGCCATCAAACAGAAGAACATAGCCTTTCAAAATGTGGCTCTTCAAGTTCAAACACGCACACAAATAGCTAAGCAGGACACCACACAATTTTATATCCCAAACGAACTACTGGATGATATTCCAATGCACATCGACAAGACAAAAACAGGATTAAACTTCTTAAGATTTGTTAACGAATTGGCAAAATCAAAAAAAATTAAAAAAAAAAAAAAATAATTAATGAGCAAAATTTTGAAAATTCATATGAATGATCTTTAGGCAATTGCCCTGATTCATCGAGTACTCCCCATCTTCCAAACACAAAACAAAATGCAACCATTTTCTTTTCCTTTTTTTAAAAAAAAAACCAAATCATTATATTTTTCGTCCATTGGTCACAGGAAGTAAACGCCCCCGAAAATGATTCAGCACCTAAGTCCTCCACATAACGTCCATAATTTTTTAAGGTTCAACGCAACAGATAAAAGAAAGGAAAAAAAAATCATCATACGAAATTAAATACACATAAAAAAGCAAACCAATTTGATTATTTCAAGGTCGGCGGTTTTTTTTTTTAATCCCCCCTAAATAATAACAAGTACACGAAGAATAAATATTATTATAAGCGGCTTTAAAAAAAATGGAGGATAATACCAAACACGCAGAGAAGAGAGGGAATCGAATTAGAAACATAAAGAACCATGGCATTCGTAAGTACACACACAATACCCATCAAAAAAAAAAAATCTAAAGGTATATAAAATTAACATAACAATGAAAAAAAGTAAATCTGTTAGTGAATGGTCCATGAGTTCGGAAGGCGGGGACTCAGATCGACCAATCGGATTTTCTCCTCGGGACAAGCAAGACTTGAGACATATACACTTCATTGTTCTGCCACTTGTTCTGATGCCACAAACATGACAAATGACAATCAATTCCATTTTTTTTTCCTTTTTTTGTTTAATTTACACTAAAGCGCAATTATCGTGCATGTAATTTTTTTTTGATACCCACTTGACGAGGAAAAAAAAAATACCGAGGCAATTTTTCTTTTTTTTATTGTAACAGGATGTTTCATTTGAAACGCGTTAAAATTGTTTTCATTTTTCAGTGACTTTCATAAAAATTCAGAGCTATCGCTGATTTTTTTTTTCTTGCGCTGATTTTTTTTTGCGAATTTTGTGCGCCGAAGGTCAACTGACCTTTCTCCCGTCACAAGTATGGCCGGAGATAGCGTGTTTTGATTGTTCTTAAAAATCATGCGACTACACGTTCATCGACCGGTGACCACATGATTTTGACAAACAGTCAAAACCGACTATCTCCAATCACGGAGATACGTCAGCTAACCTCCGGCGCACGGAATTTTCGACCGAAATTTTTTCCTCTGTTTTAACTAAAATTTTCGTTCCCAAAATAACGGATCATTAGCCTTTTCTTTAAAATAAAAACAAAATAAGGGCACGTCACTTTTATTGATGAGGACGAAGATAAAATTAGGGTCGCTCCGGTAGGATAATTTAATCGAAAATATATCACATTTGATTGACGAGATACGAAAGAAATATATATTTTTTTTCTCTCCTTCCTTTTTTTTGAAAAACAATTTAACATAAAAAAGTAAAATAATTCGGGCAGGTCTTGAGTTAAAACGGAAATGAAAGCCTAACTCATTATTCTAGCGCACAATTCATCAGTAAATGACCCTCCTCTCCTCTTTCCCCCCCGCGAAACCTTCCCCTCCCGTGGGAATCGTACAAAATAAAGTGAATACAATGAATTTTTCAAATGTAAATAAGTTAAACTTAAAAAAAAAAAAAAAAAAAAAAAAAAAACTTTTTTTATTACTTGACGTAAAGGCCACCACTTGTTTGCTTCGGCGATGAGATTATAAAACGTCGTAAGCCCTAATCAGTGCCGTAAGCAGCTTTTTTTTTTTTTTTTTTTTTTTTTTTTGTTATCATCTCTGCGGTTTTCAAATCTCCAAAACCGCATATATTTAAAAACGGATGTGCATTTGAATGGAAAAGCCGATAAGAAACAAAAAAAAACAAAAAAATCAGCGAACGTCATTGATTTTGAAACAAAGCCAAAAAAGAAATTATACACAATCCTTTTGACATTGAAAAAAAAAAACGAAATATAATAATCGACAGCCGTTTTTGGTTAACGCGTACCTGGTTAATGGAGCTGTTTATTAGCGGTTCACGTGCGGTGGATTTGATTTGCATACGAAAAGTGCGATAGGTAAAGGGAGCTTTTGACTCAGGTCTGAAATGCAAAAAGATATGATGAGTTGAGATAATTCCGCAAGGAAATAAATTGAATAAACAATATCGGGAAAGGTCTGTATCGATCCAATATTGATCCAGTCCTGATAACATTTTTGACACCGGACTCCAGGAAATCGGTCATAAGTCCTCTCTTGATAGGGGCTACATTCCAGTCAGTTTTCCCAAAGATTGATTTTCATGTTTATTTTCATGCGGAATCCACACAGTCCCATTTTGAAGGTATGGACCAAATGCAGATTCTGTGTGTAGATATATATACACAGTATACACCCAATATAGGCGCGTATTTTGCAGCGGATTCCGCAGCGGATTTTCATGCTTATTTTCATGCTGAATCCGCATTGTCGCATTTTAAAGGCATAAACAAAATGCGGATTCTGCATAAAAATAATGATGAAAATCCGCTGCGGAATCCGCTACAAAATCCGAGCGCATTTTTGTAGCGAAAGCACAGCATTGTACTAAAAGAGGTTTTAATTTTTAGAAGTCGGTTTTTTTTTTTTTTAAATTTATTTTTAAACTAACTTTAAAAAGTCATTGAAAAAAAAAAAAAAAAAAAAAAAATTAATTGTGGGGTTGAATGTGACGTTGAAAATTTTCATGAAGCACTTTCCAGATCATTTTAGGTTCTGACCCCACCCTTTTTTTTTTTTTTTTTTTTTAATGCAAAATTAATTTTTTTTGCCTTTTTCACCAGGTACCATCATTTTTTACTCAAGCAGAATGAAAGTGCTCGTACTCAAGTGCGACAAACTTATTACTTCATTGTTAAGTGTTTCACTTTATATGTACCAGACAAAATGCAATACCTGAAGTTAGCCGTGACGTCATCCATCGGTCAAGATATGTGCCAGGGACAGTACGCATTTAAAGATATTTGCTTGCGCGAATTTTAAGATCCGCAAAACCGCAATACTGATCCAAAAACGTTTTCATGTTTCAAAATGTTTTAAAACTTAGTCAATTTTGCTGTACGCATAAAACTGAAAAAAATGGACCATATTCCGAAACGTTTTGAAGCCGGATCAACTTTTCTGCATCAGTATTGCGGTTTTGCGGATTTTAAAACACGCACAAGGAAAATTTCGGTGGATCTCCTAAGCATATGCAGAAGACTTATTTGAAAACTTGAATGAAGGCCGCACGATGTTCTAACTTTTTTATTTTGGTAGTCTAAATTAAGACTCTAAATTGCAAATTTAAAAATTACCCCTCTGATATCTCAACAAACCGATTTAATACACCAGCAGCAGGGTGTAAAAGGGCTGAAAACAATGCATCGTAGGCCTCGAGTGCACGTTGGAGGTGTCAAGCAAGATATATACGCTGTGGAACAAATTTTGTGTTTGCACTTGCCACGTTAACCATAACGTTACATCATAATTTAAGGTGGCAAGTGCAACCACAAAATTTAGTCCACAGTGTATGCATTCAAAGTAATCGAGTGAGAAGTGGAATTTAGCCATCTAATGTACACCAGAGCCCATAAACAAAAATATGAGCATAAAGATAACGCATATAAAAAATTGTATGAAAATATGAAACGTAAACCCATTTCGGCTTTCTGTATTCAAAATTTAGGAGTACCATAACATTTTATAGAATTATAGGACCAAAAAGTAAAATATACGAGAATTATAGGACCTTATAGGAATTATAGAACAATTAATAGGCCATCTTCAACAACCACCGCAAAGCAATTAACTTATAAGAAAATAACAACAGTTGCAGCACAGTCTTCTAATCAACCACTACAAATTGAAAAAGCGCAGTACTCATTTTTCCTAGCCGACTTCCTTTCAATTGAGGTACGACTTCAAGTGCCAAAGGTAAAAAGGAATCTCCGCAACCATCAAAAAAGGTAGTATCACCCATATTTTTGATGGATTGATTTTTTCGAATGATCATCCAAGGGTCAATCGACCCATATTCCGAGATTTCCGGAGTGGAACCGGATCTTCCAAGTGAAAAAAACTCGGGCACGCGATTGCTCTCCAAATAATATTTAGGGTAATATGAATGAAGAAAGAGTAAGTTCATTAAAAAAAAAAAAAAAAAAAAAAAACACCAAATTATTACATTAGTCAAATTCTTTTTAATATTTAACCGTACAGCTGGAAGCAGAAGACAAGACGGCAGACAGACATTAAGACGGTGAATACCAGATGGGTAGCGTGGTTGTTATAACCCTTGTTTTTTCCCATTTTTGTAACATGTGCCACTGCCATTACAACAGAGTTAATCTTCTTTCGATCTTCTTATCCCTTCGTCGAGTTAACTGCCCTTCAAAAAATTTGTTTTTCGTCCTCCAAAATTTATGTTACACTTAACGTTTTTAGAAAGTACCCTGTTTTAATGTGTAACTCACGAGAAATGCGGCAACGTCGGTATTAAAAAAGTTAAAAAAAAAAAAAAAAAAAAATTCGTCAGACACCTGCTGCTTGTGGCGCGAGCTAAACTTGCAACAGCTGATAGTAACACCTTTTTTTTCTCTTCTTCTTTTTCTTCTTAATCAATCGAAGTTTTAAACATTAACAAAGTTAAAAAAAATTTTTTTTTCAGTATAATTTTAGCACGTGCTCATAAGGAATTTTAAAGGAGCAATGAAATCCTGAGAAAATATTCAGGAAAATTCGTTTCATTTGGATCAGAAACCCTTGAAGGACGCGGCCGGCTCTCCGTATTTCCTTCCGGTCGGAACGCTACGTTGATCACTCGTTTCCGCAATCTTCATCCGTGGAAGTACCGTTCTTTTTTTTTTTTTTAAATATTAATTACTATATTTTTATCGATGGATGCTTTCACTTTTATTTTAAAAAAACTAGACTTTTATGTATATTCTTTTTACGTGAAGGTCGTCTGGGAACGAAAAAAATTTAGAAGCGTAAGGATAGTGGCTATTTGGACAAGCAGAAACTTGCTCGAACATTACATCGGCAATAGATGAGGCTAGTCCATGGTCCAAATTCATGGATCTGCTTAGTGCTTATTTATTGAAAGAGCGTAGACGTAGAAGTAAAAGTAGAAGTATTTATTGGTAGACGTAGAAGTAGAAGTAAAAGTAAAAGTAAAAGTAGAAGTATTTATTGGTAGACGTAAAAGTAGAAGTAGAAGTAGAAGTAGAAGTGGAAGTGGAAGTGGAAGTAGAAGTAGAAGTAGAAGTAGAAGTGGAGGTGGAAGTAGAAGTAGAAGTAGAAGTAGAAGTAGAAGTAGAAGTAGAAGTAGAAGTAGAAGTAGAAGTAGAAGTAGAAGTAGAAGTAGAAGTAGAAGTGGAAGTGGAAGTAGAAGTAGAAGTAGAAGTAGAAGTAGAAGAAAATAAATAGGCTTCATCACCCGAAGCTCATCCAGTACAGAATGGTCCGCCCGTGACACACAAAATATCCTTCGGGCAATTACGCAAACAGTCAATCTCAAAATGTCTTTAACTTACAGAGAAAGTTAGTTTGTTCAGGTCAATCCGATATCAATTAATAACGTATCAAGACAGATCCTCCATCTTCTCATTACTTTACCCTAAACAGAGTGTGGTGGTATTTTCAAGACGAGACCTGCTTTGTCTCATCTCTCTAGATTTCTTCATCCTCGCCGCAACTTCCCAACAGTAGTTTAAGTTGGTCCATCAGCTCGGCAATTTCCCGCGAGAACGCTGACCTTCCCCCTTTCCCTCGATTACATAGAAACCAGACAACTTTCCCTCGAAAAAATAAATGATCTCTTCTTAAAATAGCATCATGAGGGTCCAAATTTAACAACAAAAAAAATTGCCATCTCCAACTAAAAACCTACAATATGTTCACAGGGACAACTACAAAACAACAACATCAAAGGAACATCAAAAATAATAACATCTGACGACTTGATAACCAAAACAGCGATACTTACGACCAATAAACTTAACCGCGTAAGATAAACTCACACGACCTTTTTTTTTTTTTTCTTCTCTTATTCTTTTCATCTTTTTATTTTCCTCAATGGACTTGACAAACGATCAAATCCACCTTGTTAAACATGAATAAAAATGAATACCCATATATACACACACACACACTCAAGGGTAGCTAGCTTTCATTGATCCCAAAACATACTCTATCAAAATTTTACGATTCACCACTTCCTTGTGAATGAAAAAGAAGAAGAAAAAAAAAAACTTTATTTTTACGAGGTTTTAAACGTTTTTCAAATCGTAAAAACAAACCCCACCGATTAACAATATCCGAAAATCATTCATTTTACAATCAGATATACGAAATTTTATACTTATTTGTTCTCCTTTTTATATTTAATTCTTTTTTTTTTCCCAACCCTTTCATTCCGTGTAAGCTGATTTGTTATGTATAAACTCGAGCTACCCTAATTTGGTGTAACAAGGAGTATGTATGGGGTGTTAACAACTTACTGTTTAATAGTTTTATCACTCCTGCGATCAAAAAAATAAA
>CM075209.1:5055760-5107062 GCA_037577465.1 Liposcelis bostrychophila
AGGTGCCCAAAGTTACCCCTCTGTGCCCAAAGTTGTACCTGTCTACGGTATTCATGATGTTTAAACATCGAAAGCTAAATAGTAAAGTAACTATTATAAGTGGTATTTAACGTAAGCTTATCGTGCATAACTAGAAACTTAAACAATACAAAAAAAAAAAGTCCTAACTGTTGCAATTTTATCATCCCGTCGCTTAATGGGTTATCCCAGGAATTGCATTATCATGATTTAATCTTATTAAATATAGACGATTTCGAGATAAAGCATTTTAAAAAGGAATTCACATTCCTAAAACGATACTTTAGTTTGATCGATCGTGCAGTGCAATTTTTACTAAATTAAAAAAAAAAAATGTGGAAACTATTTTTAACCCTGACAGTCGCCATTATTTCCAGAAACGCAATCAACGCTTATGAAACACAAAAAATCGAAGGAATCGAGGGAGGGATACGTAAAATAGAATTCGATCTTAATTACAATTCGTACATCTTCACCTACGAAGAACCCGGAGGTATCAGTCGCCTTTACAAACTCGACCCTCAAAAAAACATCGTGCTGACGGAGACTCTTCCTTACTTCATTTACGACATCGTCATCAACAGCCAAAATGACGTGTACCTCTTCGGCGGCGAATCCGGAAAATTAAGCGTCAGGATCATTTCGGAAGGATCCGAGGAAAGTGCGGAATTATACGAGTCCCAATTTGATCAAGTCATGTACGTCTTCATGGATAAAGGAGACAATATATTCCACAGCACGGAAGACGGGATAGTGATTTTTAAAAAAGACGATGCTTCGTTAAATTTAATAACCGGACTGGAAAACATGCGATTGGTACTAGCAGACGAAGACAGCTCAGGTAACGTGTACCTGATAGCTCAAAAGCAAGACGAAACCATAAATTCCGTTTACGTCATCACCGACGAAGGGAAAAACGATCTATACGCTCAAATTTTAATAGACGGAACGGAGGACCCTTACGAACAAGTCATCGTTTTGAAAGTGACGGAAAACGACGAAGTTTTATTGGGAGGAAAGAACAAACTCCGGAAAATCACCCAAAACGGAATCGAAACTTTAATCACCAAAGACGAACACATTTTCGAAAATTTTTATTCCGTGGAGGGGAAAAATTTTTTTGTGGACGTTCCGCTGTCGGGGGATTCCCCTTGCACTTTGGATTACGAAAAAAGCGAAAAGTGCACTCAGGTGGTGAAATTAAACAACATGGCGAGCGATTCTTTTTGTAATTACAAAAGCGCCAGTGACAAACAAAACAATTTGTTCGTGGGTTATTTCGTGGATATAAATCGAATGAACCTCATGGTGGTAAAGCCGGATGACGAAATCGTCAAGATTAAATTTCAAAACGAGTCTCCGATCAACGGGATGCTGGTCGACGAGGGAGACAATCTCTGGCTGTTGCTTGAGGACGTCTACGTTTTGGAAAGCGGAAGTGAGGAAGTTGTGAAAATCGAACAGGAAAACGCTCCATGGGATTGGATTATTCTTATGAAAGAAAATAAAGGGACGAATGAAATTTTCCTCGGAGCTTTAAATGGGTTATATGTAATTTCTAATGACTTAAAGGGGAGGACATCGTCCAGATAAATTAGGTTTTTTTTTTTAAGTCTTTGACATATTTTTTTACTGTGATCACATTCATAAGAATTGTTTTGCATTAAATTATAAGGAAACGATCTCCTCGAATTTTTAAAAATATTAACTTGGTGATTTTCTTCTTTTTTTCCTTGATCAAAATCCCTAGATTAAAATTATCTACACCCACTATACAGCTGAGCAATGCATGGAGAAAACAAAAAAAATAAAAATAAAAGTGATGTACACCGAATGTGTAGAATTTACGATAAGATTAGGGTCACTTAGCTAAGAGCGACGATAACCAGAAGACTTAAAATCGATTTACGATTAGATGCTACATCCATTTTCACTCCAAGTTCAATCTATTATGATTAAATCAGTTTAGCTATTGTGCAAGAATAATCCAATTTTATCACAAATTAAACTAAAAATTGCACATGATTACTGCGATGTGTTAAAAAATAGTTTTATTTAGCTCTGTTTTCGCTTGTGCGTGTATTAAAATCCGCAAAACCGCAATACTGTTGGAAAAACATTACTACGTTTCAAAACTTGGTCAGCTTTACTGTGATACGGATAACGTTTTTGCATCAGTATTGCGATTTTAAGGATTTCAAAATGCTCACAAGAGAAAGCACAGCTTTAACATTTCTTTTTCTGGGTAGTTATAAGACCTCAATAATTCTATACATATATATAAAAAAAAAACCTTTTTTAACATTTTTAAAAGAAATAAAGGCCTGTGCGCAATCCAACCTTTAGATTCCAAAAATGTTCCACAAAATTAAAGCGTTTTCAAGCAACGCTGATACCTGTAAAAAATGGCAAAAAATGCCGTTTTAGCAAGATTTTATACTTCCCAGCTATGGACTTAAAGTGGTTCGAAAATTAACTTTTTCGGAATTACAAAACTACTACAGTCGAACTTCGTTATAACGACCTCGGTTAAAACGACAACTCGGTTTTTACGACAACTCGGTTTTTACGACAAAATTCGTCGGTCCGGTCGAAACCCCATATACGTCTATGAACCCTTTTACTACGACAGCCCGGTTATTACGACGAAAAAGTGCCGGTCCCTTGGAAGTCGTTATAACGAAGTTCGACTGTATATCGGGAAAAGTTTCTCCATAGGTAAAGTATCAACCCTGAATTTTTTCAAATTTTTTGAACGGCGTCTACAGGTTTCGAATTGGCCTTGAAATTTTCAAAACGCCCATAAAAGGGCCAAAGGTGGATATTTTTTTTTTTTTTTTTTTTTTTTTTTTGGCATAAAATGTCATTGATTTCTATCGGAAATTTTGCGTAGATTACGAATTTGAAGTCTAAAATTAGTTTATGTGCACGGTTTTCGAGCCACAGGCAAAAAACCATAACCGGATTTTCAGAGTTTTTAAATCCGGCCTGTAGCTCAAAAACTATGCACCGAAAGTGCAATTTTAAAGAGAATTCGACACCTGAAGACGCCGTTAAAAAAATCTGAAATAAATCAGGATTGATACTTTACCTACAAAGAAACTTTTCCCGATATAGAAGTTCTTAAATTCCAAAAAAGTTGATTTTCGAACACCCTGGGACATATCGACAATTTCCCGTAACGGTTCCTCATTTTCCAGACTATTTTAGAATTTTATACTTTTTTTACCTTCAGAATTATTAATTCAACTTAGATTTCCTCAAATGTTTTCCAGCGGCCTCAAAAACCCCATCTGATACGTAAATCCATTCCTCTTATCCCCCCCCCCCAAAAAAAAAAAAAAAAAAAAAAACAGAAGTTATTTTCGGGGTCACCAATTTAAAATTTACAATTTTAATTATTTATTTCTTTTTTTTCCCAAAATTCAAAATGGCGGATCGATTAATAAAGTTCCTTAATAGGTACGCGTCAATTAGAAGGGGCCATCAAGAGATGACGTTGATTTTAAATCTCCATAATAAAAACATATTTTTTGGCGAGGGGGAGGGGTCAAAACATAAAAAACATGTTTTTAATAGTCTCTAAAATATTTCTTTTATAAGAAGCAATCATTTTTTAAAAGAGGGTGCAAATATAGCCCCTTAAAAACCTACATTATCCAAACAATAAATAAAAAAAAGAAAAAAAAAAAAAAAAAAACAACAACAACAACAACAACACAGCACTCTAGTACAATAATCCAGGGCAATGTAAGATAAGCTCTTGTTAATAAGCTAAACATGAGCGGCATAAGTTTCTTCAACTATATTATTCCAAAGACAAAGTATGTCTTAATTAAAACCTTACATATTATTACCTCTTTTCTCTGTTGATCAAGCGAAAGACTAAAAATTGCAACAAAGTATCCACAACCTAAATATGAGGCCTATTTTTTTTTTTTTTTTTTTTTTTTTAAATCTCAAGAGGTTAAATCTGCACGATTGCTGATCACAATTCAACCATTACCAAATGTTACAACAAGCCTTATGTACGATACACCTTAATCAAAATGAAGAAAAAAAAATGTATAGCAGGACTCACCATTTTCCCAATTTCTTCTAAGAATGCGATGTCACAGCTGGATACGGGGAGATTTGGAGATTTGGTTCGCAGCTGGCTGAAATGAAAGCTGAGGAAGAGCTCATTTCTCGTCGTTATCGGGGGTTGCATTACTTTCGAAACACTCCCGTGAGTAGTCTTTTGACTACTTTAAAAAAAAGAAGCTACTTTAAATCCCTAACCTAACAAACCGACCGAACAAAAGGTCAACCCTGTGCGAAAGTGACCTACGGAACTCTTTACGGAATAACTAAACGAAAAAAATTTAAACGCGCGAAGCAACCCCCTGAAAAAAAAAAAAAAAAACACCAAAGATCAACATCTGAAAAAAAGAAAAAAAAATGTATAAGTTGGGATACTAATAACTTAAAATCACGGTTCGTATTTTGGAAATCCTAAAACTCGCAAAAATCCAAACAATTGCATTTAAAGGGAGGAACCTCTATTTCCATAAAAAGTTTAGAATTAAATCCATAAAAAAAAGACTGATTAATTATCAACAAATTTAAAAAAATAGAAAAGCACTTAGTAACGGATTTCCAGCGTCTAGCAAACTCAAACAAGCCATAAGGAAAATAAGGCATAGCACAAGGGAAGGGGGGGGGGGTTAGGAACCATCCTTTTTAACTTTTTTTAAAATAAGATTTGTTTATTTTATATTTACCAAAAGCTGATCTTGTCAGTCGCTGAATTCCGCGTTGAAAGCACATATTCATGACTTGGCAGCAATGGAAGTTTTGTAGCAAATTCCAAGGTCACACAGTACTTAATTTGACCTGATTCAGCCCCGCTGATGATTCGGAAGATCCATCAAAACGTCGATCCGTAACGATTCGTTACGGATGACGAAAACGTCGTTTCCAGGATAGAACGGGACACTTCCGCCATTTCCACGCTTTTGTTATTTTCCGTACTGCTTGGCGGAAAGCTAACGTCTATTGCCGGAGACAGGTTGGTGTTTTTGGCTTTCAATTCATCGTCTCTGTATTGTTCTAGCGTGGGTCTTAATTTACGGAGTCAAAACTGTAGCCACCATGGCAGCAGAATCCGCGTCTAATATTTTCATTTCGCTTGCCCTGCTAGCTAGAGCGTCGCAAATGCTTTGAACGTTCGGTGCTAATTTTTAACTGAAATAATAGCCCATGGGCTGATCCAATAAGTCGATGTTTTCCTCATCGGGCCTGGTAACCATACCAAATCCGTTCTCCTTTAAACTTAATTACTACTACGGAAACTGTGGCTACCCGAGTTCTGAGCTTTTTGATCTCTCTGTCTGTAATCTGTAGTTCGGAAATGGCGGCGAGAGAACAGCAAACTGAAAACTGCAAAAAAAAAAAAAAAAAAAAAAAGAAAGAAAGAAGGGGTTGATATAAATAAAGAACTTTTAAGCCCAATTTAGAAGCTGCTAAAAAACCAAAACTTACTTCTGGAGCAAATCAGATGGTTGAATGTTGAATGTACTCCTCGGATTAAAATGTTAAAGTTGATACCCTTAGGTCCAATTCTCGGGTATCTAACAGTTCCATCTCACCAACAATGGGTGGTGTATCGGAGGTTGGACGACTGGTTCTTCTGGCCTTATGGAAGAGTCATCGCTGCACAATTCATTGAAAGACCCAAGTGTTTCGGTATCATTCCTGGGGTATTGCACGAAGAGTAAATCATTCAAGATATGTTCAAGTTCTCAATTGAATATCGATGAATCAATCAAAAAGTCATCGTCGGGATCATAATTTTCGTTATTATAGCCCCTTTTTCCCATCCGTTGTCGTCCTCTCCCATTTGCTCGTCTCCGTATTGATCTTCATCCAAATTATCTGAATCATCCGGATCGGTTAACTGCTCGTAATTGGATGGTTGTAGTTCGGTGCACCATCTGCAAAAAAACAAACAATTTAGTTCCAGATCACAGCATTTTCTCTTCTTTTCAAACATTTCTGCATCTTAATTACCTTGGATGTCATTTGCATCAAGACGTTTTGCAGAGTCATCAGGTTTGACAGGTCATCGTTTACAAAATTCTCACGATCTGGAAAAATTACGATCTCATCCATATGCAATACAATCCATATTCTGATCTTCCAAAACGATTTCTCCCATATCAGTTATATCATCATTAACCTGACTATTCGCAGCCGGTTCTAAACTTTCAGCAGCAGCAGCAGACAAAACATTTTCGATATTTTCAGCAACCTCGTTAGTTTCTTCTCCCTGAGCGCTTGTGTTTCCGGATCTGGTACCAGAACTGTTGGTCATGGTTGGATCTAAAAATAAAAATAAATAAATAAATAAATAAAAAATCTGACAATTTTTGGACTCAAAAAAAAAAAAAAATCGGCTGATTTTAAGAAAAGTTCACAAAAACCTACCGATATCCTGAGCAGGTAAACTCGAGGTAAGCGTCTTTGAATGCCCTTTAACAGACCCTTCTATCGCGTGTCCTCTGCCTCCTCTTAACTTCGTTAATATTTCTAAAGGTTTTAATGCGGCATTCATTCAAAACAAACTTCGGATTCGACAAATCCAAATTACGGGGCAATATCGCCAATGCGTTTATCAATCCCTTCATCGTGAACAATATCGAGATATTCGACAAATGTGCCGGGTTATTTTTCAACTTAATAACCGTGCTGTTATCAACCGAAAGCCAACTCGTCGGGGGGCACATGGCCTTCATTTCCGAAAGCAAAGCCGAAATACAGGACACATCCGTGAATTTTTTCTTCGTGTCTTTTATATTATATATGCATTTACAATTCGTTGAATGCAATTCTTAACTTCTCCAACCAAAGCCAATTGAATGATAGCCGAATGATTACAAACTCCGACAGCCCCGACCAACAAACGAGCTTCAAATCGAACAAATTTAGGTTGATTCCCTATCCATTCCTGGGAGCAAAACGAACTTTTCTAAAATGAATCGAACGGCGGACTTGTCTTTCGTCAAAACTGGATTATTCGGATCCGCTTCTTAAACGTGATCCATAATCAATTTCGAATATCACATGTAAGATTTCTCAGCGTTTGTTAAAACGGACAAAACAGTCGATTTCCACGATTTCGTCGGTCCTTTCCTTTTACTCTTTTTCCTAGTTATCAACCGGTTTTTTATTTACGAAAACGGAAGTGAAAGATTCTAAATCAGAAGCGAAAAATTTAGTTAAAGACGAAGCGGTAGGCTGTTCTTCCGAAGTTGTTGGTGATTCAGTCGTTCCAGTTTGTTCGTGGCAAGTTTTTAATGAATATTCATCGGGCACAACCAGTTGGTATAACGAAGTTTTGATGAGAAAAACTGCGGTTTTATCAATGTATGAGTCTTCCCCGAAACCTCGATCCGACTTGCGAAAGTACTTAAAAATTAGCTTCTCTTTGTCGCTTCTATCTAAAATAAAAAGCCAGAAAAAAATTAGCATTTAAGAAATTAATTTAAAAAAATAAAAATAAAAAAATAACTTACTGGTTTTAACCCGAAGGAATTTCTGGGAAATTTTCAAATATAATTCAGGACTCCTACAAATTCAAGCTTCTGATTTCCTCATCGAAAATAATATTTCTCGGTGAATCGACTGGTAATCTGAACACATTCTCACTCGAACCGTCTAAATAAAAAAAAATTGTTACAAAAATTCTTCAATTTAAAAAAAATTGGAAAGAAAATAAATTACGCCGAAACTTACTCTTTCGATAGCTTTTTGTTAAGTCGATGGCTCTTCCATAACGTAACGGAATGTTAAAGTAGCCAAACTGCTAAGTCCGACAAAATTTGATTCCTGCTCTAAATAAAGCAGAGCAGTTATTGTTCTTTTTTCGGCGAATAATTTAGAGAGCGAATAATAGCGAGTTAAAAGCAACGCTAGCCTCATAGCCTCAACAATTCAGCATCCGCTTTCACGTTATCTTCGCTGGGAAGATAACGTGAAAGCGGATGCTGAATTGTTGGGAGTTCGCCAGTGGAGAGAGACCTGCCAGGAAAGAGACGACTGGGACCCAATTGTTGATGCGGCGTTAGGGCTTCGAGTCCTGTAGATGGTCTTGTGTCTTCCTTGTTTCCCTTTCATGTCCTTTACATGTTTTCTTCCTTTCACCCTTTCCCCTTTTTCTTTTTCTTTTTATGTTAATTTATTATGTCCATGTTAATTTATTACCTCTGTGTTAATTTATTTTTGTGTTAATTTATTTGTGTGGTCGTTTCTAAAACTCGTATCTTCAATCTGTCTCCTTTTTCTATTATTTCACCTTTTTACCACAAGACCTCCGCCAATGTATGTATGTATGTATGTATGTTAGCCTCATAGATGCGTGGCGGGTGTCCGGGTCGACAGGGATTTCCAATAGCTTAACGCAAGTCCTATAAAATATAAAGGAAGAAAAAAATTAGAACCAAACGCCTTTCAAAGGAGAAACTGAGATTTTTTAGAAGTTTTTCACTTACTCGATAATGGTTACTCTATCATTTTCGAAAATATTATCGATCGACTGTTGGGTCCTATTAAGGGCTTTATTATAAATGCAATCATACTCCTTGTTTTTCTTCCTTTCTAAACTTTCAGTCATTTCGCCTGCTAGCCCTTCTTCATCTTAACGTGGTAACGTCATCGAGATCGGGACTCCTCGACTTGTGTCTTCATTGATCTGAATTTGGGGGAAAAAAAAATTAGTAAGTCATACCAAAGAGCTTGTTTACACCCTAAACTCATCCCGAATCGAAGTCTGCGCTTAATAATAATACATTTTTTTTTTATTTACCTGGTTTAAGGTATTAAAATTAATTTGATATTTCCGTCTGTTTTCCCCCACGGTAAATCTGCATCCTTCATTCCAATAAGCCAAATTGCTTAATTTATTATTCTGACACGTGTGCAAAGTCCACTTGTTGAGTATCGATTGAAACCAATAACAAACTCCATGCAAGCCTAAAAAAATTATTACAAATATTAGATTTTTCTTAAAATTAAATTTAGATATTCGATGCAAAAAAAAATCGATAAACTATTAACCTTGTGCATTTCATGTATTCTCTGGGTATGAACTGCTGCTTTCTCATACAAATCTAACAAAAGCAAAAGAGGCACAATCCATTTCGGTGTTGGAATCGGAGTCTTAGAATCGTTTTGATCTTTTAAATTGGAATTCGGCAAAAATAATAGAATAATTGTATCATGAAGCACACGAGACACGTATGCGAGAGAGCACGAACGCAGGCAAATCTTAAATCCTAGAAAAGAAAGTCAAATATATTACTTTTTCTATTTACAAAAAACAAACTAATTTTAAAAAGATATCACTTACGTCAAAAAGTAGAGTCAAAAGATGTAATCGAACAGACACTTTTCGAGCATTAACTGAATCTACTAAAACTTCTTGCAGTTTGCTTACTCTCACCAAGTAAATTTCTTTCACCTCTTCAAGCTTGTGACCCATTTGAATTGATAGCTGCAAAAATTTAAAAAATAATGTTAATTAGTGTTAAAAGACAAACAAAAGTTTTTTACAATAAATTTTCAGTTTTGCTTGACTTACATCTTTATAAAGCGAATCCAACATACTTTCACATCGGGCAAAACCATTCCGGTCGCAAATGACCATAAGCAAATCGCAGATGTGATAAACGGTTTCCGGAAGATTTTCTAGCACCTCAAGACATTGAATAAAAGGACTTTCGGTGAATTGATTCATTGTATCTTGCGTTAGCCGAAATATTTTAATGCCGTTAAGCATCTAAAACAAAAAAGGAAACAAAAAAAGTTTAAAAAAGGAAAAAACAAATTTTTTACTTAAAAAAAAGCTCACCTCAAATTCACGATCTGCGAACGGCATTTCGCATCTCCGCTTTTTCCTCGGTTTAACGGATACGAGGAGAAGGCGCCCATGTTTGACCTGTGAAAAAAAAAAAAAAATAAATAAATAAATAAACACATATAAGTAAATTAGAAATTTTTCTTAAAAATTCGAATAATATAAAAATAAAAGAAAAAAAGAACGACCTTTTTTATTTTGCTAATAAAGTTTAAAAGAAAAAAATAACTCGATGAACTAGGTTCATAAATGTCTCTTTGGAAAGTTGATGAGTTAGGGCCTTTCGAAGAATTTGCCAAAATCTCGGATAAATTTGCTACATACCTTTTAACACTGTCAAATCGTCTAAAGCTTCCTGATAAGAGGTTCGATTATTTTCGATTAAATAGTTAATAGCCGTTTCGATGTTTCGCAACTTAGAGAGAGCTTCAGTGGCTGCGTCCCAGGAAAATACCATGTCGCAAATTTGGTTGATTAAAGTTTCGCTGATGAAAGAGTCGGTTCCTCCAAAAATTCGTCTCGGGGTGCTTGCGGTCCGGACAGATAAATTCTTCCTAACGAGGAATTCGAGAATCTGCTCCGGCATGCCGGACCTCCCCGAAGATCGTTGCAAGATGTTAAACTGATTTGCTTCGAAGCTGCTTCGTCCAAACGCTCCTAAAAACGAAACAAACATTTCTTTTTATTTAAAATTTTTGAACTAAAAAGCTGAAAAAATATAAAAATTAAAAAATTACAGGAAAACGCACCTGAAGAATTTTTTCTCCGACGAGAATGTGTTTCAATATAGAGAGCGTAAAATATACAATGCGTTTCAATATACAACCATTACCACTCCCAGTGCGAAAGTTTCTTCAAAACATTCTAACGTTTAAACTCTTAGCACTCTTTCATCAACTGAAACAAGATAAAAAAATGAGGCAGGTTAATTAAAAAGAAATTAACAAATTTTCCATCGCAAAAATATGGTGATCTTATAAAACTTAAATAGCAACTCTGGTGCAAATTATTTTGAACAAGTCAAATTATCATATTATTTTCGTTCTGCATATTTTTGAAAATTTTTCAAAAACATCTGAGTCGAAACTTTAAGCATAAATTTAAAAAAAAAAAAAGAGACAAAACCTACCTAAAAATTGAAGCAGCATAATGATCTGGTGTTTTTTTCTAAGTCAGTCAAACATTCGCTAAGAGTGATTTACAAATCGACCAACTGCAACTGCTTGGTAAGAGACGGTATTTTATATGAGGAACTACCGCCTTTCTCCTCCATTTCCGATTTCGCTTCTTGGAGCTCTTTTTCGGAATCCATGCCCTATGCCCATAGTGACGTCCCCTTCAGTTTTCGACTGATTCAATTCATCAGCGGGAGCGCTATTTGAGGCTATGACGGTTTGTTCGCTCGTGTCTTTCATGACCACGCTTTGTTCGGATTCCGTGCTTACAGCTAATTCGACGTCGACGCTCATCGAAATCGGGGCAGATCGAGCTCCTTCGTCGTTATCTTGATCTAAAAAAAAAAAAATAATAATAATAATAATAATAAGCCCGCAGGGGGCATAACCTGTCTCGGGGCGTGACGACCCCGCGGGATAACCCGAGTCACCCAAAGGAGGGTTAACCCCCCTCCCATTGGAGAGCAACTGGTTTTCAATTCAGCAAACTCAGCCTCGGACGAGTGCCGTCATGATCAGGGACGGCACGGGAATAGGCAGCCTGATCAATGGAAAGGAAACAGCACATGGAGTAAGATTTTGAAAGAGACAGACCGCAGCGGAAAGATACAACGAAGCACAGACCAGTGTATGTTGAACCCAATCTTCAAAATAATAGAGATATATGGAGATGGAAGCTGCTTCTTTAGAGCAATAAGTCACGCACTCTACGGCCACCAAAACTGCCATAAAGCACTAAGAGAAGAAGCGGTGGACTACATAAGCGAGAAATGGAACGAACTGAAGGATAACATCTTAGTTGAGAATGATCGGCTACGCGACAAGAAGTACTACTGCACGTACATGTCCAAGCTCTCAACTTACGGAACGATGACTGAAGCTCTGGCGATAAGTGAAACACAAAAGAAAGGAATAAAAGTTTACACGATACCAAAACGCCCTCGAAGCGAGAACTTCATCCCTGAGGTTCCACCATATGTAGTAGAAAAGAAAGACTTCCCAGATTCGATCTATCTGCTACTATCAGGAGAGGGTGAAGCAGCCCACTTCGATTTGCTGAAACTGGAACCTAATACAAATGGGGAGCGACCAACATCAATGCACGAGAACGGATGTGCTGCCGATAAAAATTCCGATGAGGGCAAGGAACGCACCTCTGCGAGCATCGACTCTAATTGTAACCGCAATGGTAAAACCGATAGCGGACAACTAGACGAGCCAATCCAAGAAAAAGGCATGAAAGAAAAAAAACCAAGCCGAGCGAAATGGAGCAGAGAGGAGTACATGGAAGTCATGTGGAGTCACTATTATATTTTAGAAACAACCGGCACAACAAATTTGAAAGAGTGCTTCCGGGTATGGAGGCAACGGAATCCAGAAACCCGTCAAAACCTCAACCACAATACGCTAGCCAACCAGCGACGATACATAGAGAAAAACAGCAAGCTCACAGAAGGAGAACTCAGCCAAGTTCGAGAGGAAGTAAAAGCGCATTTGACCAGAACAGCAGCACAGGAATCGCAAAGACCTGAAACAACGGATCCTAAACCGCTGGACAAAAACCCTAAGCGTAAAACTAAAGAACCGAAAAAGCCACCACCTCAAAACCGACAACAGGAAAACACACCGCCGTCTACAAAAGATAAAGTGTTGAAAGCAATGGAGGCCATAAAAAAACTCATGCAAGAACTTCCCGAAACCTGTGAAAGGGAAAAGCTACCGAGAATCCCTGGGAGTAAAACTGCTAACGAGACCGTTGACTATGCCAACAGGGCTCTGGAAAAAATACTGGAGGAATCACACTCGGATTTAAATATCACAGTGATAAACACAGCCATCTATGCATCGGGGATGTACGTCTGTAAGACGATAGGTATGCAATGCAAACGCAGTCCAGTACCTCAAAAACCAAGGAAACCGAGATGGCAACAACGAATAGAAAAGCAGATAAACCAGTATCGATCAGAAATCTCAAGATTGACAGCAGCTTCTCATGGCAATAAATTGACCAAAACGGCGGAAAAGCATGTTCAGCGTATTCGTGAGAAATACAAGGTCCTTAATCCGGATGATGAAGCCCAAACCCTAGAAACTCTGAAACAAAAGACACAAGCAAAAGCGCATCGATTACGAAGGTACAAAAAGAGAGCAAAATTCTACCATCAGAACCAAACGTTCTTAAAAGACAGACGTCGCTTTTATGATCAGATTTTAAATCGGAAGAGCGATGAAGGCACCGCACCGCCAAATAAGGAGGTCCTAACCAGCTACTGGAAGAACCAATGGGAAAACAATGAAGAACATGACCACAACGCTCACTGGATAACAGAAGAGGAAGAGAAAACTGCTAGAGTAACACCAATGGAAGACTTAACCATCACTGAAGACCTGGTAACGGCAGCAGTTAAGAGAACATCTAACTGGAAAGCTCCAGGGCCGGATGGCATCCAAAATTTCTGGATAAAAAGATTTACCTCTACTCACTCGCATCTCGCGAAAGCATACAACAACCTCATTACTGGCAAGGAAGCCATACCACAATGGCTAACAACAGGAAACACTTACCTGATTTCTAAAAACAGCAAAACGGAAGAGCCGTGCAATTATCGTCCTATCACTTGCTTGAATACAACGTACAAAAATATGACTTCAATAATTAGCGACTCTATTTATGGCCATTTACAGCTCCATAACTTAATTCCCGTCGAGCAGAAAGGAATATCTAGAAATACCATGGGATGCAAAGACCACCTACTTCTTAGCAAAACGATAATGGAAGATTGCCGAAAAAAGCAGAAATTTAAGCGTAGTGGATAGATTATAGAAAAGCTTCGATAGCGTCCCCCACAGTTGGCTGTTAAAAACGATGGAACTGTATCACATCAATGGCACCATCATCGAATACATTGCCGCAGCAATGAAAACCTGGAACGTCAGACTGCAATTAAACACTGCAACAGAACGCATTGACGGTGGAGTAATAAAAATAAGAAAAGGAATCTTTCAAGGAGACTCACTATCACCACTGCTCTTCTGCTTATCCTTATTTCCGCTAACGTCTATTCTAAATCGAATGAATACGGGCTACCAGATAACACCAACCAGCAAGAAAATTAGCCATCTTTTATTCATAGACGATCTGAAACTGTTTGCTAAGAGCGACGAAGAACTTAACCTCCAGATAACTACCACTCACGACTTTAGCCGCGATATACGAATGGACTTCGGCTTAAAAAAATGTGCGAAACTGAGTATGATTAAAGGAAAAATAACTCGAACGGATAACATCGTGTTAAATACCGGGGAAACCATTGCTCAGCTCGAACCGACTGAAGCCTACAAATACCTCGGAGTCGACGAATGTGATGCGATTCAAGATGTAAGAATGAAGGAGACAATCAAGAAAGAATATCTGAGAAGAACTAGAGCCGTGATCAACAGCGAACTATCAGGAAGAAACAAAATATTGGCAATTGGCAATTTGGCCATGCCAGTACTTTTATACAGCTTTGGAATCATAAACTGGACGAAAACAGAAATACAGAAGCTCGACGTTAGGACTAGGAAACTACTAACAATGGGTAAAATTCACCACCCTAAGGCCGACGTCCATAGACTTTACGTGGCAAGAGATAAAGGAGGCAGAGGACTTACACAGATCCAAGAAAAGTTTGAAACAGCCCTAGTAAACTTGGCAACTTACATCGAAAAGAAAAGTAAAGAAGACGAGTTAACCAGACTAATTTTCAACGAAGACCTCATATTACCAAGTCAGAAGTCGATCACCAAAAAAGCAGCTAAAATTCAGGAAGACCTAGGAGTGGAAAAAAGGGTAGACGAGGATAGAAACAAGACGAAGGAAAGAGTACAACAAAAAATCCAAATTAAAAATGCAGAAAAATGGAGAGAAAAGGAAATGCACGGACAGTACTGTAGAGACATCGATCAGGACTGGATAGATAAAAAAGAGGTACATAACTGGTTAAAAAAGGGAACCCTAAAGGGAGAAACAGAAGCATCAATAGTGGCTATCCAGGATCAGGCTGTAGCAACGCGTTACTACAGAAAGAGAATCCTTAAAGAAAACATAGATGAGCGATGCCGATTGTGCAAAACTAGCAGTGAAACGATATGGCACATTATCTCCGGATGCCCTACCTTAGCTTTACATGAATATATTGTTAGGCACGACAAAATCTGCAGCCGAATTCACTATCAAATTTGCCAAAGCTACGGATTTAAGGTCGTGAACAAATGGTACGAACATAAGCCAAAAAATGTGGAGAGTAACTCCGAAGCCACCATCTTGTGGAACATCATGGTTCATACCGACAGAACCGTGCCTAATAATAAGCCGGACATCTTCATAAAAGACAAGAAAAGAGAGTGGATACTATTGATGTGGCTATCCCAAATGATAACAACATTCCAAAAAAACAGGCTGAGAAGTTTCTAAAGTACAAAACTCTCCAGATAGAAACTGAAAGACTCTGGGATATGAAAATCAAAATCATCCCCGTTATCATTGGCGCAACGGGTACAATAGGACAAGACTGCCGAACACTTTTAGAGCAAATCCCGGGATGCAGTGGTAACAACCTTCTTAGTCAGCTGCAAGAAACCACCATAATGGAGACGTGCCACATAGTTAGGAAGATCCTGTAATTCTTAAGTTCCACCTTAGGACTGAGGTACAGTCCTGGTGGGCTTAAACTAGTAGTTGATATCCGGGAGATTGTAAAACCCCGTGCTTACAATTAAAGATAATAATAATAATAATCATTTTTAAAAGTAGAAACATCGATTTTTTCATTCGCATCGATTTTTTCAAACGTACTTGGATTCAAAGCAGATCGTAATGAATTTTCTTCTGCCTCAACATCACCAGTCACTGGAACTAGACGTCTATGTAATGACGTCACTTCATCTGGTGTTACACCAGCAACAGGTACTTGATTATTTTGAGTTGAGACAGCAGCTGTTTTGTCCTTCTCGGCTTCGGGTTGTTCTAACGGAAAAAAAAAGCGGTAGAAGGTTTTTCGGAACTTTGCGGTGACGGATGAACGTTAGGAACGCCGAATATTTTCGTAACAACTTTTTGTTTTTCCTTCGTTTGCCTAAAATAAAATTAAAAAAATAAAATGAATAAATTTGAAAAATGAAAATGATACCGAAATATGAAAAGTTGATTGAGGTTATAAGCCATTAAGGGGAAGAAGAGAGGGGATGAGTGAAACTTTAAACTGAGTAATAATTTTGGCTACAAGAAGTGAATTTTTCAGACTGGGTCATTCAAGTGTAAAGTAAGCAGGTTAGGGGGAGGGGGGGTTGGAATCCTCATTTTTCTGACAATGGGTAGGAGATTGGTAAATTTAAATAAGAGCAAAATAATCGATTTTGGAGCCGGCGGATTTAGGGCTGCTGTCTTATGAAACAAAGAGGAAGGAGGTGTTGCAAATTCTTATTTTTGCTTACAAGCAAGGGGGTGAAGGGGGTGTTCCAAAATGACGCTTACGTAATATTTTAATGATCCCATTCATGCATTGTAAGTTTTAATTTTCATAATTATTATGGTTTTGGGAGAAACCTAGCCGTTAATAGACGAGGGGGAAGGAGGGATGCGTTTTACAAAAAAAAATTCGGTATCATAATGGACTTCTGGGTTTTAAAAGTCGCTAAGTTTAAATTTAATATCCCTTTTGTTGACAGGCGAACATTAGAGGCTTCAAGAGAGGTAGAGAAAGCTAGACCTTGTCTCAACCGAAGGCTTACAACTCTGATACTAATGTTACGCCATTTCAGAATATAAAATTAGCGACCTTCAACGCCCAAGTTGAATTTAATTCTCACTTTTGATCATCAAAGAAGCCCTTTTTCTTCTAAGCTTTTCTGTTCAAAACGTAATATTTAGGCGGGCACGGTCCCACACAGAATCATTCACCCTTTCCTTTTTTTCTCTTCTTTTGTTTTTTTACCTTTTTTTCTTTTATTTTCCATCTTCGTTTATTTTAATTTTATTTTTTTTATCCCACTTTCTCTTCGTTTTTTCCTATTTATGCTTCTATCCTTTTTTTCGCCGTTGTCATTCTCTTCCAATTTTTTCTATCCTTTTCGTTCTTCTCCTCTTATTTTCTTACACTGCATCTTTTTCTCTCTCACGTCTCATTCATTTTCCCGCTCCTTTATTTTCACGTTCTTTTCATAAAAAAGCTATAACTGTAAATGATTTTTAATTTGGTTTGCATTTTCCAACTTTTGGTATCAAACGTAGACCGAAAAATTAAAATAAATAATAGCCTAGGGTTGACACGATCACTTGAAATCGGGTATGTGGCCAATCGCCAAAATATGTAAATGGCATCGTCAACTCTAAAATTTTTTTTCCCAATCGACTAGAGATTCTATCCGGCATTGCCAGTCTCGGGAAATTGAAAGATGAAAAAAAAAAAAAAAAAATTTAATCGCGATTCATAGGTCTGAAATCTCCCCAGATTTTTCCTGTTTTTCTAACAATTCTGGGAGAAAATTCCGGTAACTACCGAGACTTCCCGGGGATTATTTTGGATTTCGATGGATTTTTACTTCCCGAATACCGCCGGAATTTTTTTAAAATCAAAAACGGAAAATCTCGAATTCCCGGAAACTCAAAAACTCTATCCTTAATCTAACATAAACATTTCCTTTATATCTAAGGTAACTTGGCTGCTTATTGCTTAATTTTTTTTTTTTCCAAAGGCAAACTCACCCGGTCGATTGACCTTCCTCCCATAAAATGTCAACTGTCATCCAATCCTTTGGCCAAAATGGTTTCACCTTAGCTTCTAAGAAACTTTTTACGTAATCGCTAACTGATTCCTTCCTTGGTCTAAGAATATAATAACACGTTTTTCTTATATGTATAAATGTCCCTTAAATACGATCGGAGCTCGTCGTTCCATGGAAATTTCCTCGAAGGCAGCGAACCAGGATCGATGCTCCTGAAAAAAAATCCGAAAAAAGTTAATATCTCAAATTGGCAACCTTGCAAAAAAAAAAAATTTTTTTTTTCTTTAGAACTCTCACTCTCACAGCCTTACATTTAATTTTTACATTTAAGGAAGGCTTGATTAGGCTTTTTTGTCACTTAAAATTTTTTTATTTAATTAATGAAAAAGCAAAGCACGATTTTTGTTTTTTAAGCTGTTAAAAAAGTTATTAAAAAAAATCGTGGATCACTTCGAAAACAATCCAAACATCACACCAAAACTTCGCAAAAAAAAAAAAAAAAAACGGAGCGGTTTATGAAGGAATAGAAGTTAAAAGCGGTGAACAGAGTCGATAATCGCAGTTTTTTTTCTTTAAAAAAAATTACGACAAAACCACTTTCCAGTCATTCCAATTCCAAACGAACAATCATTAGAAAACATTTGCTTCCATTTTCCCAAACCAAGTGCGGCAAGCCCGTAACCAGCCTAATAAGCACAGGGGGGCGCAAAGTTTTCTAAGGGGGGCTTCAAATGACCCCTAATAACATGGAAGATAGGGAAATTATATGGGCCAAACAAAATCTACAGGGGGGCTCAAGCTTGACCAAAGGGGGGCTCAGCCCCCCTTTGCCCCCCCCTGGTTACGGGCCTGAAGTGCGGCATGATTTTCATACAAGAAAAGCTGATATAGATTGGAAGTTTTATTTTTCACACATGATTTTTTGCAATTGCGTTTTAATTTACAAATTTCCCCCCCAATTTTATTTTTTTAAACAGAAGCAGTTAGAAGCAAAGCTTTGACAGAAGTCATGAAGTATTATAAAATTTCGTGCACACTACTTGCAAAAAAGAAAAGTCTACACTAGGATGGTTCACTTTCGAAGTATTTTAAAAAAGTCACGGTGGCACAACCTAAACTACCTAATTCGACAGGCAGAATTATTGTTTTTAAAAGTACAGGAAATCCCTTCTATTTCCCTAAAAGGGAACAACGGACTCACATTTGAGGCTAAAATAGAAATTCTGGTCGGAGTATTCCCTAACAGGAATATTTGGGAATTTTCCCCCTTTTTCAATTATTCTTACCAAATTTAACGAAAACTGACGAGAAATCCAGATCTCAAATGATGTTTGTTCCATGAATACGATGGAAACGGGTTTTTCTCATAAAACTTGGGAGTTCCGAATTCTAAAACTTTCTATGAAATCTGACATCTAAAAAAATGTAAAAACGTCGACATGTCGATCCCTTTAATACTAAAAAATTGCCGAACATTTTTCCCCCCGTATTTTTCTACCAGAGAAAAATGGTTAAAAATGATGACTTACATATTTGGGATAAAATACACGATATTCTTTCGGGAGACATGCCCGAATATGAGAAGAAAATAATTTAGGAAATTTAGCTTATGCCTTAAATTTTTTCAAAAATTCTGAAAAATTGAACCACTCATAGTCCACACTCTGGTGCGAGAGATTAACAAAAAAACAAATTGGTTAAATTGGAATGAATGGATTGTAAAAGCCCCTACTGCAACCTTGGCGATCATCACAAAGAATCAATCTGGGCTCTTACCAATAGTATCGAGTCAGCTCCGCGTATATTTGCGGGCTAAACAGAAAAAACAAAAAAAAAAACCTATTAAACTAATACAAGACACCATAAACAAAAAATTAAAAAAAAAAAAAAAAAAACCATAATAAAAATAATAAATATGAAATTAAATTAAATTAAATTAAATTGGCCATAGCGGAGTTGACAATTGTCTTTTTTTTTCTTTTTCGGCGAGGTTACTGATTTCTAAATTCTCCGGTATGGAAAAAAATAAATTGACATCAATTTCAGTGAAAATAAAAAAAATAAACAGGATTTTAAAGAGACACACCTTGTGCCTGCTGCTTTTGTGAATTCTTTGAAATAATTCGATTCTAGTAGAGGCATCATATCGGCAACTGCATCTTTTAACCTGAAAAATGAAATTAAAATTAACGTGGCAATTTCATACCCAATTTTAAAAATAAAATGAAAGTTAACTCCTTGTACAACTTACTTTCTTAGTGGAGATGTCAGTTTGGCTTCTTCTTGCATGAGCAGTAATTTTTTTGTTCTTTTTGTGATGCTATCCCTTTTCATTTGTAATATTCCACCTAAGCTATCCAATATGGCGTTCTTTTCTGCTACAGGCAGTTCTCGTAGCAAAACTTCAGCACTGAAAAATTATTTAAGTAAATCAACGTAAAATTAGCATACATGTTTCTGAGCCTAATTTCGAAATAATTTCGCCATTAATTTTATTTAGTTAATTTAACGCTAAATTAGAGGTCTCCACGGCCTAAACCGGAATAATGAATTCCAGGACCTTCCCGGATCATTATGTTTAAATTGATGGCAGTCCCGCATATGATTACAAAAACGAATTTATCAAAGTTCCTAATTTATCAAATTTAATTAAATTTTGTTTCTTAATTTGAAATCCATAAAAATGCTATTCCGGTAAAAAAAAGTTACTACATGTCTGTACCTCAGAGCCAAAATATCCAATTCAAAAGTTGTCACGCGACTGTTTCAAACAGAAAATAAATCTAATAAATAATGGCCATTTAGAACTTTCTCTTTGACGTACAAAACCACTTACTGTTAAAAGCAAAAAAAAAAAAAATTAACGAATTAAGTATTTAAATGTGGTCTGAGCCGGAAATTTGACAGATTTTTTTTGGCCCAATCCAGCCAGTGCAGAACATACCCCAAACAGTGAATTAAAGGGGTCACGAATACATGCCTCCAATGCAGTCAAACTATTTTTCCAGGACTGAAATTAGTTTTTTGTTAATTACATACGAGGCCGCCTGAGGCGAAATTGTTCCCTTCTCTCATATCTTATTTTTTTTTAGCCGAAATGAGCTGAAATTATTTACCGTAACAAAAGCGAATTTAACTTCGAATTCGATAATTTATTCTTTTCTTCTTTTGAGATCTCAATTATTTTCCTTATTATATCTTTAAGATCAGAGCTTAAATGAGCAAATATTTTGGCAGTGATATCATCCGCATTAACTTCCATTGGTTCACCGCTTTGTTTCTTCTCTCCCGCCTCCGTTGTAACGGCAGGGAGAGTCGGAGCTTGAACTTTATTCTTTTCCCCGGAAGCTTCTTCACTCGAATCGGATTCCGAATCTGCAAAATTAAACAAAAAAATTTCATAAAACCATTTTTCTTAAGCTGTCCTTTCGATTTCAAAGTATCTAAATAATTTCAATTTCATACCGGAACTAGAAGACTCCGAAGATTCACTACTAGAAGAGGATTCCTTATCAAGTAAATCCGCCCCAGTGGCGACAGCGTTGATGGTTTCGGAAGCTGCATCCCTTTCTTTCAATTCTCCCCCTTTCAATAATTCTTTTTCTGTCGATTGTTTTTTCTTCACAGATACCTGAAAGATTCAAACAAAAAAAATTAAATGAAAGTTTCAATCGAAAAGAATGAATCAACAAATATGGACTAGAGATCAATAAAAAATTGATAGAGATTAAGCTTTGGAATTCTGTCTCGAATTCCGAAACCCTCGGTCTTGAATTCTGAATTCGTTGCGGAATCCCGGAAACGAGGCATCTCTAAATTTCTTGTAAAGCTTCTTTATTCTCTAGTTGATATCATTATTCAAAAAGATGACATAAATACATCCATTGATATTTCGTCCATTTTTGATGATTCGTTTTTAAAACAAAAGCAAAGAACTAACCTCTTTTTTACTATTTACATCATTTACATTATTTCCATCTAATTTTTTATCAATGTCAACATTTTTCAGTCTATTTTTCATAATTTCATTTTTATTTTTCTCGAACTCGGACGAGCCCGAGAACGGCTTCTTATTTAACAAATGATCAGGTATTTTGGGAGTGGCAGTCTTTCGTATTTTCTTTGTTTTAGGTTGGAATTCCCCTGATCTTTTCCTACTTTTAATTAGACCGCCAGTACTGTAATTATGGTTGTTACTATTACTACTATTGTTATTGTTGTTATTGGTATTGTTATTGCTTTGTGCTTTGCTGCTTTCCCCTTCCTTCTCCTCATTTTCATCCTCCGACGTTATCCTCCTGGCGTTCAGTCTATTTTGTGCGAGAAATTTATCTACGTCTTCGCTCGCCGAACTGGATGAATTATTCTCTTTAACCAACGACAACTTCCCTTGGTTGATATAAAAGCCGCCAAGTTCGGGCTGTATGCCGTTCGGAAGTAGATCGTTCACCTTTAAAAAAAAATTAAAATAATTTAGCTCTTAATAATTTCTCATCTTATATATTTTAACTTACGGCATCTGTATTATCTATAAAGGAGTCTTCTTCATTGTACCCTTCACCCAGTTCCGCATAATCATCGGTGCAGGTACCCTGAAATTATTTTTTATTCTTTAAATGATCGCACGATGAACAACTAATAAGGATAAGAAAAACAAGCTGTGACATGGACACTGGGTCATTCTCAAAAAAAAGTACACTTTCGTGAATTAAAATGTCCCTTTAGTTTGAACTCATTTTATCACCCTGTTTTCAGTATTGTATATTTTTTTTACTTATCTAACGATATTTTTTAATTAAATTAAGAAGCTATGACATTAATATTCAATTTTTAACCAATTTAAATGAATTTCGCCTTTTTTTAAAAAATTAAAGTTGGCAAAATGTCTGGATTTGAAAAATTTGCGACAAATTTGGCCGACAAAATAAAAATGGATGAACCGTTTGTTTGTAAACAAATAAATAAAACATGGAAGAAAGTTGCAAGAAAATTAAAAAAAGTAATGCCGAAAGGCAGAGGGAATACAGGATGAGGAGAAAAACGGACCCCGAAAAGGAGAAGTTAAATCGTGAAAACAAGAAAATCTTCAAGACTGTGAAAATGAGATGGCAGAAAAAAAATCCCGGTTCAAGTGAAAGTTTGAAAAAAAAAAATACGAAAGTAAAATCCGATTAAAAATATGCCATGTCAGTTACCTAATTTCAGACTTTTTATTTCTGTGTATGTACACCTCTCGAAATATACCCTTAAGTAATTTATAAATTAACTAAGTTAATTAATTTTTTTAACTCAATTTGGGTGAATATTTGTGTGGAGGACAATTAAATTCCAGCTCCTGACATTATGAACCAGCTGTGTCGGAGACGCAAGCTCCTCCGATTCCTTTCTTGCTTTTTTACTGTCCGAAGAAAGGGGTTGTCCATAAACCACGTTAGAACGTTAGGGGAGGGAGGAAGTATTCAAAATGCTAACTTTTGCCAACAAGGGAGGAGGGGTTTTACATATCTAACGTTAGCATTTGTCTCGTGTAGTAAACGTGCAAAAATGAAAATAATTTAAATTTTTTAAATGATGTACGCTACCCAGATGCGTTTCACACCTTTTCTTTGCAAAATTGAAGCTCCGAAGAATTTCAGACTTTTAAATGTTTAATACTAATTTTCAAAAAAAAAATTTTAGAGGAGGGGGTCCCCCGAAATGCTAACCCGTGCTAACAAGGGGGAGGGGGTAAAAAATGGCCGAAATAATGCTAACATAGTTTATGGGCTACCCCAAATGCCATTACTATCTAAAACAAAAATCAGATTCGGTAGTACGGTTTTCCCGAATTTTCTCCAAAAAACAAATTTTTTCATAGAAGTGCCAAAGGAAAAAATTGATTTTAAATCCCTCCAAGTACTTGCTGTACTTGGAAAGAACGGACGAATTTAAATTCAAATTTGTCGCAAAACTAGGATTCACTACCAATATTTGAAAAATGTAAACAAATATGTTTTATTTTCCCTTGTGTAACAGAGGCCAAAATTTTTAAAGTTAAAAATCGCGATTTAAATAAGATGTTATCGTGTCAACCTTAATTTCGGAGAGTATTAACTACAAGAAAAGGAACCCGATTTGAGGAGGTATTTGATAATCATTTCTTTTCGATTTTTGCAGATTTTTTTTTCCAAGTCAGTCGTAACAGAGGGCAAAAAAATATAAGTTTTTCCTCTGTTACACATTTGAATCAATGAATACGTAGTTCTGGGAGGGATTTTTTTTTTTAAAAATTCTTCGTTGTTTCTTATATTTATATAAGAATATAAATTGAGGGATATAAGAAGTCGAGAAACAGGAATTAATTTAAAATTATCAAAAATAGAAAGATGTAACAGAGGACTAAAAAAAGTGGGGGACAGGAATCAAGTTGATATTTGTCAGTTAAATATTAAGTGCTCATTTGCCGCAGCTTAAATTTTCAAAGTACTGTTCATTATTTCTCTAAATCAGGTAAAATAAGAATTTTAAAGTGGTATTTACTGTTGCAAAATATAAGATTTAACTTCCATTCGGGTAACAGGGACAGCCATTTTGTTGCAGCCGCCATGTATTTTAAACACAATTTTAAGTTTATACGTAGAAGTAACACATAAAATGTTAGAGATTTATGTATTATAATATTCTTTTAGGCGTTTTCTTCCCGCACCGCTTTCATTTTTTTCATAGATTTTAAGTGAAACATAAAAAAAGTAGGGACTTCGAAAGTGTATTTTTTTTTGAGAATGACCCCACTTCGAAAAAGGGAAATAAAGTATTTAGAGTATTGATTCAGTTGAACGCCTCAGCAAGGAAGTCAAAACCACAATCAAAAAGTGCCAACACGTCATCGAAGAAGAGATGAAAACAAAGAACAGTTTAATCCATCCGAACCCACAAATCCCTAGACTTTATGCTCTCCCGAAAATTCATAAATTGGGCAACAAATACAGACCAATCGTATCCGGAATCAGCGCCCCCACGTATAAATTGTCGAAATGGTTAAATTCACAATTTCGACCCTTAAATTACGATTCGTTTGGCATCATGAACAGCTACGATTTAATAGATAAAACGAAAGATGTCCACTTACTACCGGATGAGAAAATGGTTTCCTTCGATGTTGAATCTTTGTTCCCGTCAATCCCTGTAGATCAATCGATTGACATTTTAGGTCAGATCCTCAAAGATAACGGCGTAGAAGACGACGACGTAGAAGAATTTTCGAAATTAACCGAGCTATGCATGCACCAAAATATGTTTTCGTTTAATGATAAATTCTACGCTCAAACTAGCGGTACCTCCATGGGTAATCCCCTCTCACCTTGCATTGCCAATATCTTTATGGGAAACTTTGAAACAAAATTAAAAAGGGAAATGCCTTACTTCCCTAGAATTTGGTATCGCTTCATGGATGACGTTTTTGCCATTTTTGATTTTTCAAAGTGTAAAATTGAAGATTTTGTAACTCACATTAACAATATTTGCCCCACCATAAAATTTACCTATGAAGTGGAAGAAAATGGATGCCTTCCGTTTCTGGATTTAATGGTGATTAGAAACGAAGATAAACTAGAATTCGACATTTACAGGAAACCTACAGATATCCACCAAGTCATTAACAATTCATCTAACCACCCGGTACACCATAAAATGGCGGCATTCAACAGTGCAGCTCACAGAATGGTTTCTCTTCCGTTAACCAAAGTTCGATTTGAAAAGGAAAGGAAATTTCTGAAATCCGTTGCAGTCACACATGGCTATAATCCTGTAATCATAGACCAACTAATCCGCAAGAAGCAGATGAAAAGGAACTTCCGCTTGGAGGACTATACTACTTTCAAAACTCCTGAAAACAAGAAAAGAATAGTTTTACCCTTTAACTCGGACCTATGCAAGGGGTTTCAAAGGATCTTCAAAGAAGTGGATTTAGATATCGCCTATAAAACCACGAATTCGTTAAAACGTCACTTAGGTTCAACTAAAGATCCCATAACTTGGGAAAAGAAATCTGGAGTCTACAGATTCGATTGCGACAAAGGAGATTCCTCGTACATTGGCCAAACACGTAGGAATTTATTAACCAGAGGAAAAGAGCATATAAAAGACTTTGAATTCGGGCGATATGACAAGTCCCCCATCGCAGAGCACATTTACGAATTTCAATTTGAAAATCACAAATTCGACATCAATAAGTTAAAACTTGTGAAAGAAGTAAACGACCCTTTCTTAGTCAAGACTTGGGAAAGTTTTCTTATCCATAAAGCTAAGAAAAACAACACCAATCTTTTGAACAAAGATACCGGGTCGATTACTCAATCCAAGCTGTTCGATTTAGCTCTCATGACTTAACCGTTTTCCTCATCTAAAGCGCGGTCAAACTTCTCGTACTCTATGGTCATGTCTGATTACACGACAAATCTTCGCTTAATTTATTCGCTTTAATTTCGTTTTCATTGTTAAAAAAATATTGAATTTTAATCGTTTTAGATAATATTTTCTCATGCAATAACTATGGCGAAATACTGGGATGCAGGTCACCCCGGTACAAACGTTTACGTCGTGACAATGTTTTTATTCTTTTAATTATTTAATATTGTTGATTGGTAGGTCCAGATAGGGTTAGGTTAAACATGTCTATTTATTTAATTTTCGTGGATTGTTTTTAATGAACGTTATGTTGTATTTTTCTAGCCTGAAGATGGCTCAACAAAGAGCCGAAATGCATCGCATAGTTTAAATATATTCCAACCGTATCTTGTGACTTAGGAAATTAATTTCATTTAACAAGTATTTAGAGGTTTTTGAAATGTGGTGTTGGCGAAGAATTGAAAAAATTAAATGGACAGATAGCGTGAAAAATGAAGAGGTTTTACGGAGGGTCGAGGAGGAAAGGACTATGATAAGGACTCCCGAGAGAAAAAGCTCATAAACGATTTATAAAATTGTATGCACTTTTGGGCAACATAAACTTTTATGAATAATTTTAAATTTTTATATTTACAAATGAAACCTTGGATTATTATTGATAAACTTGGATGATTATTGATAAACTTGTATAAATACTTGTATATGCATACTCATTTAATTTTATAAACTTTCGTATGTACAATAGCCCATTTATAAATTCTTTATGTACAACCATTAATTTATCAATAACCATTTGTTTCTATAAATATTGAACAAGTCCGGCGCATAAACAGTTATCACTAATTATAAATTTTATGAAAAATCATAGCCTTGTATCGTTGTTCATAAAAATCGTTTATGAGCTTTTTCCCTCGGGGCTATTAGGCAAAGAAAAGCAAACTGGTTAGGGCATATTTTAAGAAGGGATTGTCTTTTACGCACGGGACATAAATTAGAAGTTAACAATAGGGCTGGGGCTGGGAGACGTAAGATACAAATATTAGACGATCTCAGGGAGAAGAAAAAGTATTGGAAATTAAAAGACGAAGCGGGTGATAGAAAGAACTGGAGGGAAAAGTTCTCCGTTCAGCCAAAGAGCTTAAACCTGCCTTAGGGCAGAATACTTAATAATAATAACTTGCCATTATGCCGCGTAAAGCTCTTCTTCTTTCAAGTGCCGTCTCCGCGACGAAGATTGGCTATCATCTGGCATATTTTTACTTTTGAGACCGCCGCTCTAAAAAGACTCAAGGAATCAACACCAAACCAGTCTCTGAGATTCTTAAGCCATGAGGTTTTCCTACGGCCTTGCTTGCGCTTACCCTCGATTTTTCCCTCCATCACAAGCTGAAGGAGGCGGTACTTTTCATTTCGAATCACGTGGCCGAAATAATCGAGCTTCCGACGCTTGATCTCGTACAGCACCTCCAACTCCTTTCCCATACGAGCCAAGACGTCAGCATTTCTCACCCTGTCAGTCCACGAAATTTTAAGCATTCGACGGTATACCCACATCTCAAAAGCCTCCAACTTCTTTTCCAACGCCCTAGTTAAAGTCCATCCCTCGTGTCCATATAAGAGCACGGGAAAAACGTAACATCGGACGATACGGACCCTTGTTTGGAGACTCAAGTTGCGATTGCACAACAGGTTCCTCATTTTGAAGAAAGTTCCTCTATTAACGTAAAGCTCTATTAACCATTTAAAATCCCTTTAAGTGCCAAGTTCCCCAATTAATTTTAGAAAAATGATAATTTTTTTTTTTTTTTTATAGGATCAGGATGGAGAATCGGAGAAAGGAGGGGACGTCAACGTCGGAGGGGACGTCAACGTCGGGGGGGACGTCAAAGTCGAACGCGTCGGAGGGGACGTCGACTTGGAAAGGGACGTCGAAGTCAAAGGCGTGGAAGAAAAGGACGCCGAAGAAAAGGGAAGAGTCAATGTCTTCCATTGGATATCCGGACTCTAACCCGGATTCTTTAGAAATGAGCGAAATTGATGATCAAGTCCTAGAAATCATTCGGAAATTTGATGATGATGTATACTCTGTTATGGACATTCCATGCATTCTCGAAATAAATATTTCTGGCGTTTATGTTGCTGAGGAAGGACTTAGCGAAAACGAGATCAAAGCGCTTGAAGACGGTTTCTGGAACACATTTGTTAGAACGCGGCAAAATGAAATAACGGAGGCTTCATCCGTTATCGTGTAAATAGATAAATGTATATAGAGCAGACGACGAATAAATGGCGATCGCATAACTCGTATTATTTTCTTAAGTATTTTAATCCATTGGAATCCGATTTATTCCATCAGGTTATGCAGCCCAGCAAGTTACGGAAATTCAAATAAACGTGCATATTTTAGTATTTGAATATGGCGCTCGGTAATTTGAATCTTCATATTGAGAAGTTGAACCACGGAAATTATGATACATGGAAAGACGACCTGAAGAGTTATCTAACGATACATGATCTTTTTGGATATGTCGACGGAACCGTTGTTTCAACGCCGGAAACCGTGAGTGAATTTAATAAGAAAGATCAAAAGGCGCTGGCTGTTATTCAACTCAGTTTGTCCATTGGCCAAAAGCCGAATATTCGGGGGATTAAAACCGCAAAAGAAGCGTGGGACAAGTTGAAAACCGTTCATGACTCAACAGGTCCGGCGAGGCTTACGTTACTTTACAGATCGTTATCGAAATTCAAAAAGGCGAAGGGAACTAAGATGCAGGATCACGTGAACGACTTTGAGTTAAAAATAACTAAGTTGACTGATGCAGGAGTCACCATTCCCGATAAATTACAAGTATTGATGTTACTGGACTCGCTGGATGAGGAGTATTCAAGTTTAAGTAGTGCTTTGGAGTCGAGGGACGACCTTCCGGAAAAGAAAACGCTGCTACCGAAACTCATCGAATATGAAGAGCGGCTTAAAGGAGAATCCCAAGATGCAACTCAAGACACTCCAGCATTCCGAGTCTCAGGAAGATCAAGAGCTTCGGAAAGATCCCCTAGTCCGCACAAGAAAGTCATTCGATGTTACAACTGCAACAAAAGAGGCCACATCTCAAAGGATTGCCGTGCGAAGAGGAAAAACAGAAGTAAAAGTCCTCGGGACAGCAAAATGGTGGACGCCTGGGTAGCAAAATCGTGCAAGTGTTCCCATGAAAATGAAAAAGGAAAATGGTGTCTTGACTCCGGTACTAGTCAGCACATGTGTAACGATAAATCGAAATTTGAAACATTTTCACGTGACGATGATACGGTTGTAAGGACAGCTTCGAACGAAAAAGTGCCGGGAAACGGAAAGGGCCGAGTAAAAATTAAGGCAAAAATGGACACGGGTTTTAATGAAGCAATCTAAATGATGTTTGTACATGCCTGACTTTACGAGCAATTTGTAAGCGTATCCGCGATAACAGCCGTCGGTTGCAAAGTAGTTTTTTCTAAGTATGAAGCGCAGGTCATTAGGTCAGATGGTACTGTAGCGTTAAAAGCAACGAGGAAGAATGATCTTTATTATGTGGATGAAGCAAAAGGAAAAACCATCCAATTTTCTGATGAAACGGGTAAACAAGCTTCAGCCAAATTATGCCAAACAGTCTGGCATGGTAGGTTTGGTCACATGAAGTTTAGAGACCTTGATAAACTCAAGATGAACGAAATGGTATCAGGTTTAAGTATCGAAAAATTGCTTAATAAACCTTGTGAGGATTGTATTATAAATAAAATCGCACAAATACCTTATATTATTTCTCATTCCAGGGCCTCCCGTCCGCTTGAATTGGTACACACGGACATAGCGGGACCGATGCAAGTTCTCTCTCTCGGTGGAGCCAAATATTTTGCCACTTTCATCGATGACTACAGTCGACGCATAGAGGTCGCGTTAATCAAAGCGAGAGCCGACGTGTTTCCAGCTTTTCAAGCATTTTTAGCGAGGGTAGAAAATGCCATAGGGCATAAAATCGTTAAGGTTCGCTCCGACAGAGCACAGGAATATATGTCTAAAGCTTTTTCTGATTTTATGGAATCCAAAGGGATTGCTCATCAGCCGTCTGAAGCATACACGCCGCAACGTAATGCCAGAGCTGAAAGGGCAAACAGAACTTTGGTCGAGATGGCAAGAACCTCCATGAATGCAGCAGGTTTACCAACCAGTTTATGGGGAGAATTCATCAAGACAGCTGCATACATACGTAACAGATGTCCGACAAAAGCCCTTGATGGAGTCACACCCCATGAAGCATGGACAGGACATAAGCCGTCTGTAAAACACTTCAGAGTACTCGGATGCAAGGCGATTCGTTTGATTAAGGAACCTGGACCGCGAAAATTTGACGAACAAGGTGAGGTTATGTATTTGGTCGGATATGGCAATCGAGAGAGAGGCTATCGGCTTTGGAGGCCCGGACAAAGAGTATTTGTGAATCTACCGACGTTCGTTTCATCGAAGATCAATTGTACAAGGATCGCGAACGGGCAACGCAACAAAAGGAGAATTCCCAGGAATGGTTACCGCTCGATTTATTACCGGATTTTTCACCGGAGGACAAGGATCGCGAAAACGTTATTTTACGCGTCGAAGAAAACGGCGAACACGTGGCAGGACAGGATCAAAACGTCCAAGATACAACCGATGAGCAAAACGTCGAGGATCAAACCGATGAGCAAAACGTCGAGGGTCAACCCGATGAGCAAAACGTCGAAGGTCAAAGTGATGAGGGTCAAGGTCATGAAGGTCACACCGATGAACTTCAAGACGTCGAATTGAACAACGAGGACGCGATACATGAAAATCGTGAATGCACAACGACGCCAGATGTCATTGAACCTCGTCGATCATCACGATTGAAAGCCAAGAAGAAGAAATGTGCCACGTGCAAACTCGTTAAAATGGAACAAGTACCAAGCAACGCACAGGAAGCATTAGCTGGTGACGATGCCGAAAAATGGCGTAAAGCCATGGACAAAGAATTGGAAAATTTAAGGATTCACAACGCGTATGAAGTTGTTGAACGGCAAGGTCATGAAAAGGTCGTAGGCAGCAAATGGGTTTTTTCCAAGAAGATTAGCGAAACGGGGGAAACTGTATATAAAGCAAGACTAGTTGCACAAGGTTTCGAAAATCATCCAGCCATAGAACCAGGAAATTTCTATTCTCCAGTAATAGGAAAAACTTCAGTCAGATTACTACTAGCAATTATGGTTGCGAGAAACTGGCAAGCTGATCACGTGGATATAACTTCTGCGTATTTGCATAGCAGTCTAAAAGAGGAAATATATATGGCAGAACCCCCAGCTTATAAAACGGGGAAAATATGGAAAGTGAAGCAGAGCATTTATGGACTTCCACAAAGTGGTAAAAATTGGAACGAGCATGCGACGAAAATACTGCTGGCCAACGGATACAAGCAATCAAAATGGGATCCGTGTATCTTTCACAAAGAAAATATTTACATTGGACTCTACGTAGATGATAATTTAATCGTAGGAACAAGAAAGGAAATTAACAAAGCGAAGAAGTTACTTTCCAGCAAGTTGAGGACAAAAGATTTAGGAAAAGCGAAAAGTTTCCTAAATATCGAAATAAATTACGTTAAGGACGGTATAACGTTAAGCCAACCAAAGTATATTTGTAAGTTGTTAAACGATTTCGGAATGCATGACGCTAACGGTGTGTCGTCGCCGTTAATGGGTATTGACGTAAATGACGTCACTGAAGAACCACCAGGATACGATCCTGTACTTTATCGAAAAGGAGTAGGGAGCCTACTGTATTTATCTAATACAACACGTCCGGATTTGTCATTCGCAGCAAGTTTCCTGAGTCAGTACAATGACAATTGTAATTTTGGAGCATTCCTCGAACTCAAACACGCCTTGAGGTACCTAAAGAAGACCCAGCATAGTCATATCAAGTACGAGAAGAAGATAAAACCAATAGAAATCTACTCCGATGCAGACTACGCTCAAAACAAACTAGATAGGAAAAGCTGGAGCGGAATGGTGATGGTTTTCGCCGGAGGGCCCGTAGCATGGCATGCGAGGAAACAAAAGTCCGTATCGTTGTCTACCATCGAGTCTGAATATATTGCAGTGACCGAGACCATAAGGGAAGCAATCTGGACGAAGGGACTACTGGGGGAGATTGAGCTGGGAGAGTACATCGAGAAGCCAACTACTATAAAGATCGACAATCAAGGCGCCATTAGATTAGCAAAAACAAAGGGGACTGACCGGAGTAAACACATAGACGTCCGGCACCACTTCATAAGAGAACTAATCGAGGCAGGAGACATCGAGTTACAATATGTAAGGTCCACGAAAACTTGGCAGACCTATTCACCAAGGCATTGCCTGGTCCAAGGACAAGGGAGCTCAAGACGAAAATCGGACTACGAGATTAATCAATTTCAAATTTCAATGTAAATTAAATTTTAATGTTTTAATGTATGACACGAATGAAGCTCCGTTAGGGGAAATGTTAGAACGCGGCAAAATGAAATAACGGAGGCTTCATCCGTTATCGTGTAAATAGATAAATGTATATAGAGCAGACGACGAATAAATGGCGATCGCATAACTCGTATTATTTTCTTAAGTATTTTAATCCATTGGAATCCGATTTATTCCATCAACATTCCTCACTCCTAAACTGAAGGCAAAGGGTTCCCATAATTCCAGTCTTTTTGTTGGAAAGATCAGTGCGAAATACTTCAGATCCAGAGAAAGACTGGATGATCTTTACGCTAGGGAATGGGATTATTTGAGTGAATTCCCAAATGTTAAGATTTTGAAAAGCTTCTCTGAAATATCTTCAAGAAGCCGTAAGGAGCATCTAAAAGTTTCCATATCGTGTAACATGGAGTATTATTTAGAGCATCCGGATGAGATCGAAAAGGATTTGAATCGGAAATTGGACAATTTGGATTTAAGTGATGAAGATTTATTAAAACAATTGCAGGAAGAATTGTTTTTTAACCAGTGCCTTAGAATTTTCGGGAATGAAAACGACGAGGAGGAAAAAAATAAATCCTCTGTTTTGTTAAAAGATTTCTCTCTTCTCTTCAAAGATGAAAGGGAAATATTCGCTACTGCAAGAAGAGGGGAGAGCTACCTAACTTTCTTTTGTCAATGCGTTTGAAATTGTAAAAATTTCTTTTTCGTCATGATTAATTAAATAAAATTTATGTAACGTAAGAGTTCAAAAAAAATAAAAAAAAAAAAAAGACTTCAGTAATCCGATGTATATTAATATTTTCATTACATTATTTTCCTTGAGGAATTCAAGAAAACTTTATGACCGGTTATTCTTGGAAATTTGGGACCTTCATGTTTTTCTTTCGGTGAGATGATTTTTACGTGAAGCAAGCTGGGTTGAAGAAACTGAATATTAGGGAGGGGTGAGACGCCGATGGCATTTTAATTATCGGCACTGGGCATTGGAATCCAAAATAATTTTTTATCAGAATCACGCCGAATTGAAACTATTACGTTTTGGATTCGGAATCTCAATCGTTATAAAATCGGTATCAATGTTTGATAATTTTATGTCGTAATATTCCTGATCGAAAATAAATTTCCGGAAATTTTCAGGAATATTCCCCAGAAGTAGAAATACATTTGCAAAAATTTTGGCCAATATTCCCCGAGGATGAACAATAAATTTCATTTTTTTTTTCTCAATTGCAGACTGCATTATCGTTGGCCGTGGCCGAAAAAGCTCTGGAATTCGAACATCGTGATTTACACTGGGGCAATCTGCTTATTAAAAGTACGCAGGAAACATTTGCAACATTTGTTATCCATGGGGCCGAATTTACAGTTCCTACCAATGGCGTTGAAGTAAGATTTTTGAAAAGTCAAAATATTTTTTAAAAACTTTGGAAATCTAGTCATGGTAACTTCTTTTCCAGGTCTCCATAATTGATTTCACCCTTTCTCGCATGACGTATCAAGACTGTCAGATATTTAACGGTTATTTTTCAGCGTCTAATATACTTTTTCGGATTATGGTAGGACTTATGGCTATTATGAAAATCCCACATGAGTTTCTTGTCCATTAGAAAATAAATAAACCAAATCAGACTCACCTACTCTGCAAACGATATTACTCCAAACAAAGATTCAGGCTCCAGGCGCCAAGCAACATGACTTCATACCGTATGAGTGTCCAGGTTCCAGGCTCTAGGCAACATGATTTAATACCGAATGCGCGTCCATACTCCAGGTTCCAGGCTCCAAGCTTATTGAACCGAAGGTTGGACGACTGGTTTTTCTGGCCTTACGGAAGTGTCATAGCCGTATATTTTATTAAAAGACTCGAGAGTTTCGGTGTAATTGCTGGGATATTGACCGAATAAATAAATCATTCATGATATGCTGACGTCCTCGATTGCACATCGAGGTATCCATTAAAAAGTCATTATTTGCGTTGTTAGCCCCATTCTTCCCCTTTGTTGCTGTCTTCTTCCATTGGCTCGTCCAATGGTAATTCATCCAAATTATCTGGATCATCCCAACTGGTTAACTGCTTTTGATTGGTTGGTTGTAGTTCGGTGATTAATTTTTGCACCATCTGCAAAAAAAACAAAACAATTTAGTTCCGTGCCACAATATTTTTTTCTATTTTAAAAATTTCTGCATCATAATTACCTCAGATGTCATTTGCATCAAGGAGTTTTGAGAGTCATCGAGTTTTACAAGTCATCGCAGTCAACGTTCTCACAATCACATCTATATGCGTAGGATCATCTCAATCATTGTCTCGGTCTATATTCGGGTCTTTGAAAACGATCTCTTCGATATCAACTGATAAGCATTATCCTGACTATCCCAAGCCGATTCTAAGCTTTCAGCAGCAGCAGACAAATCATTTTCGGTATTTTCAGCATCGATGTTTGCTTCTTGGCCCTAAGCGTTCGTGATTCCGATGTGGCATCCAAACTGTTGGTCAAGGTTAGATCTAAAAATAAAAACAGATAAATAAAAAATGTAACAATTTTTGGATTCAAAAAAAAAAAAAAAAAAAAAAAAAAGGTTGGTTTTAAGAATAGTTCAAAAAACTACCAATGATATCCTGAGAAGGTCTACTCGAATTAAAGAGTCCTTGAATTCTAGGCCTTTAACACACACCTTCCATCCCGTGTCCTCTGCCTCCCTATCATTCGCTAACTTCGTTAAGGGTTTTGACGGATTGAATGCAGCATTCATTGCATGATTCGACAAATCCAAATTACGGGACAATCTCGCCAGTTCGTTCATCAATCCTTTCCTCGCAAACATGTCGAGATATTCGACTTAAATGTTCAGGTTATTTATCAACTTAATAATCGTGCTGTTAACAGTCGAAAGCCAATTATTCGGGGAGCAAATGTCCATGAATTCGGAAATCAAAGCCAAAATCCAGGACACGTTTGTGCATTTTATCTTCGTTATGAATTTCAAATTCGTTGAATGCATTCTTAATTTCACAACCAAAGCGGATTGAATGGCAGCCGAATGATTACAACCTCCAACAGCACCGAGCAACAAATGAGCTTACGGACAAATTTCGATCGACTTCTTATCCCTCCCTGGGAGAAAACAAATTTTGCTAAAATAAATCCAACGGCGGACATGTTTTCCGTCAAAACGTGATTATCCGGACCCGGCTCGAAAAAATGATGATCCATAATGAATTTCGAATATTTCACAGCGTCCGTTAATATGGTCAAAATAGCCGATTTCGACGATAATTTTATAGCTTTTTCTCGTGGGTGCTTCTCGATTTCTTTTTCACCTTGTCATCTTCCAGTTTTATATTTACGAGAACATAACTGAAAGCTTCTGCATCAGAAGCGAAAAATTTAATTGAAGACGCAACGGTCGGCTGGGTGATTCAGTCCAAGCAGTTTGCTCTTGGCCGGTTTTTAATAAACATTCATCGGGCACCACAAATTGATATAACAAAGTTTTGATGAGAAACTCCGGTTCTGTCGATGTTCGCATGTTTCAAGAAACCTATATCCGAATTGCGAAAGTACTTCAAAATTAGCCGCCCTTCGAACTAAAATTAAAAATCAGAAAAAAATTAGCATTTAAGAAATAAAAATAAAAAAAATAATAAAAACTTACTGGTATATAACCCCAAGGACCTTCTCGGCAATTTCTAAATATTATTCAGGACTTCTGCAAACTGCAGCTTCTGAATTCCACATCAAAAATAATAATTCTCGGTGAATCGGTTCGTAATCAGGGGATATTCTAGCTCGAATCGTCTACACAAAAAAAAGGGGTTGTTACAGAAATTATTCAAATAAAAAAAATTGTAAAGAAAATAAGTTACGTCGAAACTTACTCTTTCGCAAAATTAAAAAAGCAAAATTAAAATGTAAATATAATTACCTACAAAATGTTTTACCCTTATCTCTACGATCCCGCCCTTTGTTGATCCAACGAAATTCCTTTAAGAAAGGCTTTATGAAATTAGTTGAACAGCTCCCTACGTAAAGACACGAATGCCATTACATAAGGGCATTCGATGTTAATGTAATCACCAAAAGTAAATTAAAATCCGAAAAAAAAAAAAAAAATTTTTTTTATTTGCAGGCACGGAACCCATTTCGACCAGAAAAATTAGTGACTTTAGGGACCAAAAGTGGTTTAAATAGTGACTCTCAGTGACCTGACGGAAGGAATTTAGTGACTTGAAATAAGTATATCCAAAATTTTTTTAACGTATTAGACGTATGTAATTACATTCCTTATTTTTTTTATCAATTGTTCCTAAAAATTTTGGTTCCTAAAATTTTTCGCCTAACCATTTTTTTCCTGATTTTCAATTTTTATAAATCTTTTGATCCTCAAATAAAATTTCCTAGAATGAATAATTCTCCTAATTGTCCTAATTTTTTAAATCCTTAAAGGGATTTTAGGAAATTTTATTTTAGAAATCAAAACATTTTAGGAAAATTAAAAATTAGAAGAAAAAAAATAGATAGGAAAACAATTTCAGGAACTAAAATTTTTAGAAAAAATGGATTAGGAATTTATTTTTTTTTTAGGAAAAATGGTAGGGAATCTTTACAACTTTACAAAAAATTATTTTTAAAGATTGCGTTTTAGTGAAAAAACCTTTCCTTGAGCAACTTCGAATGTTGAATAGAAATTTTTTAATGCAGGAAATTTTTTAAAATCCACCAATTTATCAAAAAAAGTGACTTTTAGTGACTTTTCTTTTAAAAAAAATGACTTTCAGTGACCTTTAACAAAAAAAGTGACTTTTAGGGGAAAAAAGTGACTAGTTCGATGCCTGTTTTTGCCGTTTTGGATCTCGCGCTATTTTTACGTTTTTAATGACTAATTAAAAAAATCGTTAGATCTGAAGAAGTCTTGCTTTAGCAGCTGATGTCGTAGAAAAAAGGAGAATTTAAAAAGCAAATATATAATTACCTATAAACTTTTTACCCAGATCTCCGCGATCCCGTCTTTTGCTGATCTAACAAAATTCCATTACTTGAACAGCTCCTTATGTAAAGACCATATATGATAAGGGCATTGCGTATTAACCTAATCACTAAAAGTAAATTAATTAATAAAATCAAAATCAAAAAAAAAAAAAAAAAAAAACTGAAGTAAATGCAATAATTACCTATAAAATATTTTACCATTATCTCCGCGATCCCGCCTTTTGCTGATCCAACGAACTTCCTTTACTTAAAAAGCTCCTTAAGCAAAGACACGAATGCCATTACATAAGGGCGTTCGATATTAATGTGACCACCAAAAGTAAATTAATTAATAAAATCCAAAAAAAAAAACTTTTTTTTTTTTTTTGCCGTTTTGGTTTTCACGCTATTTTTACTCATTTAAATGAATAATAGAAAACAGTATCACAATTTGAAGAAAATCTTAAACTGTGAAAGCCGAACTTAGAAGTAATTGCTACCAATATAACGATATCGAAAATAAAAAAAATAAAAAAATATAGACGCTCTTAGTTTTTTGCAAAAAAAAAAAAAAAAAAAAAAAAAAAGTTGCAGAATCTTATAAGTTTGTAAAAGTGTAGGCCATCAGGGAGGAAATTAAATTTTTAAACACTCCATGTTTATGCGGAATCCTACCACCTACCTTGAATTAAGAATTCAGTAACATGTGAGTCTATAATTTGGCATACTATACACAAATTTGAAATTTTCCCATCAGCTTAATTTTACTCATTAACTGTTCAGTTAACATTAAACCAAGATTAAACCAGCCAGCTTCTACTACTTTGTAAATTTCATAATTGACTTCTTGCATCAGTCATTGCATAATATTATATAAAATCCAAACGTTTTGGGACCTATTTATCACAACTTGAACCAATTACCAATTTAAATTACCGCCAAAAGAAATTGGAGCGGACTTACCAATCTGCCGAAATTTTAATGTATAAATTACCACCTCTATGATCCGATACTTCTTAGGCCAAAGATCTGTCACCAAAACAGCTCCAAGATGTTCCACCTCTTAAGACTACCTGGAAAAAGAAAGGGAGAAATTAATGTTCTGCAAACAAATAATAAGTAATATATTTAGATAAATTATTATCTTTAAACTTCTTTCATCAAAGTTTGCAAATTCCTAAAATTGAATTTGGTATGCATTTTTTAAAGTTCAAGCCTTGCTCATAGTTCCTCATATGTTTTCTTCATGGTAACTATAAATATTACCTAACGCTTAAGTGCTTCAAAAATAAATGGCCATTAATAAAAATCGGACACTGATGTGACCATTTTAAATCTGAACATCAAATGGCTTGCATGTAAAATTATCAATTCCTTCAAAAGCCTTCTGAAACCCAAATTGTCCTGGCTGTTGACTGACCAACTAGTCCTTGAATTAAAAATATTTTTTAAAGAAATACTGAATAAAGGTTTTATAATAAAGAAAAACAGATTATAAAATTGTTTTAATTTCCAACTGAGACGAAAGAATGATCTTGGTGCCAATGAAAAAAACCAAAGTGATCTAAAAAAAACAAAAGCAACTGGCCTACTGATTTCAGGGCTGGAATCTCACTTACAAGAAGCGAAGACATTGCAATTTTTTCAAACCTGACTGTTAAGCGTCCTTGAATTTTTTCCCCCCCTTTTTTGCGGTTCATCTTTCACGAACTTAAGATTTGAAAATTAAAGAATAAAAGAAACCACATATCATCATCTGAGCAAATATTTAAACCGAAATCGGAATTAAAAAATACCAACGAATTTCATCAAACAATTTCAATACAATCCAAAATGGCGATTCATGTAAATGCTCTCACCCCAAGCCGGTTGAACCAAATGGGTTAAAAAAAAACGATTACCGGTATTAAAATTTCTCGCATCACAAAACAAAGAACTAGAACTTTACCTTAATTTTAAACACAATAAAAAAATTTCAAAACTTCATTTCATCTTTTTAAAAAAAAAAAAAAAAAAAATTTACTTTTATTGCCAAACGTAACGGCTCGAAAAATGTCCAACTAAACTGACCTGACGCGGATGGCGCTGGAGCCCTCTAGCGAGATTTTTTGCAACCAGCCTTTTTCATAACGGTCCTTTTAGATATTTAATTTTTGGTTTTTCCTTGCTTATATGCTAACGATTCCTGTTTTTAAAGCGTTTAAGAAAAAAAAGGGTCATATCCCAATTTATCTTTAACTACCGTAATTAAATGCAAAACCTAAATATATGAACAAATATTATAATTTTTTTCTCGAAAATTCCAATTCAAAATGGCGACTAAACGATCCTTCCCCTTCCTCTCCCGAATGCTTTTAATTAAAACCAATTTCAAAATTCGATTAAACAAAGTTCAAATTAAATTAAATTAAAAATTTAAATAGGCCTAAATAAGAAGAAGCGATTTAAACAATTTTCGTACAGCAAATAAAAAAATTAAAATTTTTTACCTTAATTACGTTCAATTTATAACAGTCGAGCTTGTAAAAAAACCGAATTAGGTGCGAAGCAAAAAACATGACGCTAATGGCGATGGCGGCAGCTATCTAGATTTTCCTAAACCTCACCTTTAACGATCCTTTACGTTTTGGTATTATGATTCATTATTTGACTTTATTCCACATTGCCTTTTCATAAAAATATAGTATTTCGACCTTTAAAACTTTTGCACTAAAAAATCAGAGAATCAGTAACTGAAAAAACGAAGGGACGCCGAGAACAACAAAATGCGCATGCGCATGCAGGTTTTTTTTTTTTTTTTTTTTTAAAGATGGAATAATATCTAAAATTCCTGGAAAAATGTCTGCGTTTTTTTCAACATGTTCTTCACTAAAGATTCTCTAATTTTTTTTTTTTCGAATTCTCAGAAATGCTTTACCAAAATAATCTTAATTTTTTTTTTTTCACGGACAATCTCAGAATACTGACCTTGATAGTAAGATATTCTCCAAAGTTTTTAACACTTTCACGCTTTTTTGACTGTTTATGTTTAGCTTATGAACAAAAGTTTATTTTACATTGCTTTTAAAATGCAGATTTAACAAGGATTTTTTTTGGAAATCAATGTTTTGTTTCATTTCAAAAAAAATTCATTTATGTGCTCCTGTAGTTAGCTTATAAAAACAATATAAAATAAAAAGATTTTATTTAGTCATGTTAAATCTTAAACTTTCAGATTTAACTCATCATGGGCACATTTAAAACGAAATAAAAAGTGATGAGATCAATCAATTCAGGTAGCAAATCGTAAAATATGCAATGAAATAAAAAATTATCCCAGTCAAAAAATATCCACGACTGATTTTTTTAATTCAACTTTTTTCTCAGAAATTTTAATTTTCTTCCGTTCATCTTTTTTTCCTCAAAACCTATTTTTTTTTAATTTCTCCCAATTCGCTAAGAAAGCAAATCTCAAGACCATCAACTAATATTTTGGGTTTAAATTTTTTATGTCCCTAAGCTCCAGTCTAATCCTCAGGTGCCTATCATACAATTCCAACATTTCCATAAATCTTACAGAATAAAAATAAATCAACCAAATTTAACTTACCCCAGCCGTGCTACCTTTCCGCGACCTTGAACTTTGCCCTCGCTGAAACAAAAAAAAAAATTCTTTTATTTATAAATACAACTTCACCAACAAAAAGCTAAAGGAGATTACGTCAAATCCATCCTCATAATAAGATTGTGATAATTACAATTTCACATTCTCAGACATTAGGCTATTTTCCGGGTCAGAGAAAATTAAGAGGATAAAAGTACCGTGAAAATAAGATCACAAACATCACTTTTTTTTACAGCATATATTATTAAATAATAAATTCCATAATTCTTTTTTTTTTAAAAAAAACGTACAGGAATTAGTCGACGAAAAAATTTTGAGTATCAATTTCGACAAAAAAGGATTTTCAGAGACATCAAAAAAGTATTTTCAAAAGTACATAAAAATCAACCACCTGCACAGAAAAATAAAAATTATTAAACTGGTTTCACCTCAATCTAAAAAAAAAAAGTTATAGCACTAAATCTAACAATCTACTCAATTATAGAAGCAATTTCAGTCTCCAAAAATGAGTCTTAAATAATATATAAACAGTTCTTTTTATTACTTTTCATTAAAATTGATTAATTAAATAATAAAAAATACATTTATAAAATTTATAATGTTTTTCTTTTCGGCACAAAGGAAAATAAAACTAAAAATAACGACGAGGAACATGATATTTTTTTTTTTTTTACTTTTTAAATCGCTGGGTTAGTTTTTTTTTTTTTTCTTTGTAAAATAAAGCTTTCGAAGGTTGATTTAATTTTTTTTGGGTGAAGAATTAAAACACTTAAAGAGAGATTGACAGAGGATTAAAGCCGCATTATTTTGTTTTATTCGAAAAGTAAGAAATGAGTCAAAAAAATTTTAATTACAGTTTGATTAACTGGGATGGTAACTTTTGCAGAGAAAAAAATTGCAAGTTCACTGCACTTCTTTTTAATTTCAGAAAAAAATTTCTTGTAGAAATTAATCTGTATAAAAAATAACATTAATTAGTGGAGTCAATTGACTGATTGATTGATTTATCAAATGTGTACGCCTTTTAGAAAAAATACCAACTTGGAAAAGTGACTTAGAATGTTTTGTTTGTAAACAAAAATATTTCTTTATCAACTTGAATTTCACAGCCTTCTAAGTGCCAAACTTCCCCTTGGGTACTTTTCATAAAAGACATAAACAAAGTTTACACACCGACTAAATCAATCAATCAAGTTTTCACCGACTAAATCAATCAATCAATCAATCATCAATCGATCAACCAACCAATCGATCGATCGATCGATCAATCAATGAATGGCAATATCTGTTTGGTTAAATTGATAAAAATTAGTCGATTTAAATTAAATATTAGTTCAATTAATCGACTAAATTTTAAACCAGAGTGAACAGTGAACTGAATTAATGATCATTTTTATTTAATGGCAAAATGTTTAAATCATTCAAAAAGTGAATATTTCATCATTAGCTAAAATTTCTGGACGAATTTACAAAATAAAATAAATCAATCGGCCAATCAATCAGATTTTGCTCTTTATCAGCTGCAGAGTAAACGGGAAAAAGAATCAAATTCCTTTTTTTTTTTTTTTACATTCTGCTTTACTCCTATGTTTAGCTTATGTCAAAGAATGTCAGCAAAAAATGAAAAGTGATCTTTTTTTTCGTCTACTCTGAATCTGAAATAATCGATTAAAATGAGGCCGTAAATAAATTTAGTCGAATAGTCTGGCATATCAATTTAGGCTTATCAGACCTTAACGAACCTAATTTATTGCGATATTTTTTTTCCTTTGTACAATTCAGAAAGAAAATATATTTTATTAATTGCTAACTGTTACTTGAAACCGTTCTAAATCAATCAACAGTATTAGTCGACTAAGGCTTGTTTCGACCGAATTTTTAATTAACGATTAACTCTTAATCAACATTTAACAAATGAACCAATTAAGCCCTTAATGATTGGCTAAATTTGATTCAAAAGTTGTTTAAATTACAACAAATTAAACAAATTATTCAAATAAATTGGTCGACTAAAAACAGTCAGATACAATAGAATAAGAAACTGATGAGACAAACATAGGTTTAGACTAATTTTAATCATCACGGAAAAATAAATGGAAAAAAAAATTCAACAATCAATTTGAAGCTGTTAGTCCAGACAAGCCTAAATTTTTCAATTAAATTAGCCGACCAAACAAATGAATTAATTAATCGACTTAATTAATTAATTCAATAACTGAAAAGTTGGATTTCATTTAAGCACCACAATGATCGACTAAATTAATCAGATGCAAGACCATTTATTAATAAAACTTTTTTTTTTCGTTCGACAAAAAACGCGCGGAGCTTCAAAATTTTTTTCAAAAAAACCTGTTTTTTTATTGCGATTTTACTATGTTTTGACATCAAGTAATTAAGCCAAGAAATTTTTTTTTGAAAAAAAATTTAAAGCGCATCTTGACGCTGTCTTTTGACAAGCGAAAAGACCTCTTAACAATATGACCCAGCTCTCATTTTTTTTTTTATAAAAAAAGAGTAGTTAATTAAATAAACGAAGGCATAAACATTGTTCTTTTTAAGAAAACCTTAAAATTAATGTCACGTAATATTTTAATGATTTAAATTTCTTATTTAAACGATCGTATTAAAATGAATGCAAATCGAACAGCTTGTCGCTTATTAAACATGCAATTAGTCTCATTTTTTATCTTCCTTGCATAGTTCAAAGTCCGACAACCGTCTGACATTTTTTTTTAAACCGAATCGTAAAAAAAAAATTGCAAATCTAAATTTAACTACATCGGCAAGCAAATCAAACTGCAATATTTATTTTTTTCCGCTTATAACTTTTATACAAATAAGAAAATTATAAAGTTGAAAAAATAAAAAAAATCCGCGTTAAAAAAAAAAAGAAGAGAAATTTCGAGTATTTAAACATCAAAACTTATGATTAAAAACATTTGTCATTTTTTTTTTCTTCAAAAATTACATGGACGTGGGTGACCAAAAATTCATTTCCCTTAACTCCGATGGTTTGGGCTTAAACAATACTTTTTCGCTTTGACGAGAAGCAGGGGCTGGAGCTGCTTTAACTTTAACGGTGACGTTCGTGACGTTAGCTTCGGACGATGAGTCGACAACCGATCTTTCTTCTTTTTCCTTTTTCACGACTTCCGGCGGTTCCGAATCGGCTGCAATTAAATTTTGTTCATTTTTCGTCGCAGCATTCTCTCGATGACTCGTGAGCAATCCGGTCAAAAGCCAGGACGACCCTGATTTTTTCTCGAGATTCTCCTCGCTCTCGTTTAAAGTTTTCTCCGTGGCCACGAACGGCCCCGTGAAAAATCTGTTTTGCAAAGCGAACGCCGTATTGTTTTTCCTTCTCGACCGTGGAGACGTTTCCGGTGTAGCGACGGGGCTGGCCGGTAGCGATTTGCTATTTCGTCGACGTCGTAAATAACCGTTTGACGGTTTTTCAGGAGCATCATCCGTTGTGAATCCTCTTGGAGTATTCGGTTTACTAGCTAGCATTTGTTGAGCAACAGCTACGACCGATTGTCCGCAAGCTGCCGCGTCCCCTTTGAATCCGTCGTCCACGCCCATGGGTTTTATGATTTTCGGTTGCGGTGTTTTAACTGAGTCCGGTAAAAATTTCTGACAGGAAATAGTATGTTTCGCAAATGAATCTTGTTTTTTCTCGACGACGATCGTTTTTTGAGCTGTTGTTGTCTCGGTTTTTTGAGCCGCGAACTTTGGAAATTTGATGTACATGAAATCTTCTTCGTGTGTCGGAGGTGATAAGGTGCTTGGATCAAAACCAAAACTGAAAAAAAAAAAAATAAATAATTAAGTAGAGTTTTTCAAAGGGCAATCTTTTTCTTGAACCTTGATAACAATCGTTAACAAGAATTAGAAATATATTTAATCATTTTAAAGAAAGTTAACGCAGAAAAATTACTCGATATAAAATTGTACCCTGAAGCTTTTTCATAGCCAGGTCGAAAGGCAACATTTATGTATTGTTGATGCATCACATAATTACTACTGCCCCCTATGATTGTTGTTTGTCCCCCCAGCAGCTTTTAATTAATTTAAATTTAGTTAATAAGATAAAAAAAAAAATTGTCTTCACTCTTTTTACCTATTGGCTCATTTCTACAGAATCAACTTGTCATCAAGACAAAGAAACAGTTAAAAAGTATGATTTGTTCCTCTCCTATTTATCTAATTCCTTAGTATCACCAATATAAACATTAACAAAAAAGTCAACAATCTAAGAAGATAAATATTAAATTGGTAAAAAAAAAAAAGGACAATTAACACAAAGTTACCTGAAGATGAATCTTAAGGCAATATCGTTATAGATCAATACTTCTAAAAAGTAATTTACTTACCTATCAGTCTTAGTTTTCATCCACTGAGGAATAGATATGCCAGAACCAAGTGACCGATCTTGACCAGTAGAGCTCATTTCATTAAAATGTAAGTAATAAACAATGTTAAATCTGTAGATGAAATGACAGTTAAGTGTTATGCTGCTTTTAAGTTCAGGTACCAAAAGTGACTTCAGCTGTTGGAAGTTCAATGAATTGAGGACTAGGAGTATGCTTTAGAAATCTGGATTGGCTGAAAAAAATAAACAAGAAAAAAAAAATTCATACAAGTTTAAAAAAAAAAAAAAAAAAAAAATCAGTCAGTAACAAATAGGTAAAATGCAATAGACCTACCAATCTTGATTACCGTATTTAAATAGCCCATTTCTCTAAATGAAATTAGGCTTGTTTTAGTATCATCTTGACCTTCGCCATTTTTTTTAATTTAAAATTTCTCTAATTATTTTTCCGCAAAAAGCTTCATTTAGGTCAAAAAGATTTCTTTCGAGTTAAATAATTATTTACATATAAAATGCTTACCAGATTCATCTTGCCATAATTGTGATTAATCCAATATTTATACATTGCAGAAACAACACTTGATATCTGATTGTCTCCAGTGGTAATTCACTAACATCCCGATTTAATGCGCTTGCGCAGCGGATCACCGTCCGCGGCATCGCGACTACATTCCGCGTCGCAATTATTTTACACGTTAGCGAAGCATTTCAGAGAATCCAAGATGGCGAACGTTGGTTACTTCGCTGTGCGAAGGGTCTTCAAACCGACGCGATTGGTTGTTACTTTCCGTGACGTCACCATCAGGTGATTTGTCCCTCGCGTACATTTTTTTAAACCGTTATTTGCTTTCTATTTTTTATTTCAGCGACATACGAATATTTTTTTGTCATTTACAAATCAAAATAATTAGTCACAAGGAAAATGTTCATGTTAAATCTTTAAAAATAACATTTAATCCCGGAAAAAAAAGAAAGAAAATCGCGTAGGAATTGACAATGTGTTATCCCTAAAAAATATAGTTTTTCCTGGAACGATTACGTTATTGTTTCTATGGGAAATCCATTTAACTGATCGACCATAAATAAAGTGATTAGGCCGGTCAAACTCGTTTTTTTTTAGTATATGTTAATTGCATTATCAAATAACGTCACGAAAATAAACAAAATAATTTTTATTTTTTTTTTTTAAATCCGTGACGATGACATGTGTGAATGAGAGAAAAAAAAACAAGGGCAATGAATTGATCATTTCAATTTTTAAAGAGTTGCAATAACATGTAATAATTATGGCACAGATTGATTTCACGCAATGGCTCCATTGAAATATAGAAGTAATAATAATTGTAGGCTGGGCGGGTCTAGACACTTGGCAAAGAGGGCCGTGCTACAGTTTGAAATGTGATATGAATGTTTTATAATACTTCTTTTATAAATGAAATACGTTGGTGAAAGTGTTGCGCCACCAACACATCTGCCAAAGTCGGGGGGGTTCGCAGTTTTTTTTAAATGCGCGGATTTAAAGGGTTTGAAGACTCAATATTTTTTTTTAGCAAAATGCCTGATACAAAAACCAATGAAAAGAAAGAGGAGCAGAGGCAGGTCGAGTTGAAAAGCTCAGCCTGTTAATCTTGGCATTCTTGGCATTTTTAGCAAATATTACCATATCATAAAAAATAGTTATCCAGGGGATCTTAATCAAAAAATACTCGCAGTTTTTCCTGACGCAGGCATCGAACCCATTTTGCCCAGAGAAAATAGCGACTTTAGGGACCAAAAGTGACCTGACGGAAAGAATTTAGTGACTTAAATAATTATATCCAAAATTTTTTTAACGCATTAGACGCGAGTAATTACATTCCTTATTATTTTTATCAATTTTTCCTAAAAATTTTGGTTCCTAAAATTTTTAGCCCAACCATTTTTCTCCTAATTTTTAATTTTCATAAAATTTTTTAATCCTCAAATAAAATTTCCTAAAATGAATATTTGTCCTAATTTTTTAAATCCTTAAGGTGGAATATCAGCCACTTGTGAGTCAAATCAGGTCCTTGGAAAATAAAAATTAAATTCACCCGTTAAGTAAATTTATCTTAGTTAAAAATTAATTTAAGACTTTTCCTTTTTTTTAATAACTAGTATAATTTATTTATTTATATGTACGTTTACAATTTTTCGACATAAGATGCTCAACTGAGCATCCTTTTAAAAACAGTTTTTAGGTTGGTAACAAAACGGAAAATAAGAAAATGGCAAAAAGTTTACAAACAAAGCATCTTATATCGAAAAATTGTAAACGTATATATGTTACGGTTAATGTATATAATTCCGTTATTTCATGAAATAACTAGTTATTTTATAAAAAACCAGGTCATTTTAGCTAATGCATATAAATCGAAAATTTTTAAATGAAATAACTAGTTATTGTATAAAATAACGGAAATAGTCTCAGATATTTTATGAACTAACTAGATGCGTTCAGTTAAGTAAAAAAATAGAAAATTTTAATATCGAATCTGTGATCTAAGTAGTTATGTTTAGCTTATTTCAACTAATTTTTAAGACTAATTTTTAAGACCAAACACAGACAGTGTTTGGTCTGGGTCTCGGTCTGGGTGGGTCTGTATGGTCTGTATTTTAGGGAGACCCTCACTGGGGTCCTGAGTTAAAATTATCACATCACATTGCAAGTGTTTTTATGAAAAGATTGCTGTTTTTTCTGTATTTAGCTTATGTCCCGCGAAATTCTTAAAAATAGTTGAAATAAGCTAAACATAACTACTTAGATCACAGATTCGATATTAAAATTTTCTATTTTTTTACTTAACTGAACGCATCTAGTTAGTTCATAAAATATCTGAGACTATTTCCGTTATTTTATACAATAACTAGTTATTTCATTTAAAAATTTTCGATTTATATGCATTAGCTAAAATGACCTGGTTTTTTATAAAATAACTAGTTATTTCATAAAATAACGGAATTATATACATTAACCGTAACATATATAAATAAATAAATTATACTAGTTATTAAAAAAAAGGAAAAGTCTTAAATTAATTTTTAACTAAGATAAATTTACTTAACGGGTGAATTTAATTTTTATTTTCCAAGGACCTGATTTGACTCACAAGTGGCTGATATTCCACCTTAAAGGGGTTTTAGGAAATTTTATTTCTTTTTTAGGAAATTTTATTTTAGGTATTTTAAGAAATTTTATTTCAGGAAACAAAAAATTTTAGGAAAATTAAAAATCAGAAAAAAAAAATAGTAAGGAAAACAATTTTAGGAACTAAAATTTTTAGAAAAAATGGATTAGGAATTTATTTTTTATTAGGAAAAATGATAGGGAATCTTCACAACTTTACATAAAATTATTTTTAAAGATGGCGTTTTAGTGAAAAAACCTTTCCTTGAGCAACTTCGAATGTTGAATAGAAATTTTTTAATGCAGGAAATTTTTTTAAAATCCACCAATTTATCAAAAAAAGTGACTTGTAGTGACTTTTCTTTTAAAAAGTGACTTTTAGTGACTTTTCTTTTAAAAAGTGACTTTTAGTGACCTTTCACAAAAAAAGTGACTAGTTCGATGCCTGCTGCTGACGTTTTCCCAATAAAATTTACAACGGGCACTTGAAAAGTTGTGCAAAATAAATTCCCCAAAATTTTCCAAACTTTTTTTAAAGATTAAAAAAATCATGTTACATACCTGCTGATCTCTTCCAGCTTCTTATCCAGATCTTCTCAAGCAGCTGCACCCCCGATCAAATTTTTCTTACGCGGTAAAGATAAAAAAAAACTTCTCATAAATCTTCTGAAATTCGCGGTTATCTACAAACAAAAAGAAAAAAACAAAATTATACACTTTAAATCCGCTTCGAACCTCCGAAGAAAAAAAAAAACAAATCAGGAAGCAAAATTTGTAATATTAAATCACTCTACCCAAGGTATATAAAGTAGGGTGATCCAAAATAATATTTTTAAAACGCGAGAACTAGTTCAGTTTTCAATTAATTAAATCTCAAAATCGGATTTCCAAAATGTTGAGTACGGTAAGTTAAAAAAAAAAAAAAAAAAATGTGAATGGTGTAATTGTTGGAAAATTTTTTTTTAGACCGTGATTTTCGCCGCAATTTTCGGGATAGCCAACAGCATCCCCGTCCCTCAGGACCAACAATTAAACGGACTTCAACAGCAATTTAACCCTCAACTACTCATAAATCATCTTCAACTACAACAAGCACAAGGGCTCCAACAACAACAACTCCAACCAGGACTTCAACCTGGACTCCAACTCCAGCCTCAATTGTACCAGCAGCAAGCTTTCAATTTGCCGGCATCCACACAACTTGCGCAGCCGCAGGGTCTGTTCCAGCAGGCTCCGGCTGACCAACAGTTCCAGCAAGCCCCTCAACAATTCCCGCCATCCCCGGCGCAGCCTCCGAGGGCGCGACCTCAGCCTCAGGCTCAACTTCAACAATATATTCAGGTGAGATACTTAAAAGCGGTTACATAATCGTAATTATGTCATTTCTCCTCACCTTGAACCGAGAAATTAACCGCAATTAAATTTTTTTTTTACTTGCAGCAACAAATCACTCCGGCAAACGCACAATTTCGTGCGATTCAACAAGCGCAACAAGCGCAGCAACCCCAACAAAACCTACTGGGGGTAGCCTATTCCTCGGCTGGCGATGTTTCCAAAACTCAATTTAGCGGATATGGCATTGCTTACAACTTCTAATAAATCAGTGAAAAAACGATGGTGCCAAAAAGACTGAAAATGTTATAAAATAGTGATTTTTTGTTAGTTGTTAAGGATTTTAATTTTTTTTTTTTTGAAAAAGAAATTATAGTTTTTAATTTTTAAAAAATTTTGGAAAATAATTTTTTCAGGATGCCAAAGTTTAAAAAAAATGTCGCATAATTTTTTTTTTTTAATTTCGCAACATTTTTTTTTCTTCTAAAAATATTTTTTTATACGTCTTTTTTCTAAAAAATTAAAACTCTAAACTTTCAATTTTTTAGAAAAATCCGATTTTTAAATGAAACGTTCTTTTTTTTAAATTCCATATTATTAAACTTTGAAAAATTTTAACAAGATTTTAAAAAAAAATGGTTACCTATTTTCGTCTACGTGATTGAATGTCTTTTATGATTGTTTGAGCTTGATTTTGGCCGCTTTCGAAAGCACCGTGAACTGTGGAAAAATGCGTTTTATGGACCGCTTCTCCAGCCAGAAGTATCGTAGGTTTCTGCAAGTAAAAAAAAATAAAAAATTGTTATATAACACTTCAAACTGAAATCGGCATTTCATCCGTTTGCGATAAGAAAAATAAATTATTTTAAGGATGATATAATTCAATAATAACAGCGAAGACTACATTCACTTGATATCTTGATATCTTTAAACTAGTTTTTCTTCTTAACAAAAAAAAAAAAAAAAAAGCAACTTCTAGTTATGCCAATGCTCTGATTTAATTTATTGATTAATTCGGATCACTTGCAACTGTCAAAAGGTCGTTTCCCCATTAATCGTCAAAATTTCGGAAGTTGGAAAGACCTGTCTTATGTCACACTTTCTTAAGGCCGAATTACACACGGCTAGTGTACTAGC
>CM075209.1:5108062-5184503 GCA_037577465.1 Liposcelis bostrychophila
ATGTACATGAAATCTTCTTCGTGTGTCGGAGGTGATAAGGTGCTTGGATCAAAACCAAAACTGAAAAAAAAAAAATAAATAATTAAGTAGATTTTTTCAAAGGGCAATCTTTTTTCTTGAACCTTGATAACAATCGTTAACGAGAATTAGAAAAATATTTAATCATTTTAAAGAAAGTTAACGCAGAAAAATTACTCGATATAAAATTGTACCCTGAAGCTTTTTCATAGCCAGGTCGAAAGGCAACATTTATGTATTGTTGATGCATCACATAATTACTACTGCCCCCCTATGATTGTTGTTTGTCCCCCCAGCAGCTTTTAATTAATTTAAATATTCAATAAGATAAAAAAAAAAATATTGTCTTAACTCTTTTTACCTATCGGCTCGTTTCTACAGAATCAACTTGTCATCAAGACAAAGAAACAGTTAAAAAGTATGATTCGTTCCTCTCCTATTTACCTAATTCCTCAGTATCACCAATATAAACATTAACAAAAAAGTCAACAATCTAGGAAGATAAATATTAAATTGGTCAAAAAAAAAAAAAAAGGACAATTAACACAAAGTTACCTGAAGATGAATCTTAAGGCAATATCGTTATAGATCAATACTTCTAAAAAGTAATTTACTTACCTATCAGTCTTAGTTTTCATCCACTGAGGAATAGATATGCCAGAACCAAGTGACCGATCTTGACCAGTAGAGCTCATTTCATTAAAATGTAAGCAATAAACAATGTTAAATCTGTAGATGAAATGACAGTTAAGTGTTATGCTGCTTTTAAGTTCAGGTACCAAAAGTGACTTCAGCTGTTGGAAGTTCAATGAATTGAGGACTAGGAGTATGCTTTAGAAATCTGGATTGGCTGAAAAAAAAAAAATAAGAAAAAAAAAATTCATACAAGTTTAAAAAAAAAAAAAAAAAAAAAAATCAGTCAGTAACAAATAGGTAAAATGCAATAAACCTACCAATCTTGATTAACGTATTTAAATAGCCCATTTCTCTAAATGAAATTAGGCTTGTTTTAGTATCATCTTGACCTTCGCCATTTTTTTTAATTTAAAATTTCTCTAATTATTTTTCCGCAAAAAGCTTCATTTAGGTCAAAAAGATTTCTTTCGAGTTAAATAATTATTTACATATAAAATGCTTACCAGATTCATCTTGCCATAATTGTGATTAATCCAATATTTATACATTGCAGAAACAACACTTGATATCTGATTGTCTCCAGTGGTAATTCACTAACATCCCGATTTAATGCGCTTGCGCAGCGGATCACCGTCCGCGGCATCGCGACTACATTCCGCGTCGCAATTATTTTACACGTTAGCGAAGCATTTCAGAGAATCCAAGATGGCGAACGTTGGTTACTTCGCTGTGCGAAGGGTCTTCAAACCGACGCGATTGGTTGTTACTTTCCGTGACGTCACCATCAGGTGATTTGTCCCTCGCGTACATTTTTTTTAAAACCGTTATTTGCTTTCTATTTTTTATTTCAGCGACATACGAATATTTTTTTGTCATTTACAAATTAAAATCATTAGTCACAAGGAAAATGTTAATGTTAAATCTTTAAAAATAACATTTAATCCCGGAAAGAAAAGAAAGAAAATCGCGTAGGAATTGATAATGCGTTATCCCTAAAAAATATAGTTTTTCCTGGAACGATTACGTTATTGTTTCTATGGGAAATCCATTTAACTGATCGACCATAAATAAAGTGATTAGGCCGGTCAAACTCGTTTTTTTTTAGTATATGTTAATTGCATTATCAAATAACGTCACGAAAATAAACAAAATAATTTTCATTTTTTTTTAAATCCGTGACGATGACATGTGTGAATGAGAGAAAAAAAAACAAGGGCAATGAATTGATCATTTCAATTTTTAAAGAGTTGCAATAACATGTAATAATTATGGCACAGATTGATTTCACGCAATGGCTCCATTGAAATATAGAAGTAATAATAATTGTAGGCTGGGCGGGTCTAGACACTTGGCAAAGAGGGCCGTGCTACAGTTTGAAATGTGATATGAATGTTTTATAATACTTCTTTTATAAATGAAATACATTGGTGAAAGTGTTGCGCCACCAACACATCTGCCAAAGTCGGGGGGGTTCGCAGTTTTTTTTAAATGCGCGGATTTAAAGGGTTTCAAGACTTGCAATATTTTTTTTTAGCAAAATGCCTGATACAAAAAGCAAAGAAAAGAAAGATGAGCAGAGGCAGGAGTCGAGTTGAAAAGCTCAGCCTGTTAATCTTGGCATTTTTAGCAAATATTTACCATGTCATAAAAAATAGTTATCCAGGGGATCTTAATCAAAAAATACTCGCAGTTTTTCCTGACGCAGGCATCGAACCCATTTTGCCCAGAGAAAATAGCGACTTTAGGGACCAAAAGTGACCTGACGGAAAGAATTTAGTGACTTAAATAATTATATCCAAAATTTTTTTAACGCATTAGACGCGAGTAATTACATTCCTTATTATTTTTATCAATTTTTCCTAAAAATTTTGGTTCCTAAAATTTTTAGCCCAACCATTTTTCTCCTAATTTTTAATTTTCATAAAATTTTTTAATCCTCAAATAAAATTTCCTAAAATGAATATTTGTCCTAATTTTTTAAATCCTTAAGGTGGAATATCAGCCACTTGTGAGTCAAATCAGGTCCTTGGAAAATAAAAATTAAATTCACCCGTTAAGTAAATTTATCTTAGTTAAAAATTAATTTAAGACTTTTCCTTTTTTTAATAACTAGTATAATTTATTTATTTATATGTACGTTTACAATTTTTCGACATAAGATGCTCAACTGAGCATCCTTTTAAAAACAGTTTTTAGGTTGGTAACAAAACGGAAAATAAGAAAATGGCAAAAAGTTTACAAACAAAGCATCTTATATCGAAAAATTGTAAACGTATATATGTTACGGTTAATGTATATAATTCCGTTATTTCATGAAATAACTAGTTATTTTATAAAAAACCAGGTCATTTTAGCTAATGCATATAAATCGAAAATTTTTAAATGAAATAACTAGTTATTGTATAAAATAACGGAAATAGTCTCAGATATTTTATGAACTAACTAGATGCGTTCAGTTAAGTAAAAAAATAGAAAATTTTAATATCGAATCTGTGATCTAAGTAGTTATGTTTAGCTTATTTCAACTAATTTTTAAGACTAATTTTTAAGACCAAACACAGACAGTGTTTGGTCTGGGTCTCGGTCTGGGTGGGTCTGTATGGTCTGTATTTTAGGGAGACCCTCACTGGGGTCCTGAGTTAAAATTATCACATCACATTGCAAGTGTTTTTATGAAAAGATTGCTGTTTTTTCTGTATTTAGCTTATGTCCCGCGAAATTCTTAAAAATAGTTGAAATAAGCTAAACATAACTACTTAGATCACAGATTCGATATTAAAATTTTCTATTTTTTTACTTAACTGAACGCATCTAGTTAGTTCATAAAATATCTGAGACTATTTCCGTTATTTTATACAATAACTAGTTATTTCATTTAAAAATTTTCGATTTATATGCATTAGCTAAAATGACCTGGTTTTTTATAAAATAACTAGTTATTTCATAAAATAACGGAATTATATACATTAACCGTAACATATATAAATAAATAAATTATACTAGTTATTAAAAAAAAGGAAAAGTCTTAAATTAATTTTTAACTAAGATAAATTTACTTAACGGGTGAATTTAATTTTTATTTTCCAAGGACCTGATTTGACTCACAAGTGGCTGATATTCCACCTTAAAGGGGTTTTAGGAAATTTTATTTCTTTTTTAGGAAATTTTATTTTAGGGATTTTAAGAAATTTTATTTCAGGAAACAAAAAATTTTAGGAAAATTAAAAATCAGAAAAAAAAAATAGTCAGGAAAACAATTTTAGGAACTAAAATTTTTAGAAAAAATAAATTAGGAATTAATTTTTTATTAGGAAAAATGGTAGGGAATCTTTACAACTTTACATAAAATTATTTTTAAAGATGGCGTTTTAGTGAAAAAACCTTTCCTTGAGCAACTTTGACTGTTGAATAGAAATTTTTTAATGCAGGAAATTTTTTAAAATCCACCAATTTATCAAAAAAAGTGACTTGTAGTGACTTTTCTTTTAAAAAGTGACTTTTAGTGACTTTTCTTTTAAAAAGTGACTTTTAGTGACTTTTCTTTTAAAAAGTGACTTTTAGTGACCTTTCACAAAAAAAGTGACTAGTTCGATGCCTGCTGCTGACGTTTTCCCAATAAAATTTACAACGGGCACTTGAAAAGTTGTGCAAAATAAATTCCCCAAAATTTTCCAAACTTTTTTTAAAGATTAAAAAAATCATGTTACATACCTGCTGATCTCTTCCAGCTTCTTATCCAGATCTTCTCAAGCAGCTGCACCCCCGATCAAATTTTTCTTACGCGGTAAAGATAAAAAAAAACTTCTCATAAATCTTCTGAAATTCGCGGTTATCTACAAACAAAAAGAAAAAAACAAAATTATACACTTTAAATCCGCTTCGAACCTCCGAAGAAAAAAAAAAACAAATCAGGAAGCAAAATTTGTAATATTAAATCACTCTACCCAAGGTATATAAAGTAGGGTGATCCAAAATAATATTTTTAAAACGCGAGAACTAGTTCAGTTTTCAATTAATTAAATCTCAAAATCGGATTTCCAAAATGTTGAGTACGGTAAGTTAAAAAAAAAAAAAAACAAAAAAAAAAAAAAAAAAAAAATGTGAATGGTGTAATTGTTGAAAAATTTCTTTTTTAGACCGTGATTTTCGCCGCAATTTTCGGGATAGCCAACAGCATCCCCGTCCCTCAGGACCAACAATTAAACGGACTTCAACAGCAATTTAACCCTCAACTACTCATAAATCATCTTCAACTACAACAAGCACAAGGGCTCCAACAACAACAACTCCAACCAGGACTTCAACCTGGACTCCAACTCCAGCCTCAATTGTACCAGCAGCAAGCTTTCAATTTGCCGGCATCCACACAACTTGCGCAGCCGCAGGGTCTGTTCCAGCAGGCTCCGGCTGACCAACAGTTCCAGCAAGCCCCTCAACAATTCCCGCCATCCCCGGCGCAGCCTCCGAGGGCGCGACCTCAGCCTCAGGCTCAACTTCAACAATATATTCAGGTGAGATACTTAAAAGCGGTTACATAATCGTAATTATGTCATTTCTCCTCACCTTGAACCGAGAAATTAACCGCAATTACATTTTTTTTTTTTTACTTGCAGCAACAAATCACTCCGGCAAACGCACAATTTCGTGCGATTCAACAAGCGCAACAAGCGCAGCAACCCCAACAAAACCTACTGGGGGTAGCCTATTCCTCGGCTGGCGATGTTTCCAAAACTCAATTTAGCGGATATGGCATTGCTTACAACTTCTAATAAATCAGTGAAAAAACGATGGTGCCAAAAAGACTGAAAATGTTATAAAATAGTGATTTTTTGTTAGTTGTTAAGGATTTTAATTTTTTTTTTGAAAAAGAAATTATAGTTTTTAATTTTTAAAAAATTTTGGAAAATAATTTTTTCAGGATGCCAAAGTTTAAAAAAAATGTCGCCTAATTTTTTTTTTTTAATTTTGCAACATTTTTTTTTCTTCTAAATATATTTTTTTATACGTCTTTTTTCTAAAAAATTAAAACTCTAAACTTTTAATTTTTTAGAAAAATCCGATTTTTAAATGAAACGTTCTTTCTTTAAATTCCATATTATTAAACTTTGAAAAATTTTAACAAGATTTAAAAAAAAAAATGGTTACCTATTTTCGTCTACGTGATTGAATGTCTTTTATGATTGTTTGAGCTTGATTTTGGCCGCTTTCGAAAGCACCGTGAACTGTGGAAAAATGCGTTTTATGGACCGCTTCTCCAGCCAGAAGTATCGTAGGTTTCTGCAAGTAAAAAAAAATAAAAAATTGTTATATAACACTTCAAACTGAAATCGGCATTTCATCCGTTTGCGATAAGAAAAATAAATTAATTTAAGGATGATATAATTCAATAATAACAGCGAAGACTACATTCACTTGATATCTTGATATCTTTAAACTAGTTTTTCTTCTTAACAAAAAAAAAAAAAAAAAAAGCAACTTCTAGTTATGCCAATGCTCTGATTTAATTTATTGATTAATTCGGATCACTTGCAACTGTCAAAAGGTCGTTTCCCCATTAATCGTCAAAATTTCGGAAGTTGGAAAGACCTGTCTTATGTCACACTTTCTTAAGGCCGAATTACACACGGCTAGTGTACTAGCTCGTCTCCTATATTTAACTTAAGTATAAGCTACTCGCTCCTATTAGCTAGCGAGTAGTTTGTACAAAAGTTAAATATAGGAGACGAGCTAGTACACTAGCCGTGTGTAATTCGGCCTTTACGATTGGCTTGTTTGGGGAAATAAAAGCATAAAACATAAACACTAGTAATAAAAGCATAAAACATAAAACATAAACATTCCTGTGGGGGGGAATTAAGAATGAAAGGGGGTGGTTGCGAGAGGAGGAAAAATGGAAAAGTAAGTAAAAAAATCAAGACCGTTGGAAACCGAGACGTGAGGCCCTGAGGGTCCAAAGACTTCAAGAATAATGGTTACGCGTGAACGTTTGGTAATTGAATTAGACGATTTTTAATCGTGGCGCTTATTAGTGTCAATATAGTCTAAAATTATGAAGTTAAATAACAACAGTAAGGTAAAAGCACCAATTATTGACCAGGCACCAATTACTGATCAGTCCATAAGCTAAACACGTATACCATAAAAGGAAATCGTGTTTAGCTTATGGACTGGTCAGTAATTGGTGCCTGGTCAATAATTGGTGCTTTTACCTTAAAGGAGCTTTGTTCATGACCAGAGGTCAGAAGCTTAAAAATCTTGCCAATCGAATTTTTTTTTAAATCCTTTTTTTTTTTATTTCCTTTTTTTAAAATCCTTAAAATTTTTTTAAAATTAATCGGCATCGTTAAATTGTTGGAGATGGCACCGGTACTAACATCGTAATTAAAAAGTCGAGATTTAAGTGATTTCACAAGAAACAAGGCTGCTAGGTAGAATGGCGCCTGCATGCTTCATAAAAAGATATTTTCAAACGTCTAGAATGGATCTATGACTTTTTTCCACTAAAATCGGAATCGGAAGTAACAACGAATGTAGTCGATGCCGGTATCGGATATGACTGAAGCTGAATGGCATCAGCATGGAGTTAAATAAATAATATAGAACCGGCATCGACTTCGGACCTTTGTTCATGACTGAAAATAGTTGAATGCAAGGCATGCTTTAAAAAAAAGAAAAAAAATTTAACTTCAGAAGAAACTGTACAAAAGGAAAAGATGAGAAACGTAAACTAACAGGAAATGCTGACTGTCTAAAAAGTGTCCAAGCAGGTATCATATTCCTTCCTTAACAAAAAATAGAACATTTTTTTGAAAAAATATAGGACAAACACAGAAAAAAACTCGTAATTTCTTCTTTTTTTTTTAGGGATCAAAATGTTTTGATCAAGAACTTTGAAAATTAATTTTTTTTTTATTATAATAAAAAAAGTTAGTTAAGTAAAAAAAAAAAAAAAAAAAAATTAAATATTAAACCTTAAAAAAAAAAAAAAAAAAAAAAAAAAAAAAAAAAAAAAAAATTATCATAAAATATTAATTTTAACTATAAGAAAAAATAAATTTTGTAGACATTTTTCATTATAACTACAAAAATATAGGACAAACTCAAAAAAATAGGACTTTTGTAGGACATATAGGATGTTTTGTCAAAATATAGGAAATATAGGACATATAGGACAACTATGATGCCTGTGTTTAAGGAATTATTTTTCATTGGTAGAAGCTCCCTCTAGTTATTGCACTTCAATCGGAAAAAAAAATGGAATATCAGCCATCGAACCCATTTCTGGGAGGAAGCCAATGATATCTTATTTTTTTAGATACTTTTTTCCGATATTAAGCCCCCGAAAGAGGAGAAAATAGGAACTTTTTTTCAAATTAGGAAGTCTTTGGGACTTGTGTTAAAAATAGGGGTTTTTCCAAAAAAAAGGACCTCGGTTCGATGCCTGGAATATATTTTGAGAAAAAGTCAAAGATCATGGGTAAAGATTTTGTAAAATAATTTTGTAATTTTTTAAAAAATATTTCGGCATAAAAAATAGGGGGTCATCCCAAAAACAAAACTTTAATAAAAAACTTTACTAAATTTTCTTTAACATTTACACATATAAATAACCCCTTCTGCCAGAAATTTCTTATCTTAAGTGATGTGCTCAGTTCTTAGAAAGCATTAAAATTTTAGTTTTAAAAAAAAACTAAAGCAATTTTAACATACCTCATCTATCCCTTTTTCCCTATAAATATTCGTCAGGACAGGCTGCGCCAAAACTGTCCCGTTAATATTATTAGCATCACAGTCTGTAGTAATATGGCTGTAACCTCCTCTCACGAATTCATTGCACCACCACCGAGATCTGTAACAAAAACAACAAAAAATAAATTAACCATTTCTGTAAATCTAGTACCTCCGAGCCAAAACGTCCAATTTTTTAAAATACTAAAACGATCCCTATTTATTTTCCTTAAAAAACAATCACGTAATTTTTTTTTACAAATTCGACGTTTTCGGTTCTGAACTAAAGAGATAATTTTCTCAACAAACCTGAAAATTCTTTTTGGCAAAGGAATATTTTCATTTTTCGTAAAATGTCGCAACACTTCCGTTAATTCCTTCCCCACTTCATACTCCGTCAACTTTTCCATTTCTTTAGCACCATCTCCTCCGATCCAACCTAACAAAAACGGTTTCTCCGGGGAAATGACGTCGAATCCTGTCATATCTCTCGCCCATTTATGGTTGGAATCGTCCAGCGACCAAACCAGTTGGAAACCTTTCACGTTCGGCTCCCACCAAGCGTCTTCATAAATCAAAAATATCTTGTCCATTACCCCGAATCCCATTTTATCGATGGCTCGTGACAAAAAACTCGGCAGAGGAGGACGGAAAAATTTTTCATGATTCTCTTTCAAAAAACCTAAAGAACTGGTAACTATAACATAGTCGGTTTTGACTTTAAAGTCGTTATCACAAATTATTTCGGCGAAATCCGAAAATATAAATCCGTTCGTTTCGTGCAGTTCATTCTTCCATTCGATACGCCGAACCGGAGTCGAACATAAAAAGATATCCGGGGGAAGATTTTTTAACAAAACGTCTATCAGGGACATGTAGCCGTTACTAAAATTAATGCAATCCAATCCTCCGCAAAATTCGTAAAATCCCCAAGCTTTCGTCGACAAAATATTTAAATCGTCGCAGGAGTTATCGATTTTTTGAAATCGAACGTGCCAGTCGAAGAGCTCCCTTAAAACTTCATCATTTTTGCGAGAAGTTAAAAATTCTAAAAATTTTAAATGCAATCCTTCTCCGATGGAGGGAGGCATGTCAGGGTCGTCCGGTTTTTTGGAATAAATTTCGAAATTTTCTAAAGTGTCTTTTACGAAATCGTCCACTTCTTGGATTAATCCTTTGTCGAGGGCGGTCCCGTCTTCTTTTAAGTACAATCCTTCCCCTTCTATAGATGATACCCCAGACAATAAATTATTTTGTCGAGCCATTTCGTAAATTTCGCTTTTCTCCCCGTGAATCCATTGAGCTCCGAGTTCGAAATAATCGTCGTCGATTTTCACGGTGCGGATTCTTCCTCCGGGTTCGGGCTGCGATTCGATAATTAAAATATCTTTTACTCCGTTTTCTATGAGGGTTTTCGCGGCGGCCAATCCAGCAATTCCAGCACCGATTATTGCGACTTGGTATTTAGTTTTAATCCCATAAGTATCCCTAAAATAAAATAGTTAAGTAATTAAAAATGCTATTTTGGTAGAAGAGAAATTATTGTCTCCAAAACTTTTAGAATTAAAAAATTTTCCGGAAAAAAATGTATGCTTGAAAAAATTCTGGATAAGATTTTACGAGACAAAAAATTCTGGGCAAGAAACCACAGCGTCTACTCCGTTGAATGATTAACTGCATATCAAAGCCTGTAATCAACCTAGAATTTAGTACTATTCTTAAATATCCAATGGGATAAAAGCAAGGAATGTACTGAAAGAAATATGTTTAGGGAAAACAGCTCTTAGTTTAGTCGAATATCTGCAAGGGAAGTCTGAGAACTATTACCCCATTACTTTTGTATTCAGAAAAATTATGCAAACAAAATCAAACAAGCTTCTTAATTTGTAAAATTTAAGTTAATCAAAATTATCCTCAATCACATTTTCAAAATCTCTGACTCTGATTACGAAACACTAAATCTAAATTTTGTACCCACTTTCTAAACGAATTGGTAATATTAAATTTGATCTAACAGTTAAATTATTTCGAAAACTTAAAATTAAAATTTGGGAACTTTTTCCTTCGAAAGTTTGAAAAACAATATTTAAACTAACCACTTACCTTTTATAATAGCACTTAAAAACTAGAAAATGTATAGGCCTAAAATTAATGTCCATTAACCCGGTTGATTCATAAAGAAGATTTTCTTGCCCTAAACAAAGAAAATACATGCTAGTAAAAAAAAAGGGGAAACAAAATGGTGAAACAAAACTCTTTGACACGGGTTTAAACAAATTAAAGACAAAAGAAAATGATAAGCCTTGTGAAAATCTGTTAATGGATAACTTAAAATTAAAATCATAAGCAGAAACTTACAGGGTTGTCGACAACAATCGATCGCTCTCCCTCCTCCCGGTTTCAATAGCACCATGGATCGTCGAGAAATAATGATCGTGAGTTGCTTCTCCGGCAAATAACACCACCTTTAATAAAAAAAAAAATTAAATCATTAAATTTTCCCCAAAAAATAAAACTGACTCGAAAAATTCCCCTACTTACGGGATTTCTCCTAACATTTAAAATAGGCTCAGCTAACTGGCTCGCCCATGCATTCATGGCATCCGTTTTCAGCAGTCTACAGCTATAAGATCCTCTAAAATTAGGGTTGGTATACCATTTTGAACGTAACAAAGCTTCTGGTTTAGGAATGTCGTATTTGGATCCCAAAAACTTTTTAAACAAAAACATTAAACCCTTCAAAAATTCGTCATCTGATAAAGTTTCGGCGTAACGCGCCGCATCCCCAATAATCCACCCTCTTAAAATGGTTGAATTTTCCTGTACAGGATGAAAATACATAACGTCTGAAATCCACCCGCTCGTGTCTTGATTTTTCTCTTCTTCCGGCCAAAGGAAGGTGAATCCGTACTCGTCGTCGGTCCACCATCGTTTTGGAAATTTGAGAAATATTTTATCAACCGTTCCAAAGCCTAAACCCTGAGAATCAAAAATGATTTATTAAGAAAATTTCTGTCTGAGAAATTTGAAATTAGAAATGATGGTATTTACTTCAATGCAATCCAATTTTTCCTGTGGTAACGGCGGGGAAAAAATCTTGACTGCTTTCTCTTTTAAAACTCCTAATGAACATGTAACTATCACATGGTTGGCAGTGTATGTTGAACCATCAGCACACTCAATTGTAACATCAGGTTTTCCGTTTAATGGAGTCACATTATAATTAATTTTTGAAACTATTTTATTAAATAAAATTTTACTGTACACTGGAAGCTCATTTCTGGGATCTGGATATCGTTTCTGAAAAAATTAAAGCAAACTGATATAAAACTTTGTCAGTGAAAAAATAGCATTATGTTAATGTCTTACAAAGTTATGATAAAATTACACAAAGAAGTACCACTGATTTTTTTGGATATTAAAAACTACATTTGTTCACAAAATTTTTTATGGAAAATCAAAACAGAAACGATTTGCTTCTATGCATTTAGGCATTTAAATATATCAATGTTCATTTGAAGCTAAACTTAGACTCATAAATCTCAATTCTTGCAAGTTTAGGGTGCATTTGGGAAAGTTCACTTGAACTAGTGCTTTCCAATAACTTTTGCTTCATATGTGTTAAGTTCTATAAATGGGTAATGCCACAACTTTACATCCAATTGATAATCGATATTGTTCCCATATCATTTCTACACCATGGTTTTACCCAAAACACAAAGCTCTGTATAAAACTCCTAAAGCATTCATGAAAAAAAAGAAAATTGCTCCTTTAAAACAGCTTCATATAGGCTATTAAGATATCTTTGATCTCGAAAAAGAATTTTAGGACTGTTTACTAGTTTTAGAACTCAGATTAGAGATTTACTTCTGTTCCTCCAATATTGTACTATAATAAATGTATAACTTACCATAAGGATATCCAGAATAGTCTTGTAACCAACGTTTTCTTTCCATAAAGTCACAATGTTACCCTCACATTCCCAGTACTCCAAATGACCCGACGCAGATGTCTCGTACCATGAATGAGAGCCGTCAATGGAATTCTCCCACTTATGAAAGACCTCGAGAAACTGATTGGCCAATTCGCTTGAAATATTAAACTCGTTTTTCAAGCCTTCCAACTCTTCAAAATATCTGTAGAAAGAGAAAACAAAAAAGAAAGATTTCAACCCGACTCCATTTTCAAAGATGGCGACATTCCGGGAATTTAGTATCCTCCGGTGTCCTCGAAACTCAAACAGGTGGATGCTTTCAAGAATTTTCGATTTCTCCTGACACCGAAAATGACCTTTAATTAAATGAAATGAAACAGATTTCGCAGAATAATCAATCAATAACAATCGGTTACTCCTAAACAGACTAAAAAAGACTGCAAAAATTTGTCCGAATGCTATTCAGTTCAGTTGGTTTCATCCATTAAATATTTTAAAGCACAGGGTAACCAAAAAAATTAACAACCACCAACACTTTCTTTCAAAAATTACATTTTTGTATATGAGCTAGGTATTGCAGGATTTACATTTACTTATTCATTGGTGTGTCAATTTATGTTATCTCCAATAACAACAGAGCAAATTAGATTTTTATCAATTATATAATTTTGGCTTTGTTTTAACCTATCAGATAAAAAACGAATGAAAAGCTCGAGTGTGAGTAGCACTTGTCATTTACAGGTATTCGTCTTATATGGTAAAAGAGGGCTTGAATGAAAGTATCATATGCAAGAATTCTTGCTTCGATTACATACCTGGTTCAGTCGAAGCCATTACAATTCTTTTTTCACATATTATTAAAAATTAAACCACAAAAAGACATAAATTCAAACGAAAACGATTAAGAAGCTCTCAAGATAATGGCGGCATGGGAAAACAGTCGCCAACTTGCACGAAAGGAGTCCCTAACAAATCGAAGTGAGGCAAAGCAGCATTAAAAGTTAGGAAAGAACATGGCTGACGGTTTTGTTATTTTTTATTCAAGGCTCCTCTTACACAGTGACGTAAACAAAGCAGCGAACAAAAAGCAAAATCGCAATTTATTTTAAATAAGTGAAGCCTTTCGGTAAGAGAAACATGGGCGAAATACTCTATCATACAGTATATCGTATAAGGAAAAATAAACACAAAAATCCAACGAGGAAAGATAACTCAAAAATGTAATTTCTCGGAAACAAAATTAAAAAAAATGTCTGTCGGGATTTACGGGTAAGTTAGATCAGGAGATTGATAATCATTTCATTATAGAAATCGTTTCATTTTGAATCATGGCGTTTTCCAGAAAGCAAATACAGCTCGATCCGAAGTTAGAAGCTATAAGGAATGAAGCGTTGGAAAAGGAGAAAGCATCAAGGACCAACGAATTTATTTTACAATTAATTCGTAAAACGAATCGGATTCATGCTGCTTTTCTTCATGAAATTGGGCAGGGGACATTGAAAGATTTGTGTCTTTCTATAAGTGAATCACAAAGTAAAATCTCAGATTCAGGATGGATGGAATTTGGATTTCGACTGGGACTAAGTAGATCAGCTCTGAGAGTAAGTTTTTCATTTTCATTTTCCTCGTTTGGAAAAATTATGTTAACATGAGCTGAATTAATATTAAATGATAACATTTTTTTCCAGTGCATTAATAATCATTTCAATAATGAAGATCCAACTTATAATACTCTGCTTGCCTATGTTCAACAAGACAATGCCACCATAGGAAAAGTAATTCAAGCTCTATTGGACATAGGGAGATTGGATGTGATTTCAAAAATAAAGGATTCTGTCAATGGTAAGAAATTGTGATTACTTAGTAAGGGATAAAGATACAAGGAAAAATTATGAATATAATTTTTTTTAAATTTAATTTCAGAATTAGCAGATCAAATTTTGCAAGAGCAAGGCAACTTAGACAATGTGAACAACACCGAAAGCACAAGTGACTATGAATCTTTACCTACAGATGGTAAAATTATAACTTTTATCAATTTAATTTTTCCTAAAAATGAATTAATTGTATGATTTTTTTTTAGGGCGATTGTCAGTTAGTGGGAGTAGCAACAGCAGTAACAGTAATATTGACAATGCTCCAAGAGAAATTATCAGACCTGAAAAAATCCCAGATGCACCTTTTATATTCAGAAATGTTCAAAATCGTACTTTATTGTATAGAAATCAAAATGATTCAGCAAGTTATTTTGAATCATTTACAAGTGAGGGTAATGAAGGGGATCTTGTGGAAGCTGCGCCACAGAGGACGGAACCCGAAAAAGCGAGAGAATATGAATCTCTGCAAAATGCATCAGCTAAAACTAAAACCGAAATACAACCAGTCAAAGTAGGAATAAAAAAGGTTAGTTTTTAAAATTATTCGAATAAATAGGAAAAGAAGTTGATTGTTAAATGTTAATCACAATTTTTTTTTTTTTTTCCAGAAACATGGAAAAATTATTATGTTGACTTTTGCAAGTGATGGAGAAAAATTGGCCAAAGAGATATGTCAAACGTTTCGGCGAGAAAGAGAAAATCTACCGACGATAGGAGTTTTAATCCTCCAGGAACATTTAGAACTAGTGAACAAAGACCCGAATCAATTTATATCAGGAGCTTTCCATCAAGTCGACTACGTCTGCCCGATTTTAACAAATCAGTATTTCAAAATAATTTCAAGAAAAGAAAATCCTCCGACATCAAACAACCACATTGACGCGCATTATGCACAATACATTTATAGCCTAATGAATTCGTACTACACATCAAATGGATGTTTAAATGATAAGATTCGATGCATAATACCTGATAATATTGTCTCTTCGATTCAGTGCAATTTACTAATGGCTTCACCTATTTTCAGTGCTTGGGTGAAATCCAGTGAGGTGGATGATCTTGCAGTGAGGTTACTTAAAAGCAAAGCTTAAGTTTTTAAATTTTTATGAAATGCTTTTAAAAATATTAACTTATTTACTGTGTAAAATAAATCTGTTCCGCATGAAATTTTCTGTGATGGTATATTCTATGTTACAATTGGCGATTTATTATGTTTGGTGTTTCTGAAATTCTATTTAAAAATAAAAAATCTGTTGGAACATACCTGGCTTTGAAATATTCTCCTATCGAACCTTGGTATCCTTTTAAATTATCACTGTTGAAATATACAATGGAATTGCATATATTGTTCAATGTTTCTGATAATTTTTTATCTATTCGAGCCCCAGAAGAATTATAGAATGAAGTCTTGCTGAAAAAGCTTAAGTCCATTTCATTTGAAACCAAGTTGAAAGGAGATGCTAACTCATAAACGATGTTGTCTTTTTCTCCATGAATCCATTCTGCTCCTAACTCAAGGACTTTATTTCCTAAAAAATAAAGTATGAAAGTTTTCATAACTTGACTTAAATATTATTCTTCTTTTTACTGTTAATGTACCTAAATTAGTTGTGTGTAATCTTCCTCCAATTCTATTTTCTGCTTCTAAAATTGCAAAATCAGTCATTCCTTTTTCAGCTAATCGAGAAGCTGCAGCAATACCAGCAGCTCCAGCACCAATAATTATAACTCGAAAATGAGACATGATTATAAAATGAAAATGTATGTACTTTTAATGCAGCATGCAGTTCGTATCATGTATTATAAAAATATGAATGGTTTATTGAAGTGGACAACTTTATGAGTACCATCAAGCACGTGAAACAATGATAACTCAATTTTATCTATATGTAACCATCCTTATCCTTATTTGAACAATAATAAATAAAAAAAAATTTTCAAAACGTTGCCGGTACCACTTATCTAGCGACAGGTGGCTCTATCTACTTTGTCTATAATTTTCTTATGTTTTACTTATGGAAGAAGAAAATACGAAATCCAATATGGCTGACTCCGTCGAACTCTATTCTGTAGGACTCCTAATTACAGCAAATCATTTTTTTAAAAGATTTTTGTACTGATTTTTGTACCAGTTAAAGGCTTATCAATAGTGGAAAAGAATACTTTTTTTCATACTTTATATAATAGTAAAACAGAGAGCTTACATCGTTCCAAAATGTTTTAAAAAGAATCTCCCCTAATTATTTGAGGTTATGCTGGTGCCACGACAAATTTTTTTCAATACACTACGAAAAGCCCAAACATAAATATTGTTTTTATAAATGTAATTTAATTAATTATTATTATTTAGTGTTAATTTTTTAGGCAATAATTAGAAATGGCTGCTAGTTCGAATGGTAATGGAACCTTAGTTGATGAATTTGAAGACGCCTTTCAGGTAATTACCTAGAAATCGAAATTTATTATTGATTTTTATATCATCTAATGAAAATCTTGCTTTTCCGTATTTCAGTCATGTTTGAATGTATTAACCAAAGAAGATGCATTGCAAAATATGGACAAAGATGAAATAGCCGTGGATGTGGATCATACAATATTAAAATTCATAGATTTAGCTAGGCAATTAGAAGCTTTTTTTCTACAGAAACGTTTCTTGTTATCTGCTTTAAAACCTGAGAGTGTAGTTAAAGATGACATTTCAGACTTGCGGTTAGAATTGGCTAGGAAAGATGAATTAATAAAAAGGCATTATGAAAAAATTACTCAGTGGCAGTCATTATTAGCAGACTTGCAGGCTCAGGGATGGACAAAATCTGCAGCTCAGGGATCATCCACAACACCAATGAATGGAGTACCTGTTCCAGGCCCAGGTCCAGCTGGTGCTCCTGTTCCTTCTCCTAGTGTTACTCCTACTCAGCCTGGTGGCTTAACACCAACAATACAACAGCAGTTGCAGCAACAACAAATACAGCAGCAACAACAACAGCAGCTGCAACAACAGATGCAGCAACAACAGCAAATGCAGCATCATATGCAGCAGCAAATGGGACCAGCAGGTGGAGGACCAGGGATGGTTTCGCAACAGGCTATGTTTATGCCACAAGGAGGAGGACCTAGATTTCAAGTTCAGGGGCCAGGTAAGTCCTTAGTTAAATTTTTTTTTTTTTTTCTAAGGAAGTTCTAAATTTTTATTAATTTTCAGGTGGAATGCTTCAAGGTCCTTTAGCATATCTTGAGAAAACTACGAGCAATATTGGAATGCCGGATGGAAGAAGGTGACGGGGGCGTGGTAGAGGGAGGGGCCCTGGTAGGGGTAGGGGCAGAGGCCGTGGTAGAGGTCGTGGAGGTGATATGTCATATGTTTCGCCCCCATGAACTCTGTGTAGCCCCTCTCACTCTTCTCGACAATGCATGGAATGTCAGGAAATGGCAGACTGCATGCACGATAAAATCGACCAGGCCATCTGGTTTTAAAATCTCTTAACACCATTGTCGAAACCTTGAGAGGGACTTATAAAATCATAACAAACAAAAAAAAGATCTATCTTCTCTTTTATGTAGCACTCTGTTTAAAGGGAATTTCATACAAAAATTCCTTTTCCCCTGTACATTTTCATCACTGATTTTATTTGTCATTAGTTTTGTGAACAGGATTTGAATTTTTTTTTTTTAAGGTAGTTTGAATCAATTAGGTTGTAAGGTTGTAAATATCTCAAGTAAATCAGTGATACAAATGTAAAACCTCCCCACCACTTTTTTCTATTAAAAAAAAATCGAAAACCCTTTGTAATTAAAATTCTGTTAGAATATTTGTATAAACTCCTCTGTTAATTGAAAAACAAAGAAGAAAAATAAAAAAAAAAAAGTAAAATGAACTGAAAAAAAAAATACTGTCTTTTTAAAATTTTTTATAACTAATTTCCTAGTTCAGTTGTATATTTCTAGCAAAAATTGTTTAAAAACTGAATTAAAGTCCTTGTAGGACGACCAGTCATTCCTTTGGATAAATAAGGAATGTCATCACCCGGTCCCATTACCCCTGCAATGTCTAAGTGTAGCCAGTCTCCCTCAGAAACGAATTCCTAGAAAAATAAAAGACAAAAAATTGGCGACTTTTTTCCTTAACAACAATGGAGATCGATCTGGAGTAATACCTAATGGCCTCTTAGTGTACTTTTTGGGTGAAAAATTGTTTCTTTTTAAAGATTATTTTCTTCTTACCTTTAGGAAAGCAGCGGCAGTGCAACTTCCTCCTCCTTTTCCTTTCCCGACGTTGTTTACGTCGCAAGAAGGGAAATCAGTCACTCTTTTACTGTATAATTTCCATAGCGGAAATCTCCACATTCGATCGCCAGTGTAAGCTCCGGCAGTTTGTATCTGGGTCCAAAGTTTCGTGGAATTAGTGAACACACCTGAAGCTCCACCTCCGAGCGCAACCCTCATGGCACCTTGGATAAACAATAAAAAATATTATACTTAATTTGCTATTCATGCAGGTTAGGTTAGGTTAAGCATTTCATCCATGATTGCAGACGGTTTGATGCTGATACCTCCGGTGTCGAAAGTGACCCCCTTTCCTAGTAATACAATCTTATCATCACTTACCAGTTAATGTAGCAATGTCCAAAATGAACCTAGGCTTAAATTTTTGAGCATAACAAAGGGCGTCAGCCAAAATCAGTCTTCCTTCAGCATCAGTATTATCAATTTGTATCGTTTTCCCGTTCATAGCTCTCACGACGTCTCCCGGTTTAGTCGCTGAGCTACCCGGCATATTTTCCGTTAACGGAATAAGTCCGATCAAGTTGATGGGAAGCCCTAATTCTGCCACCGCGTGTATCGTTGCGAAAACGCAAGCGCCGCCTCCCATGTCCCCACGCATTTCATCCATGCTCGCGGACGGTTTGATGCTGATACCCCCCGTGTCGAAAGTGACCCCCTTTCCTACGAACACTGCCGGATTAGATGAATCTCTTTTTCCGTTATAATGGACTTCCAAAAATTTTGGAGGCTCCGACGATCCTCTGGAAACGCTCAGGAAGGAAAACATTTTTTGTTCTTCCGCCCAAGCTTTGTCTCTAACATAGACTTCGACGTTCGGTTTTTTGCCTAAAATTTCGCAAGCTTGAGATGAAAAAATTGTGGGAGTCATTAAATTTGCGGGGGTATCCGTCAACCGTCTGGCTAAATTCTGTGCTTCTGCTTTTACCAATCCCTTGTTCCAAGCAGGATTTTCTTTCCTGAAATGGAAACAAACCAAAGTTTAATAAAGAGTCATTTTTGCCAAGGGGTCGCCATTGTTAAACCGGATGTAATACTTGAATAGCACTAGTGAAAGTCAAGGTCATTACTTAAGTAAATTTTACTTATCTACTTACTCTTTTCCGGCAGGATAATATTTAATGGTAGGTATTTTTTCTGCTTTTCGGAATTTTTCAGTTCCTGATACTGCCAAACATGGAGAGCTGCTCCCTCTGCAGCTGCCTCCGCATCCTCTAAATTTTCAATTTCAATATCGTTAACTCCTAAACTTTGTAGCTGTTGGGCCCCCACTACGATTTGTATTTAAAAAAAAAAAAATTAATCCCCGAATTTTTTAATTATTTACACAAAACTTACCTCCAGCTGCTATCCGTATGTTTTCTTTCCCCTGATCGATTTCTTCTAATTCGTCATAACCCTGATTACGTTTCCCTAAACCGACTACGCAAGTTGCTAAATGATCGCAGGTGAGTCCATAAAAAATTCTACTTTGACCTTTTTTAAAATCCGGCTGTAATCTACAAAACAAGAAAAATAAGGAGTGAAAGGCTTGGATAGAGCTAAAGGCCGAGAAAAGAAAGCAGGAAAATGCGATTTTAATTTTCTTTAAAATTTATTAAAAAGCGATGAGATTTGGTACGAAAAAAAATTATAATTCTAATGATCAGGTACAAGAAGCTTCTACGAAAAATCGAAGAAAAGAAAAAAAAATTGAATAACTAGGAACATTTTTTTTTATCGTGCATTTGATATTTCAACCGATTTTTATTGATGTTAAAGCTCTTTTCCTTGGAGACCCATAAGGTTCAAGGTTGCAATGTTCAACCAATGAGAGTCAACGTCGAATTAATCACGTGAATCTTGACTAATAAGCTTCAAGGTCACGTTTAACCATATGACTTTCAGCCAATAGGCATTAAGGTGGTATTAAGGGCGCAATTTTCGAAAGATATGAACCTTGGAATCGAATTTTTTTTTTCAAATAAAAATCAGTGAAATATTAACAAAAGGTGTTTTTAAGTGTTCGTATGTTCATTTACAATTAAATATTCTTTTAATTATTGCTATTTTAGGCCTATATTCTCCAAAAAATGAAAGAATTAATAGACGATTTTTATTATTATAAAATGGAATTAGAGCTGAAGAATCATTCAGTTTTTAAAAAAACAAGAATGGATATGTTAAAAAATTCGGAAGTCCTGAAGGATCAAGCCCATAGTCGATATCGATTCAGTCAATTGAGCAATTAACAATGTCAGCTGTGCAAAAGGGTGGCCATAAAGTCAAAAATTTTGGATTTTCAAAATTCCCGATAGCGCAATCGCTGTAGTTTATTTATTGCAAAAATTTTTTCCTTTCCGAATTTTTTTTTAAATGGCGTCTTGAGGGTTCGCAAGAGGTCAAAGTTTTGGAAAACTTCATAAGGGATGAAAATTCTACTTTTAGATTTTTGTGAAAAAAATACAGTTTCCTATCGGTTCTTAACGTAGATTTCGAAGATTAAGTCATTTTGCGTCTCTCTGTTTCTGTTCCTGAATTATTGTAAAAAATATAATAAAAATATTGAAATTATAGATTTTTTACATTTTTAAGGCGAACTTTGCCTGTATCTCAAGAACAGAAAAAAGCTAGACGCAAATAGATTTTATTTTCGAAATCTACCTTGAAAATCCGATAGGAAACGATAGTTTTTTCACAAAAATCTAAGTCGACTTTTCATCTCTTATGAGATTTTCCCAAACCTTGGCCCTCTTGCGCACCCTCAAGGCGGCATTTAAAAAAAATTTCGAAGAAGAAAATTTTTTTACAAATGATAAGCCACAGCGATTGCGCTAATCAGGCATTTTGAAATTCCAAAATTTTTGATTTTCGCCTCACCCTACTGTGCAGCTAGAATTCTGCTTGTTCGGACACGATTCGGTATGTATCGTTATTAGGCTATTTTTCTTGTAAAAAACCGAGTACCGGTTACTGTTGCTAATTCTTCAACTAGCAGTAGCTGACTATTTTCCCCACTGACATTGCTTATTAAACAACTGCCAGGCTGATTACTCATATGCCACTCCAAGCAGCAAAATTGGTACTGATAATTTAACAACCGACAGCCTTTTAACTGACATCCCCAATTCTGCAACAAGCACTGACTGCACAACTGACAAGCACAACTACAAGTCAAACGCCTCCTCAGGGCTTCCGAATAAAAGCAAAGTAGTCAATGCCTCTAATTCCAAAAAAAAAAAAAAAAAAAAAAAAATTAGTCTAAAAAAACCGGGCGATGAAATATAAACATTAAAAGATCAAAATCATTTACTTCGTAATTACCGATACCGTCAAATACCCCATCTCATCTTAACAAAAATAATTTTTTTTTTTTTTACAACTTTTTTTATCAACGCCTTTTTACATCCAAGCATATCAAACAAAATATATTTTGTGTCGTCTTTCTCTAGGCACGATAAATCAATTCAAAAATTTTATTTTTTTCAAGGTCTTAAAACCTTTTTATTAGAATAATCGCTGTTATACGATAGCCTGTTACTTGGACCTGCAAGTGTTTGGCACTCAAAAAAAGATTTCCAAAACAAATAAAAAATGAAAAAACACGGGAGGTTTTCCTAAATTTTTCAAGAAAACATTTAAAATTTTTTTTTCTTTCTTCAGCTAATTTTACATTAAATTGGGACTGTTTAAACGAGTTCTAATATCTTTATAATTCCTTGGCTATTGGCAGCAACAACGACGTTCGAATTTTGCCTCCAACAGACGGCGGACACAAATTCGTTAACGTCGTCCTCTTTATTATTTTTTTCTAAGACCGATCGGACCGCGTCGAATTTAAAATTAAACAACTGCTTCGTAAATCCTTTGTAGTAAACGTAGAGGGAGTTGTTTTCGGATCCGCAAGCGACGTAATCCCCGTCCGTGGCCAACCCCACGAAATTTTTCTCGTTAATGTGACCCGTAAACGATCTCAAGCAGTGAGTCTGGTTGATGTTCCACATTTTTAATTGGGAATCGGTGGATGCGGACACGATGTCTTCCTTATTTAGGAACTTGACGTAGGAAACGGCTTTCCTGTGGCCTTTGAACACGGACAACGCTTCCTTTAATTTCCTCAGATCGTAATAATGGACGCAATGATCCGCGGAACCGAAAGCTAAATTATAACTACTACAGGGGTTAAATTTAACACAGCAAACATTGGCTTTGGCTTCTAAAGAAGCTATGGAGTGATCGTTATTTAAATCCCATAGCTTAACTCTGGCGTCGTCCGACCCGGAAGCGATTAATCTAGTGTCTATGTTATTGAAATCGACGCTCCAACATCTTTTTTCGTGCTCCTGGAAAGTCCTGGTTTTTTGACCGGTGCTCGAGTCCCAAACCGTGACGGTCCCCTCGTAGTCCGAGCTCGCGAGCGTCCCCTTGTGATAGGAATTCCAACTCACGCAGGATATTTTCGAACTGGACATCATTTCCATGCACGGGTAATGGATGTCGACAGTGTCCCGAATCACAGACCCGTAATCGTATACTTTTATTAATTTGGTGACTCCGGCTATTGCAAAAAATTCGTTGTCCTTATCGAATTCGATACTGGAAACGATGGTAGAATTATTATAAAGATCACTTGAGTAGCTTAGGGTGGCCAAAGGGCGTAAGCAATTGTAACGCGAGAATTTAACTAAATTTTCGCGAAAGAGATCTAGTCCCGTGCCGGAACCGGAACTGTCGGGGACGGTGTCCTGATCCGGACCGAACAACAATTCCTTCGCCCTCGTCGAAAAATAACACTGGACGAAATCGTCGAAATGAGCATGCATGCGATTTCTTCTTATTGCCAAACTGGATGCGGAGCTGTCTGGTCGCTTCCGACCCCCGAAGTACCCGTCACTTTTTTCGGAAACGCCGGAAATGCTTTTTATGTCACTGTCCGCTATTTCGCTCATTTGCGATTTGGTCTCCACGTTTCTCAAAATCTTTTCGACTTCCTCCATGTCTTTTTTAATAAGTGAAACCTCCTTGCTTAACTGGTTTAATTTCTCTTCCCTTTGCTGCCGTAAATGTTTCAAAAATTCATATAACAATTCGTTTTGAGCAGTGCAAGTTTCCGCCTCCAAGATGTATTTCCTCTGGGTCAAAACTTCCAGCATGACGTTAACGTCCGGTAACGACAAATTCTGCGAGCCGGACGCTACGAAATCCCTCAAACCGTTCGAATGTAAACTGTCCCCGGATCCGAGGGATTCCCGGAACTCCCGGCTGATTAATTTAGTCTTGTATTTCGTAATCACTTCATTGAGCAGGAAATTAGGAAATATTTCGTCCGTTTTGATATTGGCACCGCATCGGGGACAACGACCGTTTTCTTTGATAGCGCGGGAAATGCAAGCGAAACAATATGTGTGACCGCAGCGAGTGATATGAGCTTCTTCTATCAATTCGAAACAAATCGGGCAAAGGTAATCGTTGTTTCGATCCTCATAGGATTCACGGATTCCATTCACGGTTGATTGATGGCTGTGTTTAATAGGCCGAACCCTTTGAGGCGTGGACGCCGATCCCATGCTATGAGGGGATGAACTGCTTCTCCCAGATGCCATTATCCTTTTTTTTTCTTACGTTAAAAGGCAATTGGTTTAACGACTGCCAAACCTGAAACAGCAATGAAAACGATTAGCACTTTGCATTCGAGCATTTGTGCAGGGACAGCAAAAAAAAATTTAACCACTCAATGACATTTAATTGAAAAAAAAACAAGATGTGCTTAGAAAAAAGTAAATAATGACAATTTTTTAAAATACAACTGAGTCTTTCTGATATTTATAATTTATTATACCAATTCCCTGAAACAGAAGATCTTATTTTCAAAGCTTTTTTTTATAAGCACATCATATTTTTTTCACTATTAACAGACATTCCGCTAATTATGCAAAATTTCAACATAAAAACCTACATAAATTAACAATTAAATGCTCAACATTCATAAAAAAAACTGTTTCAGGTCTGACATCGAAAGTGATAATAAAAATGAATAAAACAATCCATACTTACTTCTCAAGAATTGGAACCAATTTACCACCAGTAGCTCCATTATAAAACTCAGCTGAGGGAGTTAATACTAATTGATCTTTTTTCTCCTCTGTATAAACCCCAATAACGATACCTTTCTGAAAACATATGAAATTCAATTAATTGATAATAATCCTTATGGATAATAAAATAGAAAAAGTCATTAATAATAAAACAGACGGATAATTTGAGTTCAGTCATGAAAAGAGTTTGCGGCATTTTAGAAAAAAAGGGTTCGCCCGTTAGACCAGGGGCATCTGCAGTTTTTAATGACCTTGACCTAAAGGTTTACATGGAAAGAATTTATTATACAACAGGAAAAAAAAAAATTTTTTTCTTTTCAAGTCCATGTGAAACAGCAGCAAAAATACTGTGTTCAAATGGTTTGAATATCGGTTTCATTTAAGAGAAAACGGTTTCCAGATTACTTACTTTAACGGTTTGAGCTTTATTATCACTAAATAAACGGTAATTCAAGCGGATATTCGATAAATTCCTTCTAAAAACATAATGTAAAGTTGCCATTTTCCATACAACTAGGCAGTTACGGACCTTATTTCATAATAGACGCGACAGATTTCGTCGGACTTGCAGAAACGTTTTATAATTTCCCCGTAAGGATGAAACATGGCTTCTAACATGGCGGGGACTGTTCTCATAGGGTCACTATAGGCATGTCCAAAGATCCTTTCCTAGGCAAGCTGACGCCATTTTTTATCCATTTCAATAAGCTAATTACTGAAAACAATTGTGTGTATGAATTATTTTGCATTATACAAGGGTTCTTTTATTGCGACGCTCGAGCGTCGCTCACGCGTGAGCTCACGCTCGCGACAAAACGTAACACTAGACTTTGCTACCACGTTCCCGCCATTCTCTCCTTGTTTCTTTGTTTTGGTTTAGCATTTTAATCGGTACTTTTTCCATTAAAAAGTCAATTTAATCATGGAAGGTAATTATTCTTCAATGCAAGCATTCAAAGATTTAGTATGTAAAGGATTCATAATAATTCACAAAAATTAACCTGCATAACATTTCATTTTCAGGGAATAACCTAAACTGGTCCATTGAATTTTATGAGAAGAACATAGATGAGTGTAATAATCATTTAAAGTCACCAGAAATCCGTGAAAAAATACCGTTGTTAACTTCTGCACCTCTTCACAATTTTAAAAATGGTCAACTTGTTCGATATCAGGGAATGGTACAGGATATGTTCAACACTGAAATTTATTACTCCCAATATTCTGTTCAAAACAAAGTCAAAGGGGAAATAATTCACAAAACTGGGAAATTTAGGGATTTGACTCAGTGTGAAGAAGATGAAGAGTTGTTGTTAGAAGAGAATGGATTCATTCCAAACGAACGATTGGTTTTTTTTTGTATTCCTATACCAGGGCTTAGCTCCTGGGTTCTGGATCATAATTATGTAGATGATAAAGACAAACCTGGAACATCTGGTCAGAATAAAAGCTTTAAAAGAACAGCAGAAGATGATGACATGGAAACAGAGGAAACTCAGCAAAATTCTTCAAAACGAAGATCAATAGACTTACAGAGTAGCAACAATCGGTCAAGTGTTAATTATAACAATGATAAATATTTTCCAATACCAGAGGAAAAAGGCACACCTTGTATTATAAAAATTTATGAAGATGAGGACAAATGTGATATAGTTTTAAACGATCGAATTGATGTTATTGGATTTTTAAACTTGGACCCTGGTTTAGAAGCAACTTGGACTGATTCCGATGCTGAAGATAAAGCTCTTGATCCACCTCCTTCACTTGTGCCTAGAATCCATGCTATTACTGTCAGCAAACTTCAACATTCTAATCCATTATTGAAGCAAGATATTTCATATGGTAAGGATTATAGAAAAATCATTTGGTTTTATTAGCAATGCTGATTTTTTTTTTTTTTTAAATTTTCAGATGATATAATTGCTGAAGCTGAAAAAACCAGAGGAGACCTGCATTTAGTCCTAACCCAACTGCTCTTTGGGGATACAGTAGCTGCTGATTATATTATTTGCCATCTGCTCTCCAGAATTTATTTTAGAAATAATTTGCAAGCACTTGGAAAATTTAGCCTGAATGTTTCAAATGTTGTTTTAAATAATTTTGCAGAGCGTTTGTTTAATATCCTTCAAAGTTTGGTTACAAACAGTCAATACATTCCTATGTCGATAGAAAAATTAAACGAAGCGTCATTCATTCCAAAGAAAGATTATGACACCAATCGATTGTGGAGCGGTCGACTTCAACTTTGCGAGGATACTCATTTGTTCCTTGATGAGACAAAGTTAAGCGAAGGGCAATTAAATCACATTGGTTGTTTGAACGTTGCAGCATTGCAGTCAGTTATAAGAGATCAGGAAATGGGTTACGATTTTGGATACTATCCTGTTAAATATAACACCAACATCCCTGTTTTGGTTTTGTCCGAAGGAAAATCTCTGTTTGAGGTAATTATTTTGATGAAAGAAAACTTAGAATGAAAAATTAATTGTTTTTTTTTAAAATTTTATTTTCAGACTGACGTTCGGCTAAAGTTGAAACCTGATTTGTCCATGGCTTCCACGATTGACGAGACTTTTGAAGCAGCCCGATTCTACTTAAACAAGGAACTGTCCGAAAGGATCCGTATATACTTAACGTCGATGCGCCTTCAAAAATTCGACATGACCGAAGAAATGATGAAGAAAATAGGAGAAGATTACGTGACGATGAGACAGCAAAACAGCAAAGTCACATCTTGCGATTTACACACTTTATTAGTCTTATCGAGATTGTTAGCTTTAAGCTACGGGAGAACTGTTTTAACGCCTGAAGATTGGTCGAAAGCTGTAGATATGGAAACCGAGAGAAAATCAAGATTAACATGATTTTTGTTTGTCAACAAAGAAGAGATGATTAATACATGTTTTTTAATTTTTTATATAAATTTTGTTGCGTTTTTTCTGTGTTTGGGTTCTGGAGAGCTTGAAACTGGGGACGTTTGTGAGTTACAGTGAGCAGTTTTTAATTTTGTGGCGCTACGTTTTTTCGTTTGCAGCGTTCAATCAATGAGCGGGACGTTACGTCGTGCTCGTTTATTGGTGGTTCCTTGGGACCGTATACGCTTAAAAATACCTGTTGAGCTTATGGCCCAGAAATATTTGAACGGTTCCTTAGTGGCTAGGAGACGAGCGCCACATTTTTATAAAAAATCGATTAGAGAACTTCGGTTGATAATCCTCGGTAAAAACTTTTTAAATTTTAGTATTCAGAGGAAATGATTTATTCGGAGAAACTTACATTTTGCCTAAGCATAGTGGCTATGACGCCAGGTTAGGTGAATTTCCTTTTATGGTCGCTGTTTTTAACGGTAAAAATAAAGACAGAGACATCTGTGCAGGAATAATTGTTAATGAATGGATTGTTTTAACTGCTGGTTACTGCGTTTTTGAGTAAGTAACCTTTGGTTAAGAATTCAATAAATACAGCTACAGATTTTAACGATAAATCGTAAAATTTTATACATTCTTCAGCTGCAAGTCCTTACCAGTAATCTAAACTCATCATTTTACAAAATCATTAAACTTTCATCTGCCACCTCTGAGGACATGCAGCGCCCCTGGTGGAATAATTTTGCATCAAGCATTGCCCATTGACAAAGTAATTAATTTTTTTTATTTTTTCAGATGTAAAGATGAACCGTATTTAGTTTCAATTTTAGGAGGAGTTGTTGACATGAGAGACCACGAAAGGGATCAATGGCGATACGGTAAAGAATTAATATTTTACGAGGAGGAATATGAAGGGATCCCGTACTTAGTGGCAATCAAAATCAGTTCTCCTTTTTATATTCAATTCTTAATCCAAGCAATGCCTTTACCCAAATCCGCATTTTCTCGGAAATCAATTTGTTACACTTCTGGTTGGTCCTTGGAGGACAGAATGGAAACGTTTCTGGAACATTTTCCAGAATTTCATACTTTCGATTTGAAGTCTTTAGTGCTAAAATATAACGAAGCAGATCCCGTAGAAAAAGTCCTTTGCAACGAATTTTACAAAGATATTTTCATCCACCCGATAAATGGAACGATTTGCTTGACGGACGTGATTCGAAATAGAGATTTTGCAGAATGTATTGTAAGAGCGCACAATTTTTTTTTTTTTTTTTTTCCAACAGTTTATTTACTTTTTTCCTTTCTTAACTGCAGGGTGGTGACGGTACAATTTTGTCATGTTACGACAATCCCACAGATCTTTTGATCCCAGTCGGCATTGCAACCTCAGTTCGGAGCTCGAACTGTCTGGACCCCGGTCCCCGACGGTGGCCCGCAACTTTTTTCGATCTTGGATTTTTCAGCAGTTGGATTGAACAAAAAGTGCTAAAAAATTAAAGTAAAAATAGCACACATTGTATATTTTTCAAAAAATATATGACATGGGACAAACAAGAATTTTGATATAGCTAATGCATCCATTTTAAGATTACTATAGAAAGCCACACTAAAAAGTATAATAGCTCTGCACCACATGGGCTTTAGGTCCATGGCTATGGTGACATTGGCTTTTGCTTTTTATTTGGACACTCTGGCTTTTTCTTATTAGGGCACTCTCCCTTGTGCTTCTTTGTGCTCTCTGGCTGCTTTTTCTTACTAGGGCAATCTGGCTTATGCTTTTTAGGGCAGTCTGGCATATGCTTCTCAGGTTCCTGCTCTGGCTTTTCCTTACTAGGACCCTCTGCTGTTTTTTCAGGTTTTTCAGGACTCTCTTCCTTTTCTTTGTGGCGCCGCGAACTCCTTTCAGGGGAATGTCCCTTTGTTTTAGGGCACCGTGCCTTTTTCTTAGGTTTTTTAGGGCATCTCTTTGTTCCATATTTTTCGACACGATGAAGGTATTGCGCTCTGCAAGCTGCATCAATGAAAGGTTGCTTCTCTGACCTTGACATTTTTCTCCATTTTTGTACGGCGTATTTAAGCACTGCAGATCTTCGGCACCCTCTGAATTTTTTCCAAACGCACTAAAATTTGAGATCATAGCAAATCACTAACCAACATTAAACATCAACGTCGACTGAACTTTACCTTTAGAAAGTGAAAGAAAGGATTAATACTCGGCAACCGCTTTTTCTTTGGGCAGCTACTCTTTTTTTTTGGCCTAGGACACCGTGCCATTGCTTTTTTATTAAGTCATGAATCATAAAAATTTCGAAACAAATGCTTGTTTTCTGTTGGTTTCACAAGAAATTTTGATAGTCTTCCGCACAAAATAATATAAATAATATTTAAAAATAATGAAATTTAGCCATTAAATCAAAATGATTGTTTTATTTCTTCATTTGTTGTTAAAGATTTGTGGTGCTCCTTTGTTTTTAAAAAATGGCTGAGGAACGTGGAACAAGGCTGTTGCGACCCGCGTAAATAATAAAACGAAGAAATAGATTGGTAAGTACGAAATTCCAAATTAGAAACCAGATTTTGAATGGAAGAAATTTGATAAGTTTAATCCAAGTATACTAAATATTGTTACATTAGCTTGTAAAGAAACAAAATTTCGTTGAACTATAATTTGGCGCCATGCAGTTGCATTTTGCTTGGTTTACACTAAAGCCTTCTTCACTGAAATTATTTTTAGTTTACACTGGTGGCAATCATCGAAGGACGAAGGAGAGAATTCTTTTGTACTTTGAAAAACCATACGGAAATTTCAAAATCGAAGGATTCGGGTTCGTTCTCTACTAATTAATGCACAAACTATAATAGTAAAAGCCAATAATACAGCTTTTAATTTGTCCCAACCCAAAATGTAGTGTCACTAGACTTGTCGCGACAATGCCGGTTCAGGTGTAAACACGATGAAGAAACTGTTTCGGGATGGCGAAGTGCCCTTGATTATCTCGCATAGTTTCGGTTCGTGTAATTTTTTGATTATTAGTCGGATAATCGGTTTTTCGGTTTTTGAGTAGCTATGCAGCCTGCTTCCAATGCTATCTTCCGAGCTAAATAATGGGAAAACATTTTTTGAGCCGTCTCAGTCATTTTCAAGCAAAATTAAGCTCATAATTCTTAAAGCCCTACGAAGAAAGGTTTCTGTGAAATTCGCCATTTTTCGTGAGGTGATTAATGTGGATCAAAGCTGACCATGGATAAACAATTAAAGGAGGAATGAGAATTAAAATTTACAAAAAAAAGTGTAGTATTTTTTTTAAAAAATTGTAAGATATAATGAATCAATGCACTGAAAGTGCTTTAATTCAATGGTTTGAGCTGCTAAAAATCTTCTGGAAACTGTTTATCACGACTGGGATTTGCTTATGGTCATTTGCAACTGGAATGGTTTTGCCTGTGTGAAAATATGTTGGAATCGCTGTGTAAAGATGTAAGTCAAATAAAAAAGAAAATTAATTTTTAAAACGATATGTTTGTCTTTTAACTGTCACTAACATTTTCTTAAAAATTTCTGCAGCTATCATTTCAAATGGGCCACATGCTTAAGAGCTGAAAGAAACTTAGCCGATGACAATAACCAAACTACAAGAAATTTTAGTGGATTCAGTTAATGCTAACAAAGTGTCTGTTCAATTACATTTTGACTCTAATTTTTGACGTAAGTAATATCTTATTAAAATTAGTTTCTTTTTTATAAATGAAAAAAGTAATATATTTGACCTTCTTTTCTAGGATTTAAGATTTGCCCGCTGCGTTCTGGCTCTCATGCATACATGTCTCGTGTACTTCATGATGCCATTCCTCCACGCATTTAGCCAAATTCCAATTTAAAAGATCAAAACGATTCTACGGTTCCGTTTCCGACACCGAAATGGATCGCGCCTCTTTCGCTTTTGTTAGATTTGTATGAGAAGACAGCATAGTTCACACTCAGAGAAATCATAAATTGCACAAGGTTAGAGTTATATCAGATTTATTTTAAAAATTTTCGAAAATGTTAATTTAATTTTAAGAAAAATCTTTTTCTTTTAAAAAAATTTTTTTTAGGCTTGCACTGGAGTTTGGAAGTGGTTTCAATCAAAATTCAACAAGTGGACCTTGTACACGCCTCAGAAGAATAAATCAATCAATTTGGCTTATTGGAGTGAAACCCCAGGATGCAGAGTTACCGTCGGGGAAAGCAGATGGAAATATCAAATTAATTTTAAAACCTTAAGGTAGGTAAATCTTTTTAAAAATTCATTATTACTAAGGCAGACTTCGATTCGGGGTGAGCTTACGCAAGTTAACGGTTTGAAATTTGAGTAAAAAATGATGCCAAATTATAGTTGGGTGGATTGATCTGTGTAATTGAATACTAAATTCAAGATATGGGGTAGACATCACATCAAAATACGGTGGAGTTTTAGAATTTAGTTTTAACTCTTGAGTTCTTGAATTTGTAAAGTTTTTTTTTTCATTTTTCTCTCTTACCTTAATAAAAATAAAAATTCGGAAAGCCTGTTTCAAACTTTTCAAAGGAATACTCAGTACACAAAAAATATTATTTAAAATGGAATGAGCCAAATGGAAGTAAAAGAATTCAATTCAGTTTAAAATATATTTATCAAAATTTTAGAACAAAATAACGATGAAAATGTAGTTAATACAGAACTAAGATCCTATAAATAAATACAATAATATACTAATTTTTGAACGCTATCCAAAAAATGATAAAAAAATTGAAAACAATTCAGCAAATTTCGGGGCTAAACTGACAAATTTAAAGCATTTTAGAAGTAGAAAGGGATTTTTAGAAGAAGAAAGAAATTTTTCCAAACCAATTTTCGATCAACAAAGACAAATCTGGAGTAAAGATGAGCGATTTTTTCGGGAAAATCGTTTCATCTATTTCGATTTGGGCGAAAATCGAGCACAAAAAAATCGATTCGATATTTCTTGAAACATAATTTTATCCTTAATTTTTTTTAAATAACTACAGATTTCACAAAAAAAATTGCCTCTAAACATATTGAAACTAAAATTATAAAGCAAAGCTACACAACTCAAAAGTACGCAAAATTTCATTAAAGTCACAACCAACCAAATTTATTCGTAGTAATTAATTTTTAATTAAGAAAAGTAGGACGAAGATTTTCATTTTTCTTGTCCTAAAGTGCCAAAAAGGTGTTAACTAATTAGAAAAAAGTGGTATTTTTTAAAATATGGAAAAATTATTGATGTCAAAAAAAAAAATCGGGAAGTGGGAAATTGAACCGACATCGCCCATCTTAATTCTTTAAGTTTATAAAAAAGCTTTTATTTGTAACGTTATCGAACTTAAAAAATTAAAACAAAAAAATTTCTACATGGTAAAAAATTCTCTTCATCTTCTCTTAAAAATTTTATTCATAATAACTTAATTATTAATTTTTAATTTTTTTCTGGAATATCAGGTCGGCATTCAGCCATAAAGTGAGAGTAAATATTTGCAAAAAATATCTCTGAACCATATGCGATCATTTTCGCTTTGATTTTTTTTTCGTATTGATTTTTTATTTCGTTTTAAATGTGCCCATGATGAGTTAAATGAAAGTTTAAGATTTAACATGACTAAATAAAATCTTTTTATTTTATATTGTTTTTATAAGCTAACTACAGGAGCACATAAATGAAATTTTTTTGAAATGAAACAAAACATGGATTTCCAAAAAAAAAATCCTTGTTAAATCTGAATTTTAAAAGCAATGTTAAATGTACTTTTGTTCATAAGCTAAACATTAATAGTCAAAAAAGCGTGACATTGTTAAAAACTTTGGAGAATATCTTACGTGGCCTCAAGGTCAGATATTCTGAGATTGTCCGTGAAAAAAAAAAAAAAAAGAAAAAATTAATAAGATTATTTTGGTAAAGCATTTCTGTGAATTCGAAAAAAAAAAATGAGAGAATCGTTAGTAAAGAACATGTTGCAAAAACGCAGACATTTTTTCAGGAATTTTAGATATTACTTCCATCTTTTAAAAAAAAAAAAAAAAAAAAAAAAACCTGTATGCGCATGCGCAGTTTGTTGTTCTCGGTTAGCTTGGCGTCCCTTCGTTTTTTTCAGTTACTGATTCTCTGATTTTTTAGTGCAAAAGTTTTAAAGGTTGAAATACTATATTTTTATGAAAAGGAAATGTGAAATTAAGTCAAATAATGAATCGAAATATCAAAAAGTAAAGGATCGTTGAAAGTGAGGTGTAGAAAAATCGAGATAGCTGCCGCCATCGCCATTAGCGTCACTTTTTTTCCTTCGCACCTTATTCGGCTTTTTTACAAGCTCGACTGTTATAAATTGAACGTAATTAAGGTAAAAAAATTTATTTTTTTTTGCTGTGAGAAAAATCGTTTGAATCGCTTCTTCTCATTTATTTAAATTTTTAATTGAATTTCATTTGAACTTTATTTAATTGAATTTTGAAATTGGTTTTAATTCAAAGCATTCGGGAAAGGAAGGGGAAAGATCGTTTAGTCGCCATTTTAGGTTGGAATTTTCGAGAAAAAAATTATAATAATTGTTCATATATTTAGGTTTTCCATTTAATTACGGTAGTTAAAAATAAATTGGGATATGACTCCTTTTTTTTCTTAAACGTATTAAAAACAGGAATCGTTAGCAATATAAGCAAGGAAATACCAAGAACGAAATATCTAAAAGGACCGTTATGAAAAAGGCTGGTTGCAAAAAATCTCGCTAGAGGGCTCCAGCGCCATCCGCGTCAGGTCAGTTTAGTTTGACATTTTTCGAGCCGTTACGTTTAGCAATAAAAGTAAATTTTTTTTTTCTTTTTTAAAAAGATGAAATGAAGTTTTGAAATTCTTTTATTGTGTTTAAAATTAAGGTAATGTTCTAGTTCTTTGTTTTGTGATGCGAGAAATGTTAATACCGGTAATCGTTTTTTTTTTTTTTTAACCCATTTGGTTCAACCGGCTTGGGGTGATACCGGTAGCATTTACATGAATCGCCATTTTGTATTGCATTGAAATTGTTCGATGAAATCCGTTGGTATTTTTGAATTCCGATTTCGGAATTCAAAAAACTGAAAATCTACGTGGCCAAAAATCCACAGGACAATTTTTTCCTATTGCTTTGAGAAGGAACAAAAATTATGCGATATCTTGTATAAGATGCATGTGATGCGTGTTGCGTGTTGCCTATACTCAAAATTTGTGAGTAATGTTACTTCATTGTAAGTAATGTTTTCCACATGGAATTCATAATTTAATTATTTTTCTGAATATCAGCCGGCATTCATTTTACATTGAGAGTAAATATTTCAAAAAAATATCTTTGAACCATGTATAGGTGATGACTGCTGTAATGCTTCTAATATTTTTGAAGTCTTTATTTCTGAAGTTTATGTGACCTGATCCAAGTTTCAAAACCAGTTGAAATGATGGATTCAGAATGGAAAAAATTTCCCTCTTGGTCTTCGGCTAAGCATTCAGTATTAACATTTTCCAATTTGGTTTTCTCCTTTGAACCGCCCAAGTGTTATTTTCTGGTTACAATTTTTTAATCTTGTATTTTACTTTCTGGATTAACTTTTAATTTTATTTTTTTCAGGTAATGCTCCCCTTGGAAGATTAGTCTGTGTTGGAGTATCAGATGAAGGCAGAATGAAACTTGATTACGTTTTGGGTTTGAAAATTAAAGACTTGTTGGATAGGCGTTTGCAGACTCAAGTTTTCAAATTGGTGCTTGTGAAGTCCATCCATCATGCTCGAGTGTTGATCAGATACAAAGACATATCCAGTTAGTATTATTCTTTAAATTATTTATCCTCAATTTTATATTATTTTTGGCTGCATCAGGGGAGCTTTTAGATAAATTTTTTAATTAGAAATTGATACTCCTCTCAATTTGCTGACTTTTATAAAAAATGTTTAACGATAATAATTTTTTTGAATTTTTTCATCTTAAAAATAGCTTTAAAAGCATAAATAGATATTAAATAGTTTGAGCCTTCAGAATGTTCCGTTTTAAGAATCAAGTATAGCTCAGAAGTTTTTGGAAAATTGGCTAACATATGGAGAGCTAAAATTAATATGATGATTTGACTTGTTAAAAATTAATTTGCACCAGAGTTGCTATTCCAAGTTCTCTGAGATCACCATTTTTTTTCTGAAGGAAAATTCGTTATTTTTTTCTTTTATTTACCTGCCTCATTTTATCTGGTTTCAGTTAATGAAAGGATGCCAACAGTGTGAACATTACCTTGTTTTGAAGAAACTTTCGTGGTGACTATGGTTGTAATGATGCTGCTGATTATATTGATTTGATGGTGATGATTAAATAAGAAGACGACGACAGAGTCTGTAAGTATATTCCGTTTAATTTTTATAAAAGGTTCCAAATTGCGGGAAGTCAAACTTTTTGTGTGCATGTAGAACTGGCATATTTTCTCTTAATTTTGTAATTCTTGAAAATTTTTTTATGTTCTATTTTATGAAAATTTTTACTGTTTTGATAAATTATAATCCAGAGTAGAGAACCAACTTTTGCTGAAAGAGGTAAATATTAATTTGAGGAAGCCACTAGTATAGAGGGAAATTACTAATTGTAGATAAGATCTTATAATGAAAGGAACTGAGACGTGTAATCAAAACAATCAATTAAAATCAAAACAATCTGAGAAATATAGGCTGATGGGGATTTTTTAGCTTTGGTGAAGGCACATGGCACAATAGAGAGGAAATTTTTACATTTTTTTCAACCCTTGAAATTATATAGTATTAACGGTTTAACTGGTCAATACATTTAAATTAAACGGTTGGTATTTTTTTTTATATAAATTGATCACTATTTAAACGAATTTTTGGTCAGTATTTTAAATAAATGGTCAATGACGAAATGCTGTTTTGTCTGCAAAAATAATAACCTTGGTTGGTAAAAAAATAGTGTTTGACCAGTAAAATTATTAAGTGGTGGTTTTTTTTTTTTTTAAATGTGAGCTAGAGGTATTTTGACCTGCTGAAACCGAATATGAAGTAAGAATTTAAAAAAAAAAAATTACAGGGCTATAAGTTTATATCCGCAAGATTTTTCGAAGAACTTCGTTTCAAGCTTCGTTTCGGTGAAAGCTTGAAGTTTCAAGCCGGAAATGATTTTAAAATTATATTTTTCTTTATATTTTGATTTTATAATTATATTTATGGGGTCTTAATATTGCTAAAACGATAAAACGATTTAAAAATTTCAACGCATTTTTTTGCCCGTTTTTGGTTGAAAAATTCTAGTTTTTTGATAAAAAAAAAATTATTATGGGATATGGGAGCATATCCCTACGTAGGACTACACCCTAGCAGCACAGAACCGTTTAAAAACCGTTAGTTAAACGTTATTTAAAACGTTGATTAACGGTTGATATGACACAGTTAGGTTACCGTTAAAATAACGTTTGAACAAACGTTTTTTCAACCGTTTAACTAACGTAAATTTAAACGGAAGATATAACGTATAATTTACCGGTGCGGAAACGTTGAATAAACGTTTGCTTCAGGAGATGCCAAGATTTTAATTTTTCTTAAGAGCTAAATGCTATTTAACTGTTTCAGAACATTGAACAAACGATTCTAGCAAAAAACTACCTTTTGTCCTCATAGATACTCTCCCTACACATTAAAACCTACATCGAGCCCCTATCGATTTCGAGTATAGGCAACTCGCATCATATGCAATACAATAAAAAATACCCCTACAATTTTTACTTTTTTTTTACCAAAACAAACGATCTCTGAATTTTTGATGACGGTCGCAAATTTCAAATTTGGAGTCTGAAAGATTCAATTCCAATATAATATATATTCCAGATTCACATGCTTTTCTGTTGTGGCTAGTTTTGGTCCGCCTGAGGAATGAATCCTCATACTCTCCGATTTTAGAGAGCGTTCCCCTATCCGCCACCTGGGGAGGCGCCCGATGGGGGACTAGCCAAAAACCCCACACGGGTTGGTGGGACAACCCTGTCCCGGGCCACCGAAAAAGATGCCACCCTCCCCACGGCACGAGGTCACCCACCTCGTACGGGTCGACATAAAAATGACGTCCTTTTCATATCGATCCGCACGAGATGGGTGCCGTATGACGTGAGGAGGACTTTACCCCTCTAGATGGTCCACTTAAAACTAATTTAAAATTACCCTAAAACTAACTTAACTTAAAACTAGACTTATCACTAGACTTAAAACTACTTAATAAACTAAACTTATTTATACTAGTTACTAAACTTAATCTAAACTTAAATTAAGATTGCACAAATGTACAATGTACGGCATTGGACATTCATACAATTTACAATACCAAACATTAGAGACATGATTGTCTGTACTTTTCGACAATCTTTTGCGCGAAAAAACCTCGATTCTGTTTTTTTTAAAATGTCGTTTAACCGCGTTTAAAAAAAAAGTGCTAATCGACAGCTTTTTAAAATTATATTAGGCTGTCTTTTAAAATCCCGTTTTTTTTTTTTTTTAATAAAAAGATGTTAGGGAGAAATAGAAATAAAAAAATAATAGAGATTAAATGGAAATAAGAAAAAGATGAAGAGGTAAAAACTCCATAACCCACATTGAGTAGAAAACACCTATGCCCATGCCCATACCCATATCCATACCCATATCCATGCCCAGACCAAACTCAAACCTCCTTGATGAAGCTTTTTGGACTGCGTTGCTGCTGCGATGCTTCCTCTGGCTGCGACGATTCTTTGGCTGCTCCTGTGAACACAAAAAATAAAAAAAAAAAGACAATTAAAAAAGGGGGGGGGGACTTGGAGACCCTCACAATGGAGTTTATCTCCCGCGGTATAATTGAAATTAAAAAATTAATTATTTTAAACTGTAATGTTAATTATTACTACTATTTTTTTTTTTTAATTAATACTTTGAGATTATAAAAAAAAAATTTCGGATTTCCAGGCGTAAAAGCTTAAGACCTTCCGCATTGGTCCGGCCGTCTAGGGAACTATGCCATCAGAGCTAGCCATCATTCCTATCGGCTTTAACTGCACATATATGCACAGATAAGGCTTGCGGTGCGCCAATAACCTCGGACACCCGTCACCCGAAAGAAAATCCTGGAGACTCTCACTATGGAGCTTATCTCCCGCGTAATCCATGATCGAATCGAATAGAATACACAGCCTAATAAAACTCTGCAGCCCCAAGAGAGGAGCTGACTCCTAACTTAACGATTCGGGGGGAACTTAACACTAAACACTTAAAACTAATACCACAAGGCCAGTCGCTGGGTCGATACCTAGGCCTTCTACGATGGGAGACTAAACCTCCTGGTTTATCTCCAAGCCGGACCGAAAATAATTATTTAGAAAAAAAAAAAAAATAAAATAAAATAAAATAAAGCCCGCACTAAAAATATGTATAATATAAATTAATGAAATTTGTAAATAAAAAAAAAAAAAATAAAATAAAATAAAAATAAAAAAATTACGATGCGACTCTTCCGAGAGTCAAAACCCGAATGAAGCTAGCAACCTGAACCAACATGGCGCTTGGATACGTCATGCGCAGACAGGCACGCCCTCTGTAATCCAATATGGCGACTCAAACATTTTAACTGTAAATATTTGTGGATTCAACATTTATTTATTTATTTATTTATTTATTTATTTATTTACTTATTTATTATTTATTTATTTATTTATTTATTTATTTATTCGGCATGGCTTTAATAGACTATTTTCAGTTCATTCAATTTCATTGTTGCAGATCTTTCTAAAATTTTACAATAATTTGTATTTGATGAAGTAAAACCATTTTCAATGTATTAAAAAGTAGTTTGGAGAGTTTTAATAATAATATTAGACTACCTCAGGGCTAATTTTCCAAAAATAGTTTTGCCCATAATGAAATTTGTAAAATAATCTGAGGTTTAATTATTTATTAATATTTTTTGATTTATTAATATTCTTTGATATATTTATTGTTTTTTTTTTCTTTTGCTTTTTCGCAATAGCGGGATTTTTTGTCTTCAAGCAGAGCCTAGAAGATGATCCTGAGGGAGGTGCAACTAACCTGGGACGACTGACCGTCATATGCAAGTCATTCTTTTCTTTTGTTACTATCAAGTCATACAGGTTGGTGGAAAAATCCATACAGGTAATATTCGGTTATATTCTTCTTCATTTTTTTCCCTACTGTTTTTCGCAATCCTTGGATTTTTTGTATTCTTAAAATCAGACCCCCCTTTTCGATGCTCAGTTAACGATTTTTTTTTTCTTTTTCGGGACTCTACTTGTTTTTATTTTTTCGCGATTGTGTTTCTTTTTCTTTTGTTTTTCGCAATCGCGGGATTTAGTGTTTTGAACAGGATCCGGACTACTTCCAAGTCGTGTAAGTTTTTGTGTTGAATGCATACAGGGTTATATCCTTTAAAAATCTTCTTCATGGTTTTTTTTTTTTTTTTTCTCTGAATAGCGGGATTTTGTGCTTTCTTCAAATCAGCGGCCACAACATCCAGAGCCTAGAAGATGATTCTGAGGGAAATGGAACTAACCTGGGGGATCTGACGTTCATATGCAAGCCATTCTTTTCTTTTGTTACTTTCAAGTCATACAGGTTGGTAGAAAAATGCATACAGGTAATTCTATATTATATTCTACATTTTGTTTCCTACTGTTTTTCGCAATCCATGGATTTTTGGTATTCTTAAAATTTCCCCCAACTTGAATGCTTCGTAAACATTATTTATTTATTTATTTTTTTTTTTCGCGATCGTGTTTTTTTCTTTTGTTTTTCGCAAACGCGGGATTTAGTGTTTTGAAAAGGATCCTGACTACTTCCAAACCTTGGAGGTTTGTACTAAATGCATACAGGGTTCTATTCACTTATATTCTTATTGATCTTCGTCTTTTTTTTTTTTTTTTTCTTTTTTTTCTAAATAGCGGGATTTCCAACTATCTTAAAATCAGCGGCCACAACATCCAGAGCCTAGAAGATGATTCTGAGGGAGGTGGAACTAATCTGGGGGATCTGACGTTCATATGCAAGCCATTCTTTTCTTTTGTTACTTTCAAGTCATACAGGTCGGTAGAAAAATGCATACAGGTAATTCTATATTATATTCTTCTACATTTTTTTTTTCCCACTGTTTTTCGCAATCCATGGATTTTTTGTATTCTTAAAATCAGCCCTCCCCCCTTTTCGATGCTCCGTTAACAATTTTTTTTTTTTCTCGGGACTAGGGATGCACGATGAGACTTTCGAGAAGTGTCCGAGAAATTGGCTTAAATTTTGTTTCCCGACAAGTTTTGCACCAAGGAGTCCAAAACTCAAACCCATATAGCACAACGCGTGAAAAAAACAGAAAAAAAACGTTTTCGTAAAACGTAACAATGCGTATTAAATACGTCCAGGTAATAATGTCACAAATTAAGGAATAATGACCGCTCCGAAAACGTCTCGGAAGCGTAATATGACGTTTTTTTTCGTATTAAATGCCAAATAAAAACGGTTAGAATTCCGTATATATCACGATTTTTTCTCGATGTCACCAGAAGAGCCTTATAGTTAGGCATGCGCATGTTAAACGTTTTTAATGCCTATTTAAAACCACGGAAAGAATTGTTATACTCGCATATAAAAAACTTTTACTCCGTCAGTAAAATCATTCTACGAAAATCGATCGTGCAAAATATTTTCCTGTAGCGGTAAAATTATTTTACTTGTGAAGGATTTTACTGGCGTAGTAAAACGTTTAAAAAAAAAAAGAAAAAAAACTAGGGACATTTTTATTATTATTCCGAAGCTTATTATTATTTTATTGTTGCTAAATAACGACGCATGTCTATCTTGAATGAGAAGTGAACCTGAAAAAACCTAAACACCTTGAAAAAGTCTCAACACCTAGCAAGATTCGAACCTAAGACCTCTCACACCTAAACCAAACAACCCTGCGACGTTACCAACTAAACCACAAGGACCTGACAAAAACGAGTAGAAACTAACTGATATTAAAGTGCCATTGTATTGAAAAGTCTAAAAAAAAAAACCAAATCTGATACCATTACTACCTGCTGCAAGATAATGGCGGCTACCCTTTACACATTTCAAGTCATGTCAACAAACTCACTAATTGCTAGGATTCAAAAATGATTTTAATTTTCTCGGCATTTAAACGTTTTTTTAACGATTTTTGCACATTTTTAATCTATTATAAAAGCGTTTTATATGCGGAATAATTTATACAAATAGAAAAATCGGCCCGGGTAAATTTTGATCATAGTTAACGCGTTACTTTCGGTTAATAGGAAACGTTTTTTGACGTTAAATATTTTTCGCATCATCAACGGTTTAATTGGTCACAATCAAGACGCTCAAAAAGTTACTTTATTAAACGTTTTTACGTCTCACTTATAATGACATTTTATTTCCATTATTTATAATACGCGTTTTAAACGTCCTATTTGTTTCCCAAAACCTTTTATTACCAATTATGACCAACTGGAACGTTATTATTACGCATGCGTGCTATGTGGGAATTTCTCGTATAATTTCTCGTACGAGAAATCCCATGAGAAATCTCATGAGAACGGGATTTCTCGTTCATTGTTTTAAAACCTTGCAGCTTGACCAGTCAAAAACCAAATTTTTGTCATTTCTCGAAAAATTTCTCGTCTCATTCTCTCATGAGATTCTCGTCTCGTCGTGCATCCCTACTCGGGACTCTACTTACTTGTTTTTATTTTTTCGCGATCGTGTTTCATTTTCTTTTGTTTTTCGCAATCGCGGGATTTAGTGTTTAGAACAGGATCCTGACTACTTCCAAGTCGTGTAAGTTTTTGTGTTGAATGCATACAGGGTTATAATCATTTATAATCTTGTTCATAGTTTTTTTTTTTTTTTTTTTTTTCTCTCCTTTGAATAGCAAGATTTTGTGTTTCCTTAAAATCAGCGGCCACAACAACCAGAGGCTAGAAGATGATCCTGAGGGAGATGCAGGTAACCTGGGAGGACTGACGTTCATATGCAAGCCATTCTTTTCTTTTGTTAGTTTCAAGTCATACAGGTCTATAGAAAAATGCATACAGGTAATTCTATATTATATTCTTCTACATTTTTTCCCCACTGTTTTTCGCAATCTATGGATTTTTTGTATTCTTAAAATCAGCCCTCCCCCCCTTTCCAGGCTCCGTTAACAATTTTTTTTTTTCTCGGGACTCTACTTGATTTTATTTTTTCGCGATCGTGTTTCTTTTTCTTTTGTTTTCGCAATCGCGGGATTTAGTGTTTCGAACAGGATCCGGACTATTTCCAAGTCGTGTAAGTTTTTGTGTTGAATGCATACAGGGTTATATTCTTTTAAAATCTTCTTCATGGTTAATTTTTTTTTTTTTTTGTTTGTTTTTTCTGAATAGCGGGATTTTGTGCTTTCTTCAAATGAGCTGCCACAACATCCAGAGCCTAGAAGATGTTCGTGCGGGATATGCAACTAGCCTGGGAGCACTGACGTTCATATGCAAGGCATTCTTTCTTTCTTTACTTTCAAGTCATACAGGTCGGTAGATAAATGCCATCAGGTAATATTCTTTTATTCATCTTATTTTTTTTCCCTACTGTTTTTCGCAATCTTTGGATTTTTTGTATTCTTAAAATTACCCCTGCTCCCCTTTTGGATGCTTCGTTAACAATTTTTTTTTTTCTTCGGGAATTTTATTCTTTTTTTTTTTCCGCGATCGTGTTTTTTTTTCTATTGTTTTTCTCAATCGCGGGATTTAGTGTATAGAACAGTAGAGATCCTAAAAGAGATTAGCCATACTTGTAATTCCGGTTCTTCGATATTTTTCTCCTGAAAATGATTGGCCCATTAAAATTTTTTTTGTAAAATTAAGAACGTAAATATAAACAGTCAGGAACCATTTTAGACTAGAATTTATTTTTCGGATTTATCGAAAAACCGGAAATGGCTGTATGGCTAATCTCTTTTTGGATCTCTATAGAACAGGATCCTGAATACTTCCAAGTCGTGTAAGTTTGTAGGAAATGCTTACAGGGTTATATCCTTTTACAATTTTATTCTTGTTTTTTTTTTTTTTTTTTTTGTTTTTCTGAATAGCGGGATTTTGTGTTTTCCTAAAATCATCGGCATGAACAACCAGAGCCTACAAGATGATCCTGAGGGAGGTGCAACTAACCAGGGAGCACTGACGTTAGTATGCAAGCCATTCTTTTCTATTTTTAATTTCAAGTCATACAGGTCGGTTGATAAATGCCATTAGGTAATATTATTTTATATTCATCTTATTTTTTTTCCCTACTGTTTTTCGCAATCCCTGGATTTTTCGTACTCTTAAAATCCCCCCCCCCCCTCCCTCTCCGTTTTGAATGCTCCCTTAACAGTTTCTTTTATTTCGTTATTATGATTTTTTTTTCGGGAATTTCATTCTTGTTTTTCCGCGATCGTGTTTTTTTTTCTCTTGTTTTTCGCAATCGCGGGATTTAGTGCTTAGAGCAGGATCCTGACTACTTCCAAGTCGTGTAAGTTTTTGTATTAAATGCATGCAGGGTTATATTCATTTATAATCTTGTTCATAGTTTTTTTTTTTTTTTTTCGCTCCTCTGAATAGCAAGATTTTGTGTTTCCTTAAAATCAGCGGCCACAACAACCAGAGGCTAGAAGATGATTCTGAGGGAGATGCAGCTAACCTGGGATGACTGACGATCATATTCAAGCCATTCCTTTCTTTTGTTACTTTCAAGTCATACAGGTCGGTAGAAAAATGCATACAGGTAATATTCTTTTATATTCTGCTTCATTTTTTTCCCTACTGTTTTTCGCAATATTTGGACTTTTTGTATTCTTATAACTAACCCCCCCCCCTCTTTTAGATGCTCCGTTAACAATTTTTTTTTTTTCTTTTTCGGGACTTTTGTTTTTATTTTTTCGCGATCGTGTTTTTTTTTTCCTTTTCTTTTTCGCAATCGCGGGATTTAGTGTTTAGAACAGGATCCTGACTACCTCCAAATCGTGTAAGTTTTTGTATTAAATGCCTAACGGGTTATTTTCATTTATAATCTTATTCATGGCTTTTTTTTTTTTCTTTTGTTTTTCTGAATAACGGGATTTTGTGTTTTCGTAAAATCATCGGCGTGAATATCCAGAGCCTAGAAGATGATCCTGAGGGAGGTGCAATTAACCTGGGAGCACGGACGTTAGTATGCAAGCCATTCTTTTCTTTTCTTACTTTCAAGTCATACAGGTTGGTAGAAAAATGCATACAGGTAATATTCTTTTATATTCTTCTTCATTTTTTTCCCTACTGTTTTTCGCAATCCTTAGATTTTTTGTACTCTTAAAATTCCCCCCCCCCCCTCCCTCCCCCTTTTGAATGCTCCCTTAACAGTTTTTTTTTATTTTATTATTATGATTTTTTTTCGGGAATTTCATTCTTGTTTTTCCGCGATCGTGTTTTTTTTTTCTGTTGTTTTTCGCAATCGCGGGATTTAGTGCTTAGAGCAGGATCCTGACTACTTCCAGGTCGTGTACGTTTTTGTATTAAATGCATGCAGGGTTATAATCATTTATAATCTTGTTCATAGTTTTTTTTTTTTTTCGCTCCTCTGAATAGCAAGATTTTGTGTTTTCTTAAATTCAGCGGCCACAACAACCAGAGGCTAGAAGATGATCCTGAGGGAGATGCAGCTAACCTGGGAGGACTGACGATCATATTCAAGCCATTCTTTTCTTTTGTTACTTTCAAGTCATACAGGTCGGTAAAAAAATGCATACAGGTAATATTCTATTATTTTCTTCTTACTCCTTTTTTTCCAAACTGTTTTTCGCGATCTCTGCATTTTTTTGTATTCTTAAAATTACCCCTCCCCCCTTTTCGATGCTGCGTTAACAATTTTTTTTTCCTCGGGTATTTTATTTTTATTGTTTGGCGATTGTGTTTTTGGGTATACTACAGTTGCGCCCCGCGGTCAGAATTCTTCTCATCCATGGCATAGATGCGCCCCTGTATTTATCAGGTGTAAAATTTCAAGGCATTTTGTATACCTGATTTCAATTTGATATATTACTTAATTTCTCACAAGCAAGAACTTTGCAAAGAATTAAATCATGTAAAAGCTTGTCTTACTTTCGAATGGATGTTATTTAGTTTCCTTGCATTTTCTGTACGGGCGGTCGTCTTTTTTTAAAAAAAAATGGAATTTATGCTGAGCAGCAAAGGCAAGCCTTTAATTTTATATAAAACACTATAAATTTCGGTTTTCTAAAATTGCAGGATTGGGCTCTAGATATAGGTATACTAGAAAGAATTGTAGTCAGTAATACCGAGTTTTCATTATAAAAAAAATTATCTGTAAGGATGATATTAATGAACGAAAATTAATAATAAAAAGTTTTATTGAATTTGCAATCCTTTTTTGAAGAAATTATTATTTTATAAAAGGGCGCAAGTAGGCTATACCTTTTCAGGGGATTAAAAATTCGGGGCGCAACTAAGCTACGTCTGGTTCGAGGCTCAACTATTCCTTCACGAAAACTGACCGCGGGGCGCAACTATCCCTTGCCCCGTGTTTTTTTTATTTTATTTTGCTATTCGCAATCGCGGGATTTAGTGTTTAGAACAGGATTCTGACTACTTCCAAGTCGTTTAAGTTTTTGTATTAAATGCATACAAGGTTATATTCTTTTGTAATAAATGCATACAAGGTTATATTCTTTTGTAATCTTATTCATGGGTTTTTTAAAATTTGTTATTTCTGAATAGCGGGGTTTTTTGCTTTCTTAAAATCAGCGGCCAAAAGATCCAGAGCCTATATGTTCCTGAGGGATGTGCAACTAACCGGGGAGCACTGACGCTCATATGAGGCCATTCTTTTTTTTAATTTCAAGTCATACAGGTCGGTAGAAAAATGCATAGAGGTAATATTCTTTTATATCCTTCTTCATTTTTTTTCTCTACTTTTTTTTCGCAATCCCTAGATTTTTTGTATTTATAAAATTACCTCTCCCCCCCCCCCTTGGGATGCTTCGTCATCAATTTTTTTTTCTTTTTTTTTTCGGGAATTTTCTTATTTTTCCGCGATCGTGTTTTTTTTTCTTTTGTTCTTCGCAATCGCGGGATTTAGTGTTTTGAACAGGATCCGGACTACTCTCACTCAAGTGTAAGTTTTTGTATTAATGCATACAGGGTTATGTTTTTAAATAATCTCATTCGTAATTTTTCTTTTTTGTTTTTCTAAATAGCGGGATTTCGTGTTTTCCATCGGCGAGAACAACGAGAGCCTAAAAGACGATCGTGAGGGAAATGCAACTAACCTGGGAGATCTGACGTTCATATGCAGGTCATTCTTTTCTTTCAAGTCATACAGGTCGGTAGAAAAATGTATACAGGTAATATTCTTTTATATTCTTCTTGCCCTACTGTTTTTCGCAATCCCTAGTTTTTTTGTATTATAAAATTACCTCCTCCCCCCCCCCCACCTCCTTGGATGCTTCGTCATCAATTTTTCTTTCTTTTTTTTTCAAGAATTTTATTCTTATTTTTCCGCGATCGTGTTTTTTTTTCTTTTGTTCTTCGCAATCGCGGGATTTAGTGTTTTGAACAGGATCCGGACTACTCTCACTCAAGTGTAAGTTTTTGTATTAATGCATACAGGGTTATGTTTTTAAATAATCTCATTCGTAATTTTTCTTTTTTGTTTTTCTAAATAGCGGGATTTCGTGTTTTCCATCGGCGAGAACAACGAGAGCCTAAAAGACGATCGTGAGGGAAATGCAACTAACCTGGGAGATCTGACGTTCATATGCAGGTCATTCTTTTCTTTCAAGTCATACAGGTCGGTAGAAAAATGTATACAGGTAATATTCTTTTATATTCTTCTTGCCCTACTGTTTTTCGCAATCCCTAGTTTTTTTGTATTTATAAAATTACCTCCTCCCCCCCCACCTCCTTTGGATGCTTCGTCATCAATTTTTCTTTCTTTTTTTTTCAAGAATTTTATTCTTATTTTTCCGCGATCGTGTTTTTTTTTCTTTTGTTTTTCTCAATCGCGGAATTAAGTGTATAGAACTGGGTCCTGAATACTTCCAAGTCGTGTAAGTTTGTATAAAATGCTTACAGCGTTATATCTTTTTACAATTTTATTCTTGGTTTTTTTTTCTTTTGTTTTTCTGAATAGCGGGATTTTGTGTTTTCCTAAAATCATCGGGAGAAGAACCAGAGCCTATATGAGGGTCCTGAGGGAGGCGCAACCAACCTGGGTGGATGGACGTTCGTATGCAAGCCACTCTTTTCTTGTTTTTACTTTCAAGTCATACAGGTTGATTTAAAATGCATAAAGGGTTATATTCTTTTATAAACTTATTCTTCATTGCTTTCTTTTGTTTTTCGCAATCGCGAGATTTTGTGTTCTCTTAAAAGCAGCGGTCAACTTCCTGCCATGGTGAGGACATTCATCCTTGACTGGTTCGCAACCTCACGAACAAGCCCGAGTTTTTGCGACTTCACTTCAGTCCTTCCATTTGCTATCAGCCACTGCTTTCTTCAGTTTTTTTTTTATCATCTTGCTAGTTAGGAAGCCGGTGGAGAGGGTCTTGTATCATGCGGAATGGCGAAAGTATGCTCAAAGTAATTAATTGGCCAGGAGGATTTGAATCAGATGAAGGTAAGGTATCCCAAAATGTTTTTGGTTTTATTGAGAATAGTATTAGTTGCATGAAAAATACGACCCGACCTAGCTCCAGACAGTCAAATTATTTAATGCCGACATAATGCCGGACGGTATAAAATTTCAATCATTTTTGATAGTAAGGATTTTTCATTTTAAAAATTTAAAATTTTATTTCTTTTGTTTCAGTTTGCAACACTTGCCGTCAGGGCAATAGATCGTATTACAAATATTGACATCACAGCATTTCAAACACCCCAAGGTCTCGCTAGTTTCATCAGCCGATTAGAGCTGGAAATAAACATTTGCCGAAAAGAGCAGCCTTTGGAAATAGTTATCCCTGGAAGAAATGCGGAAGCCATGCATGAAGTTGAATCGTCCGTTTCCCAGACTTCCACTCCAGAAACAAGCACCAAGCGCCTTCTGGAGAGATGAGGAAGACGGAAATGCCTATTCTGGATGTAGAGAATCAGACGATATGTCCGAAGAACCTGGACCCTCACTTAAGGAAAAAACTCCGGGGTCTGATATAGTCTTAGCAGAAATGAACTCGTCTTCTAGTTCTATTCAAAAATCATCGGAGCTAAATCTATTTGACCAGACTATTCGTCGCAGACACCTCCTTCAAAATTTTGAGACACGGGATCAGATATCGCGATGGAAGAATGTCAAAAAAATCAGGGAGGACAAGTTATTCAAATATATTCGAATCGGAAAAAGAATAATTCGGAATCCGCAATGGAAGTGGGCAATAAGAGAATTGAAGAGCCTCCTCCTCTCCCGGATCTAGCAACCGTTTATATATTCCAAGAACCTTCCCCACTTTTTACTCTTCAGGATAACTATTGGACTGACGTGGTCCTCCAAGCTTTGCTAGTCAAAGAGGTGAGCAAGAAAATTTTTGGTGAAATAATTTAGATACGTAAAAAAGAGGTTTTTATTTTCTTTATTTTAAACTTTAGGTTCCAGCTACTGGAGACGTTTTGGCATCATTACTGAATGTAATCAGCGCTTTATGGTTAAATGACAGTAGTCTAGCACAGTTTAAATAGATTCATGAATTCGATCACCTTTTTGCGAAATTTTCGTCCATCCTTTGTGTTTGCCGGCTATGAGGAGCCGGAGAAGCAACGATCCTTTGAGCGACACGGCTACCACTTCAGGAATCGCCATGGATGAAATAATGCGTCATCCCTGACCTGAAAACAGAAGCCATTAAAACTGTTATAAATGTAAGTTAAATTTCCTTTAATGCTAGCTGGCATCAACCCCCCTAATTGATTATTTCTTATTAATTACATTTTTATTTTCGTTTTATTTTTATCTTCTAGGCGAAATTTATATTTACGGCACAAGCCCTCAATACGTGAGTGAAAGCTACACAACTAAGATGTCACCCCCAGGCCCAGATACACCCCTGCAAGCAGCAACGATGGAGGAGGTTCTAGGACGAAGAGGAGGATGAAGACAAAGCCTCTTCTACGTCTTTTTACGTACGAGCTGAAGCGTCGTAAGAAAAACCGCATACGCCTATACCTCTGATTGATTACATTAACAACGTCGTGAGTATATGTTTTTTAAATCAAAACACTTATAAGCAACAACACTTACATTTTTGTTGTTATTGAATTTTTGATTTATTTTTTCCTTTTTTTTTTTCCCCCACAGATGAAATTCGTAGTCGCCGATTTAAGTAAAAATTCGACAGAAGATCATTGCCAAGAATTCGTAGCTCTCGCAGGCTTGAAATATGTGGTAAAACTGCTTTCAATGTCGAATTTGCCTGCAGATTATGCACTTACACCGACTGCTCAGGTTTTTGCTAATGTTTGCAAATAAACTCTTGTAAGTAAAAAATGTTAATTTTTTGTCGGAATAAAGCTAAATGGTTTACGCTTCTCTGTTGGTTTTATCCAAAATTTTTAATGAAATAAATTTTTGTTTTCAGTTCTAGTGCCTGGCTCGAGGGACAAAAGGTTTGGAAGAAGGTTTGAAAGAGCTCCAGCAAATTTTAACTAGTTTGGACGCTTTAACTGATCACTCACATTTGCCAGGTGTGAAAATATGTTGGAATCGTTGGTGTAAAGATGTAAGTCAAGCAAAAAAGAAAATTTATTTTTAAAAAAAATTTGGTTTGTCTTAGCTGTAATTAACGTTTCTTTAAAATTTTTACAGCCATCAATTCAAATGGTCCACATGCTTAAAGAGGTGGAAGGAACTTAACGGATGACAGTAACCGAACTACAAGACATTTTAGTCGATTCAGTTAATGCTCGAAAAGTGTCTGTTCGATTACATCTTTTGACTCTACTTTTTGACGTAAGTAATAACTTTTTAAAATTCGTTTCTTTTTTGTAAGTAAAAAAAAATAATATATTTGACTTTCTTTTCTAGGATTAAAGATTTTCCTGCGTTCGTGCACTCTCGCATGCGTGTCTCGCGTGCTTCATGATGCAACTACTCGAAGCTTTTAGCCACTATTCCAAATTTAAGAGATCAAAACAATTCTACTACTCCGTTACCGACCCCGAAATGAATGGCGCCTCTTTTGCTTTTGTTAGATTTGTATGAGAAGACAGCAGTTCATAGCCAGAGAATGCATGATATGCACAAGGTTAGCAACAAATTTATTTTTTTGCATAAATTTAAATTTAAGAAAAATCTAATATTTAAAAAAAATTTTTTTTAGGCTTGTGCTGGAGTTTGGAAGTGGCTTCAATCAAAACTCAACTAGTGGACCTTATAAACGCCTCAGAATAATAAAATAATCAATTTGGCTTATTGGAGTGGAGCCCCAGGATGCAGAGTTACCGTCGGGGTAAACAGACGGAAATATCCAATTAATTTTAATACCTTAAGCCAGGTAAATTTTTTAAAGAATTTCTGACTATTTAGGGTAGACTTCGATTCGGAATAAGATTACGGTGTAAGCCAGCTCTTTATTATGACTTATTAATGTTTTTTTTTTTTCTAGATTCAGATCAATGAAAGCATAAGTCGAGGAGTCCCTACCTTGATGACGTTACGACGGCCAGATGAAGAAGTGCTAGCAGACGAAATGACTGGAAGTTCAGAAAGGGAGAAAAACAAAAAATATGAGTCTATTTGTAATTAAGCCCACAATAGGACCCAACAGTCGATCCAAAATAATTTCGAAAATAATAAAGTAACCATTGTCGACTAGGTAAAAATCTTCTGAAAAATATCAGATTTTTATTTGAAAGGAGTTTGGTTGTAATTTTTTCTTCTTTTTTATTTTATAGGACTTGCGTTAAGCCATTGCAAATCCCTGTCGATCCCTAAGCCCTCCACGTATCTTTGAGGGTAACATTTAGTCTAACTCGCGATCATTCGCTTGCTAAATTATTCGCCGAAAATGGACGAATAGCTACGCTGCTTAATTTAGAGCAGGAATCAAATTTTGTTGGATTTCATCAGTTTCGCTACTTTAATGTTTCGTCACGTTATGGAAGAGCTATCGACTTTACGAACAGCTATCGAAAGAGTAAGCTTCGGCGTAATTTTTTTTTTCCACTTTTTTTTTTTTTTTTTTTTTTTTTTTTTTTTGAAGAATTTTTGTAACATTCCCTTTCTTTTGTATAGACGATTCGAGCGAGAATGTCCGCAGATTACCAACCGATTCACCGAGAATCACTATTTCTGATGAGGAATTCTGAAACTGGAGTTTGTAGGAGTCCTGAATTATATTTGGAAATTGCTAAGAAGGTCCTTTGGGTTGATACTAGTAAGTTTTCTTTTTTCTTTTTCTTTTTTTTTTTTTTTTTTTTTTTGAATTTTTTAAATGCTAATTTTTTTCTGATTTTTAATTTTAGATGGAAGCGACCAAGAGATGCTAATTTTGAAGTACGTTCGCAAGTCGGATCGAGTTTTCGCGGAAGACGCGAACATTGATAAAACCGCAGACCATCTGGTTTGGACCAAGAAGCAGTGAACACTTTGCTCGTTTTATTATTGTTCAGGATTTTCGATTAGACATTAGCCGTTTGCACAGAGTTGTTAGAAATCTTTGTTGTCCACTAGAGCTCTGTAATTAGGGTAAGCAAAATATTTTGTTAATTAATTATTTTTTAATTTTTGTCTTCTTCTTGTTTTTAATTTTTGTCTTGAATCTTGACTTTACAATTTCATGACGCCTTATTATGGAACGAATACTAATTTAAACGGTAATTGAATTGATAGCTTCGCCTATGTTTAGCTTTTGGGGAAAAAATTTCCGGTTATCACTCAAATTTCCGTAAGCTAGGGGTTTTCTTGAGATTAGAAAACAGCAGGAAATTAAAGTTTTAAGAAAATCTTTTTGCCATTGCAATATACTCACTGTACTGAAACTATTGGAACATATTTTGATGAAATAACATATATTCACACTCTAAACTTAACAATGAAAATTTAAATATTTTGAAGTTTTTAACATACTTCTAATTTATCTGTAATTAGTCGGTACAGCTCTTCTAAGCTTTGGAATCCATTTAGCCACGTTGCAAAACGATCCGACTCTGTTGTTAGTTTGGTATAAAACTTTTGAAAAAAACTTCCATTTATAAATTCCGGAATTTTGATTTCGTGGGGCAAATCCAACAATTTCACGATTTGAATTGTATAAAATAAGCATGTTTGAAACGTTAAATCCATTTGTATGTGGGAAATTTTTTCCAAAGTTGTTTCACCAATTTTGCTAATTTTTAACTCTGGGATACGAATAGAGCAATACAATTTTTTCTCATTTTCATTGAAGCGACTGAGGAAATGCGAAATCGTTTTTTCAGCGGTTGAAATGTTGAATTTATTTTTCCGCATGTTTAAAGAAAATGCAGTTAGGGGGACCGAATGAACTCGATGCAGTCTATGATGAATACTTTTTTACGAGGAATCCGAATTTGGGTTTGCCTGTACAGAAAACGCAATCGGAATACTCGGCCTGCGTGCTTGAAATAATTTTTCTCCAAAAGCTCTATTTTTCGGGTTTAAAAGCTATCTCAGAAGCTCAAGCTTTCCGGTTTGAAAGTTCTATATGCAATTTTTTAGGCTCTTTTTTTTCGAAGAATCCGAATTTGCGTTGCCCTGTACAGAAAATGCAAGTGGAATACTCGGCCTGCGAGCTTGAATCAATGTTTCTCTAAAAGCTCTATTTTTCCGGTTTAAAGGCTAAAAGGTTTATAGGCTCTAAGGTTTGAGGCAGAAGCTCAATGGTTTCCGATGTGAATGCTCTGTTAAATATGATTTTTTTTTTTTTGGCTCTTTTTTACGAGGAATCCGAAATTTTGTTGGCTTATGTAAAAAACGCAATGGCATACTCGGCCTGGGTGGTTGATATAATTTTTTTCCAGAAGCTCTATTTTTCCGGTGTAAAAGCTATCCCAGAAGCTTAAGCTTTCCGGTTTGGAATTTCTGTTGCCAATTTTTTAGGCACCTTTTTTACGAGGAATCCGAATTTGCGTTGGCCTATACAGAAAACGCAATCGGAATACTCGGCCTGCGTGCTTGAAAGATGGAAAAATTAAATCATGGTATAAATACTGAGCCTGAGAGGCTGAAATTTGTTGTTACAAAAGATCATGCTTTCATGTGTGAATGGCTCTGTTAAAAATAATTTTTTTTTGGCACCTTTTTTCATTTAGTATAGTATATTTTTTTCATTCATTTAGTATAGTATATTTTTTCATTTAGTATAGTTTAGATCACTTTCTTGGGCGCTTTACCGGCCAATATGAGGGAGGAAGTGTTTTCAAATCATTCACGGCAGGAATGCCTTCAACGTTCCAAATTGACGAGGGAGTCTACCACTCCACCGTCCGGAGTGCCGCCGTTTGTCCAGAGTTATTAGAAATCTTTGTTGTGATCCGGCCACGGGAGATTTCGTGATTAGGGTAAGCAAAAAAACTTGTAATAATCCTAATTATTATTATTATTATTTTTTTTTTTTTAAATCGTAAATGAATGGATTTTTCCTGGTTTATTTAGTCACGAGTGAATCTAGAATTAAGAAAAGATTAATTTTAATTTTTTTGTTTTTTTTCATTCCAGGCACTAATTTCTTTTATGGAAGAAATGTACGAAAGTTGGCCTACCACATCCGCTCTGTCCCCTCGTCAGTCGAGCCGTAAAAGGAAAATGCCTCATTCGAATTTTCATCCAAACTGTTGTCCGTCATCCGACACCGAAGTAGTGAATCAATCTACGGAGCCCGAACCGACGTGACTTAACCTGAGCACGGTTAAACTCAGGTTGCAGATACAGAGCAAACCGCATTTGGTCGCAGAGCATCTTCCAAGTGCAATGGAAACGCTTTGGGAAACGAAGCGTAGATAATTACGTGGCTCACAACGTTTCCGTCCATTTTTAAGCCGCTCCGATCGTTTTGAGGAACTCCATGGATTTGCTGTACACATTAACAAAGGTTTTCCAAAGCGAATTTTTATAGGAAATACCGTAGGACTAGGAAAAACCCGATGAGGATAACGAGTTCGTTAAAAATCGAATACCGCGTTTTGGGACATTTTAGTTCGATTAAAAAGTTTGAAGCGCGGGAAATCGTCAATAATGGAAGAGCGCGTTAAAAAATGAAACGTCCACCCCTTTCAACGAAGTCGAATCGAGATCCACGACTTTGATAAATCGCAGATGGGACATTTCATAAGGATGCTGACTTGCCCGTCGGTCAAGACCAGCACTCTGCTTACCGATAAATTTTTGCATATTTTGTGCTTGGCTTCGGAGGGTTTCGCGGAGTTAAACGAGGAAGAAGCTGTCCCGGTCGCTCAGGAACATTTGAACGTCAAGGTGATCGTCCTCACCTTGAAGGGATGCAGGGATGCAGCGAAAATTCAGGAATGGTCCCAAATGCGAGAGGGACAAGCTTCATTAAATTTTAGCTTTTTGAGAGAGCTTGAAGCTTTTTTTGGGACCAGCTTCTAGAATCGGTCTAACAGTATTTTTTAAGTAAGTTTTGGAAGCTTTTTTCTATTTTTCAATTAATAATAATTTTTCTAATTTTAAATTGTTTTTCAATTTTTTTTTCGTAGTTCCATGTATGATGCTTTGGCTGGAGGAGAAACAACCTATACCGACAGCGTAGGCTAAAAGGAGTTCCCGGAAGTGACGGGAGAATTAATAGATGCATAGGGCATGTTGCTCAAAAAAATGACAAATCCGAAAATGATTCTCGATTTTTTAAATGTTTTCATTCAAGAAGATAAAATCGAAAAAACTCGTTTTTGCAATTTTGTCCCTACAAATATCTCGTCAAGATTCATCGAGTAAGTTTCTTTTTGTTTTCTTTTTGAGGAATTTTCAAAAAAAAGTAACTTCTTTTTTAATTTTTGTAGATGGCATTTTCGGGCATAACGGTAATGCGTGGGAGAAAGCCGCTGAAAGGGTACGGTTTCCGCATGACGGACAGCACGTTATGTATATTGCAACACATTCTCGTTGGAGAAAAAATTCTTCACGTATGTTTCCGCTAATTTTATAATTTTTATCTTTTTTCGGTTTTTTAGTTCAGAAATTTTAAATAAAATAAAATGTTTCGTTTTTAGGAGCGTTTGGACGAAGCAGCCTCGAAGCAAATCAGTTTAACAAGTTACAGCGATCATATTCGGGGAGGTCCGGCATGCTGGAGCAGATTCTCAAATTCCTCGTTAGGAAGCACTTTTTCTTTCCCGACCAATGCATCCCGAGACGAATCGAAGGAACCGACTCTCACGTCAGCGAAACTTTAATCAATCAAATTTTGCGGCATGGTACTTTCCATTGACGCAGCCATTGAAACTCTCAGTTACGAAACATCGAATCGGCTATTAACTATTTAATCAAAAATATTCGAACCTTTTATCAGGAAGATTTAGACGATTTGGCGGAGTTAGAAGGTATAAAACAAAATTTATCGGAGGTTTTGGCAAGTTTTTGGAAAGATCCTAACTAATCAACTTTCCAGAGAGATAATGGTGAACCTAGTCCATCGAGTTATTTTTTTTTTCTTAAAACTTTGAGTAAAATGAAAAAGCTTGTTTTCTTTTACTTTTATTTTTATATTATTCGATTATTGTTTCAGAAAAATAATTTATTTATGTGTTTATTTGTTTATTTTTCACAGGTCAAACATGGGCGCCTCCTCATCGTTTCAAGTGGAAGTCGTTAAATCGAGGAAAAACCGGAGATGCTAAATGCCGTTAGCTGAGCGTGAATTTGAGGTGAGCATTTTTTTATTATAGTAGAAAATTTGTTTTTTAATTTTTTTAATTTTTTTTTGTTTTCTTTTTTGTTTTAGATTCTTAACCACATTAAAAAATTTCGGGGAACGCAAGATGCAATGAATCAACTCACCGAAAGTTCTTTAATTCAATGTCTAGAAAATCTTCCGGAAACCGTTTATCGCGACTGCGATTTGATTGTGGCCATTTGCGACCGGAATGGTTTTGCCTGTTGTGAATGCATGTTGGAATCGCTGTGTAAAGATGTAAGTCAATCAGAAAAGAAAACTTCTTTAAAAGAAAAATTGATTTGTCTTTTAAGACTGTAATTAACATTTTTTTTAAATTTTTCAGCTACTTATCAATTTAAATGAATCACATGCTTGAAGAGGTGAAAGAAATTCACCCGGTGACAGTAACCCAAACTGCAAAAAGTTTTAGTAGATTCAGTTAACGGTCGAAAAGTGTCTGTTCGATTACATCTTTTGACTTTTTGACGTAAGTGATATCATTTTAAAATTAGTTTTTTTTTGTAAATGAAAAAAGTAATCTATTTGACTTTCTTTTCTAGGACTTAAGATTTGCCTGCGTTCGTGCTCCCTAGCATACGTGTGCTTCATGATACAATTACTCGACGCTTTTAGCCAACATCCCAATTTAAAAGATCAAAACGATTATGCGAAATTTTCCGATTCCCACACCAAAATGGATCTGAGAAAACAGCAGTTCATACTCAGAGAAATCATGAATCGCACAAGGTTAATAGTTTGTCAAATTTTTTTTTTTAATTTTCGAATTTTAAATAAAATCTAATATTTGTAACAATTTTTTTAGGCTTGCACTGGAGTTTGGAAGTGGTTTGAATTAAAACTCAACAAATGAATCTTGTAAACGTGTTACAATAATGAATTAATCAATTTGGCTTATTGGAGTGAAGCTCCAGGGTGCAGAGTTACCGTCGTGGAAAACAGACGGAAATATCAAATTAATTTGAATATTTTAAGCCAGGTAAATTTTTTAAAAAATGTATTGTTATTAAGCGCAGACTTCGATTCCGGATGAGCTTACTGTGTAAGCAAGCTTTTGGTATGCCTATTAATTTTTTTTTTTTTTTTTAATTTAGATCAATGAATACACAAAGCGAGGAGTCCGATCTCGAGGAAGGAACGACGTCCAGATGAAGATGGGCCAGCAGGCGAAATGACTGGAAGTTCAGAAAGAGTGGAAAACAAGGAACATGATCCCATTTGTAATCAACCCCACAATAGGACCCAACAGCCGATTAAAAATATTTTCGAAAATGATAGAGTAACCATTGTCTAGTAGGTAATAAACTTCTAAAAATATCAGTTTCTCATTTGAATAGCGTTTGATTTAATTTTTTCTTCCTTTTTATTTTATAGGACTTTTGTTAAGCTATTTCAAATTCCTGTCCATCCGGACGCGCTCCACGCAACTATGAGGCTATAACATTCCGGTTAACTCGCAATTATTCGCCGAAAAAGCAGGAAGAACTGCGCTGCTTAATTTGGAGCAGGAACCGAATTTTCGATATTTATCGCTATCGATAATTTCGCGGCTCAACGTTTTCATCCATTCTCAAACCGCTTCGATCGTTTTCAGAAACGCCATGGATTTGCTGCTCATGTTAACCAAGGTTTTCCAAAAGGAATTTTTACCGAAAACATCGAAGGACGGGGAGAAATCCGATGAGAACAATGCGATCGTTGAAAAACAGATAAGCACTTCGTTTTGGAACATTTTAGTTTGATTGGAAATTTTTAACAGCGGAAAATCGTCTAAAAAGGGGAAGAGAGCGTTAAAAAATCAAACTTCCACTCATTTCAACGAAGTCGAACCGAGATCCATGACTTTCGATGAATCGCCGATGGGACATTTGTTAACGATGCTGAGTTGCCTGTTGGTCAAGGTCAACACTCAGCTAACCGTTAAATTTTTGCATATTTGGAGTTTGGCTTCGGAGGGTTTCACGGGGTTGAATGAGGAAGATGCTGTCCCAGGCACTCAACATTTGAAAATGGTCATAACGTCTTCATTTTGAACGGATGCAGCGAAACGAATTTAAAGCAAGTCATTAATTTTCTTAGCAATTGCCCGGATCGGAGGCGACAGACAAGTCTCAAATTCTTGATTTCCGGAGCTCGGGAAGTCGCGACTGTCGTCAAAGAACACATTGAGGCTCTTTTATACGAATTGAAAGTTGCAAACGCCGGAGCGAAATCCGACACCGATTTAGAGGTTGAACTTACGGAAAATGATGTAGAAATGGCAGGTTCAGGATAGGTTCACGAAGAATAGCCTAGTGATAACTGCTCCAAGTAAAGTGAATGGAAATTTTGATATTCAGCTTCCAGCGATGTAGCCCTTAATTTCGAAGACGTTGAGCCAATTGTTTTTTGAAGAATTTTAAAAGTTATTACTCAGCCAAGGGAGGTTTTAGTTGTCAGGAGGAAATTAGATGCAGGTGAGTCCTAACAAAATTTTAAAAGAAGACATTGACATTTTAGAAGAAGGGAAAAGAAGACATTGACTCTCAGGAATTTTTTTTTTTTTTTGAGTTCAAAGGACTACGTCTTAACGGTGCTTTTTCCCCTAAGCTTAAGTGCAAAGAATGGCAGGCTTTATAAAATTTAAAAAAATATAAAAACGGCTTATAAAAGAGGTGCTCTGTCGGGCTTAGTTTCGTGCTTTTTTTTTTCTTTTTTTAGCGACATGTAAGGATAGACATTTATGGGGACTTGTCAAAAGAATTTCGGGGTTTTTATGGAAATTGCTGAAAATTTAATGTTTTTTTGGGGGTTTTTAGAAATTCTTACCGGGTACTAAAATATATAATATAATTCATACCGGATTTGCTAAAATTTTAGAAACATTTGGGGAACTGACGGAATAAAGTAAGTGGATTTTGGGGGGAATTTTGATTAAATTCCTAAAGAAATTTAACTTTTTTTTAAAATATGTTGAAACTTATATTGAGAAATACGAAATACTAAATTTTTAAAATTTCAAATTTTACGTAACACATGGAATCCCCCCCCTCCGGAAGCAGCCATAAGCATTCCATCAACCCTTCCCCCTTCCCTCCCCTGTTATGTGCTTACGTAATATTTGTATGATCTCATAGAAGAAATTTGAACGTCCAATTCTATTAATTATAAAATATTATATGGTTCGGTTTCAGCTATTCAAATGAAAGCTCGTTTACTACGAAGGCTGAATCAGGTCAAATTAGGCGCTGTATGACCTTGGAATTTGCTACAAAGACATCCCGGCTTCCATTGCTACCAAGTCATGAATATGTACTTTCAATGCGGAATTCGGCGACTTACAAGATGAGCTTTTGGTAAATATAAAATAAATGAATCCTATTTTAAAAAACTTTAGAAGCATGGTAGCTAACCCCATCGATCTATGCCCTCGTTCTCCTTATGGCTTGTTTGAGTTTGCTAGAGACTGGAAATCCGGTTGCTAAATTCTTTCCCATTTTTAAAAAATTGTTAATATATATAATCGATCACTTTTTTTTATGGCTTTAATTCTAAACTTCTTATGGCAACAGAGATTCCTCCTTTAAAATGCAATCGAAATGAAATATGAAATATGTAGTTAAACTGCTTTCAATGCCGAATTCGCCTGCAGATTATGCAGTTACACCGGCTGCTCTGACCATTGCTATTGTTTGCTAATAAATTCTTGCGAGTAAAAAGTTTTAATTTTATGCCGATGTAGGGCTAACTAGTTGACCCTTCTCTGTTGGTTTTATAAATATATCCAAAATTTTTAATAAAATCAATTTTTTTTTTTTCAATTCCAGTGCTTAGCTCGAGAGCCAAAAGTTTGGAAGAAGGTTTAAAATAGCTGCAGCAAGATTTAGCTCATTTGGACGCTTTAAGTGATCACTCTTCCGGAAAATGCATACTTCACGAATGGTCAGTGGTTTCGGATTTGGACAACGCTTTATATTCCTACAGCGCTTCTTCATTCGATTGCCGCCACTCACAGATTCGTTATGTTTAATCACGTTTGGAGAACCGGCCAGTACGAAATGAGAATCGCTTGTCTTTTCACATGGGGTTCCACTCCCGCATTAGACGTTTTACAAAAACTATCAAAATTGTACACCTCCCTCGTGACTTTTCTTTTAGCTTGATCAGTTTTTTCCAGCTCCACACCCCCACCCCCCGTACTTCACGCATTCCATTTCCCATTTAGCTGTTACCACTGTTTTCCAAAGTTTATAAAAATAAGTATTTTTTACTTCACGGCTTGCATTCACTATTAATTTTTATCTTTATTTATCTCCATTTTCGTGCTTGTCCTTTGATTTTTGACTGCACCAGTGGGATAACGTTTTTCCTTTGACTTATTTTTCTACTTGTTCAGTGCCGTTTTTCTCCCCCCCTTCCACCTCGGTTAGTTCCAGCTCTTCTTCATGGATTTGTTTCGAAAGTCGGTCTACCACATCCGCTCTATTCCCTCGTCAACCAAGCCCTAAAAGGAAATTGCCTCGTTGGAATTTTTTTTCTAAGTCATCCGACACGGAAGTAGTGAATGAATCTACGGACCCCGAACGGCTGGATAATATAAGTTAAGTAGATCCTTTTTAGTTATTTAGAAATTTTTTTAGTTCTCAACCGCATGGGTGAAATTACGAACTTTCGTTTTTCTTTTTGTTAGGAACGCTTTAATGGGGAAAGGGGGTTTTTCGTTTTGTAATGATTTTTTTGCGAAGGGAACCTGGCCTGGATCGGAGAGAAAGGCCAAAGCAAGGGTGGCGTGCCTAGCGTAGATTGTAAACCCGCATTCGTTTCCGATGTGCCGTTGACCTTTATCTCGTATGTTATAAAGGATCGACGTCTCAGGTGAAACATGGATCGGGGACGAGCCTCGAGAAACCGGGGGGTGGTTTTCACCACAATGCGAGGGTAGTGCCGGACGCCCAAGACCAGAGAGCTCGAGGATCTCGTGACGATCTCCGTTGTAGGAGGGAGCGTAGTAGTTAGGAGTAGTTAGATAAGAAGGTATCCACTTATCCAAACATACTCGGGAGCGAATGGGTAGCTTAGGGTTTTTTTAGGTGCATTTGGTCTCTGTCAATGTCATATGGATTACCTTCAATTATATTACACGGTTAACTAAAGTGGTCCCAGAGGCGTAGCTTATGGAACTACCCAAGCCAACCGTTACGTATAATGAAGACTAATTTTTATGTCTCGGCAGGACATTAGAGTTTTGCAGTTGGTATATAACTGGGTTGAGGCCATCACCGGCCAACTGCTTAAGCTTTTTGATTGCACTTGAAAGCGATTCCGATATGGTTTCAACTGGCTATCAATACCCGACCGTGGTCCAGCAGTGGTCAGAGAAGAATCGAAGGACGCATGCCCTAGGATAGGTGTTTACTTTCTGGGGAAGGTTGACATAGGCAGGCGTCAACTTGTAAGAAGACTTTAGTATCGCGAGATGTAGGAATATTGTTTTTTTTTAAAAATGTTATTTATTTATTTTTGAAAAATTGAAAGTTCGTTGGGAAACCCAGTTTTTTTTTTAAAAGAAAAAGTAGAAACTTTTACTAATATTTTTTTTTTTTTTTTTTTTTTTTTTTTTTTTTTTTTTTTTTTTGTTCAAGAAATTCTGCAGGAGCAACCCGATGAGAACGACGCGATCGTTAAAAAACCGATAAGCACGATAGCGATGCAGCCCTTAATTTCGGAGCCGTTGAGCCGGTCCTTTTTTTTAAGAATTTTGAAAGTTATTACTCAGTTAAGGGAGGTTTCAGTTATTAGGAGGAAATTAGAAGCAGGTGAGCCCTAACAAAATTTTTAAGGAAAAAGAAGGGATTGAATTTTAGGATTTTTTATTTTTTATTTTTACAACGTAGGACTACGTCTTAACGTTGCTATTTCCCTTTAAGCTTAAGTGCAAAGAAGGATAGGCTTTATAAAACTTGAAAAATTTTAAAAACGGCTTATAGAAACCCCAATCTGCCGGGCTCGTGTTTTTTTTTTTATCGATATATAAGGATAGACATTTATGGGGCTGATCAAAGCAATTTCGGGATTTTTAAGGGAATTGCTGAAAATTTGATGGGTTTTTTTCGGGTTTTTTGTATTGAGAAATACGAAATATTATTACTAAATGTTACATGAACACAACTTTTTTTTTCTGTTAGAACAACCCGAAGCCGAGGAGGACAAAGCAGCTGCTGTCTCAACTCAAAATAATCAAGTACCCGTTGCTAATGTAACACCAGATGGAGTGATGTCATTACATAGACGCCTAGTTGCAGTGACTGGTGACGTTGAGGCAGAAGAAAATTCATTAGGATCTGCTTTCAATCGAAGTACGTTTGAAAAAATCGATGCGAATGAAAAAATCTATGTTTCTACTTTTAAAAATGATTATTATTATTATTATTATTATTATTTTTTTTAGATCAAGATAACGACGAAGGAGCTCAATCCGCCCCGAGTTCAATGAGCGTCGACGTCGAATTAGCTGAAAACACGGAATCCGAACAAAGCGTGGTCATGAAAGACAGGAGGAAACAAACCGTCATAGCCTCAAATAGCGCTCCCGCGGATGAATTGAATCAGTCGAAAACTGAAGGGGACGTCTTTATGGGCATGGGGCATGGATTCCGAAGAAGAGCTCCAAGAAGGGAAATCGGAAATGGAAGAGAAAGTCGGTAGTTCCTCGAATAAAAAATACCGTCTCTTACCAAGCAGTTGCAGTTGGTCGTTTTGTAAATCACTCTTAGCGAATGTTTGACTGACTTTGAAAAAAACACCAGATCATTATGCTGCTTCAATTTTTAGGTAGGTTTTGTCTCTTTTTTTTTTAAAAAGAATTTATGCTTAAAGATTCGGCTCAGAAGTTTATGAAAAATTTGCAAAAATATGCAGAGCTAAAATTAATATGATAATTTGACTTGTTCAAAATTAATTTGCACCAGAGTTGCTATTCCAAGTTTTATGAGATCACCATATTTTTGTGATGGAAAATTTGTTAATTTCTTTTTAATTAACCTGCCTCATTTTTTTATCTTGTTTCAGTTGATGAAAGAGTGCTAAGAAATTGAACGTTACCATGTTTTGAAGAAACTTTCGTACTGGGAGTGGTAATGGTTGTATTGATGCTACTGATTATATTGATTTGAAGGTGATGATGCAAAATCATGACGACGGCAGGGTCGGTACGTATATTTCACTTAATTTTTATAGCCAGAATTGAATTTAATGGAATTGTAAAATAAAACGATGAACTATATAGACCATTTTTACACTGAGTAATGCAAGAAATATTTTTTATGGCAAATTTTTAAATTTTCAAATCTTATGTAAGACGTGGAAGCGCCCCCTCTTCCGTAAAAAGCCGTAAGCATTCCATCAACTTCTCCATCCCCTGTTATATGCTTACGTAATACTTGTATTATCCCAAGGATGAAATTTGAACGTCCATTTGTATTAATTATAAAATATTATATGGTTCTGTTTCAGCCTTTTAAATGACTGCCCATTTACTGCGGGGACTGAATCAGGTCAAATTAGATACTGTATGACCTTGGAATTTGCTGCAAAGACATCCCGGCATCCATTGCTGTTAAGTCATGAAGACTTTCAACGCGGAATTCGGCGACTTACAAGATCAGCTTTTGGTAAATATAAAATAAATGAATCTTATTTTAAAATGCGTTAGAAGGATAGTAGCTAACCCTCCCCCCGCGCTATGCCCTCATCCTCCTTATGGCTTGTTTGAGTTTGCTTGACACTGGAGATCCGGTTTCTAAATTCTTTCCAATTTTTAAAAAATTGTTAATAATTAATAGATCACTTTTTTATGGCTTTAATTTTAAATTTTTTATGGTAACCGTGGTTCCTCCCTTAAAATGCAATCGTTTGGATTTTTCCGAGCTGTAGGATTTTCAAAAAAAGAACCGTGCTTGTCCGAGCATTCTCAATTTATACATTTCTGTTCTTTTTTTTCAGATGCTGATCTTTGGTTTTTTTTCTTCAGGGGGTTGCTCGCGCGATTAATTTTTTTTTCGTTATTCCGTATAGAGTACCGCAGGTCACTTTCGCACAGAGTTGACCTTTTGTTCGGTCGGTTTGTTAGGTTAGGGATTTAAAGTAGCTTTTCTTATTTAAGTAATAGTCTAAAAGACTACACACGGGAGTGTTCCGAAAGTAATGCAACCCCCGATAACGACGAGAAATGAGCTCTTCCTCAGCCTTCATTTGAGTCAGCGGTGAACCGAATCTCCAAATCTCTTCGTATTCAGTTGAGACATCGCATTGCCAGAAGAAATTGCAGAAATGGTGAGTCCTGCTATACATTTTTTTTTTCTTTCCATTGTCACTAAGATGTATTGTACGTAATGGTTATTGTAACATTTGATTTCTAATGGTTGAATTTTAATCACCAATTTGTGCAGATTTTATCTCTTGAACCTTTTTTTAAAAAAAGTAGGCCTCATATTTAGCTTGTGGATACTTTGTTGCAATTTTAAGTCTTCCGCTTTATCAACAGTGAGTAGAGGTAATAATCTGTAAGATTTTAATCAAGACATACTTTGTTCTTGTAATAATATAGTTTAAAAAGCTGATTCCGCGCATGTTTAGCGTATGAACATACAGCATATCTCACATAGCCCTTGATTTTGCACTGAAAAGTCCAGTGGTTTTTTTTTTTTTTTCGAAAATGAGGGTTTTGAAGGAGCTTTTTATTTGCATTTTTTTTTTTTTTTGAATGCTCTTTTAGAATATGATTTTTTCTTATAAAAAAAAAAAATTTAGAGACTTTGTCAATAGCATATTTTTTATATGTTTTGACGCTTCCCCCTCGTCAAAAAGTTTGTTTTTATTGATGGAGATTTATAATCAGCGTCATCATTTGATGACCTTTTTTTTTTTTTTTTTTATTTATTGAACAATTTTAAAATATAATACAAGTATAACAGAGATTAGCTGTCTTCCAATGCAGCACATTCGCTGCGCGTAGGAACGACAATATAAATTTTAATTTAATATTTTTATATAAGTAAAGTTAACAAGTTTTCGTCCTGCTGATAGAGTTAATCAATAGTGACAACAGCTGTACAATATACATAAATTGATAAATCAAACAATTTTGCACTATTTAGATAGAGTATCAAGGGTGGTTGTTGTAGGTACAACAGTAAGTAAGATAGTTTTATGAAGTAAAAATAAAAATAACAATATAAAATTTTGATATTAAAAGTAATTCTAAGAATTAGGGATCATACCCATAATATAGGATTTTAAGATTTTTTTTTGTGTTGTAAATGAGAAGTCATTTTCTATTGTTGCTAGGAAGCTGGGGCTGTTTTTTAAGTACTGATTAAAGAGGTAAGGGGCCATGTAGGTAATGTTATTTCTGCAATTGGTTTTAGTTTGACTAGGAATTTTTAAAAGAGGAAGGGTTGCATTTCTGGTATTGCGGTTGAAAATGTAGGGTTGATAGTCAGATCTGTAGTGGAGAACATGAAGTATGAGGTTGTAGTGATATAGTAAATTAATAGGTAAAATTTCATGTTTTTTATAGAGCTTAGTCACAGAATAATCTCCTCTTTTCCCGAACAACCCTCGTATTATAAAATTTTGAGAAGTTTTAAGTTTATGTAGGTAGAGATCAAAAGTGCCACCCCATAGTGCAAGGCCATAGTTGAGTTTAGATTGATAAAGGGCAAAATACAAACTTTTGAGAATTTTCCAACTAAGAAACTTTTTTATTCGATAGAATAGATAATTGATTTTTCGGACTTCATTAACTAGGTTATCAATATGTAACTCTTCTAATTGACGTGTATTATGGAATTTTATTAATCGATCCGCCATTTTCAATTTTGAAGAAAAGTATATTTATAATATAACCAATTTCCAAATTTACGGTTTTAATTATTTATAAATAATTAAAATTTTAAAAAATTACAATGTTTAAAAAAAAATTCAATTAATTTGAGCCCTATATGAATAAAATTAAAACAAAAAAATTAAATTAACAATTATGGATATTGCATAATTTGAAAAATGAGAAATTTAATTTTAGATAAGCAAGTTCAAGGTCATGTTCTCAAACAACAGAACATAATTGAACCTGTAAAAAATACATTCTCCAGCATTTACATTAAAATTACATTTGAAGAAAAAAAAAAAATGAAGAGAAATTTAATTTTCCTATTTGAATATTCATTTGGATTACATAAGCAATAAATTCAAGTTGTGTTCTCAAACAACAGAACATAATTGAACCTGTAAAAACGTTCTCCTTTAAAATTTAAAATCCAGCATTTTCATTAGGATTACATTTGAAAAAAAATCATCATTATGTTCTCTCCCTTAAAGCACACTCCGTTTCGAAGCGTTTCCGAGACCATTGACACGTTTCTGAAACGTTTCGAAACGTTCCTGGAACCGAGTGTGCTTTACGGGCAAATAAGGGAACGTTCAAGTATTACGTAAGACTTTTTTTCGGGATTTTTGGACCCCCTCCCTCCCGGTTGTAAGACATTTCGCAATACTTAGCTTATGGCGAAGATGGTGGATGCGGACCCCCCCCCCCCGTAATACTTATCTTACGTAACACTTGAACGTTCCCTAACAGAAACATAACTTTTCTTTAAAAAAAATGCATTTACCCAGGTGTCACATAAGAAAAAAAAATTAATTTACGTTCTCAAATCACAGAATCAAAATAATTTTCTTTTTAAAGCTTTTACCAGATTAAGAGAAGACTTCAGATATTTAATTTATTTAAATATACCAAAATAAATTTCCCTGGCCTAAAACTTTTTTTTGGGGATACAAATTAAAAATCTGGCTTCGTAGCGAACTTTATATTCATACTGGCATCTTTCTTTCAAAATTTCAGATTCTCAGGTTGTAAAGAAACTCCGGAAAACGTTTTCAACAATAAATGTCGGGAATATATTTTCCAAAGCGTTTTCCGGAGTTTCTTTACAACCTGAGAATCTGAAATTTCGAAGGAAAGATGCCAGTATCACTATGAAGTTCGCTACGAAGCCAGATTTCTAATTTGTATCTCCAAAAAAAAGTTCTAAGCCATGGAAATTTATTTTGGTATATTTAAATAAATATCTGAAGCCTCCTCTTAAACATGAACTAATTCAAACGAGAGAAAAAAAACTTTTTGGCTCGGATGAGGAAAAAAAATAAAAAATGAGGCTTTCCTTATACCTGACAATTTAGAATATCGCTGGTCCATGCCTGTCGTATCCCTGTTCGCTGCGCCAATAATATTTCTTTTGTAACATAAGAAACGTTTTTTTAGATCCTAGGTGAGCTCCCACGGAGTCGTGCTGGAGCTTAAGGATGTTTTCCCTGAAATCTTCAGGAATGACTAATTGGTGATAAAGTCTTTCGTTTCGAGATCAAGATTCTTTTTAAAAATTTTATCATCGCGAATTGAAAATGAAGGATACAATTCCGGTTTTTCCTCGATCTTATTTCGAAGATCAATGTTCAATGTACCATTGATCCCTAACATTTGAAAAATCTAAATTCGGAGTTGAATCTAAATTAAACGGGTCACCAATTTCAAATTAAGGTTTTAATTATTTATAAATAATTAAAACCGTAAATTTGAAATTGGTAACCCCAAAAAATTTGTGTTTTTTTTTTTTTTTTTTTCCTTTGAGGAGAGCAGGGATGAATATGAGGGATAACTTTTCATATGAGATGGGGTTTTTAAGGCCGCTGGAAAACGTCTGAGGAAATGAAATTTGTATAAATTAATTCTAAAGGTAATTGGAAGTATACAATTCTACCCAGTAAAAAATTTTTATGTATTTACATAAATATGTTAAAATCGGTCTACATAATTTTTATGTTGTTTTTTGTTTATTTTTACCTTTTGGAAAAAACAGCAGAAAAAATTTGTGTAGACCGATTTTAACATAATTACATAATATTTTTTACTGTGTAAAATGACCTGGAAAATAAGGAACCGCTCAGGGAAATTTTCGATGTGTCCATAGCTGAGAAATATATATCTCATTACAAAGGAATTTTTTGCCATTTTTTGGGCCTATTGGCGTTGCCTGAAAACGATTTAATTTGATTGAAAATTTTTGAATTCTAATGATAGAATTGCTCACAGGATTTTATTTCATTATTAAATCAGAATTTCATTATTAAATTTCCTATTCTCCTTCAGCGGAAAATGTCAAATCTGAATCATGCTCTGGATTCCAAAGGCTGGCTTCTTTGCATGATCACTGTTTTCACGTATTTCAATTTGGGAATTCCTTCCCTTTGTTCAGTCCTTGAGTCATCCAAATATTACTACAGAATAATTTTGACAATTTTCTGCCCCTTCCGAAAATTCGTTCAAACGTCGTATTTGTATGAGCCAAAATCTGTCTTTCAACTTTTTGGCTCTTCCCTTGATCTGTACGTCTCATCAAATTATCCAAAACTTGACAAAAGATGACTGCTGAATTAATCATTCCCGAAACTTCAATAACTTTTTTTTTTTTATTCTTTTTCCTTTCTTCTCTTGTGTTGTAAACAAGTTAAAGAAAAAAAAACTCTCATTTTATATGTGGACAAAGCTGAGTTCATAATCCTCGGATAGTTCGTGTCCTGGAATTGAATATCTGGATTAAAGTCTGCGGTTACTAGATTCTTTCTCCATGCACTTCAACCATTTATTCTGGATTACAAACATCTTTTTTTAGTACAGAAAAAGAAAAAGAACGGGGGAGAGAGCATTATTCAACAAAACTTTTTTTGACACAACACGAATTTTTTTTTTTGAGAACTTTCTTTTCTAATAATTGTCGAACGGTAAATATCGATCCTTGGAAAAGCTTTTTCCTTTAAAAAAAGGACGGTATATCGACCTTGATCCGGTTGAACTGATGTTTTGTCAAGTGTGGATAATTCGATGAGCTGGACAGATCAAGAGAAGAAGAAACAAGACACGTCAAAGAGTTGAAAGATGAAAGAAAATTAACTCGCTCCAACGATCCTTCATCTCATCTTCGAAAAAAACCTCCTAAAAAAAAAAAAAAAATCCGGGGGCGGAAAAAAAAAGCTCAAAAGAAACGGAAAAGTTTAATAATGGTATGACTAGTTTTTCGTCAGGTTTTTCACACCCGACAAAGTTATTTTCTTTTTTTTTCGAAGGAGAATCCCGAAGAAACCGAAAATCAGAAAAAAAGAAAAAAAATATGCAAAAATCGAGGGGCTTTGGACAAAAGCAATGAAGGAAATGATTCATTTCATTTGATAAAATACTCTACTAGTGAAAAATAATAACTTATCTACAAGATAAATGCATTTGGGGAAACAAATTATGTTTTTTTTCCTCTCGTATCCATTTCCCAGCATCGCATCCTTCTGCTTATCACGACGGCCCTTTTTTTTTCCAAAAAAATAAAAAACTTGAACATTTTACAAAATATGAATCAAAACAGGAGGGGAAAAGAGAAAAGTTGGAGAGAACCAAGGTTAACGTTTCAGAATGAACGTGTTTCCGGTCTCCCTGTCCAACGTTTCCGTTAACAGATGGAATGGAAATGACGAATGACTTCCATGAAATTCTTACAAAATAGATTTCGCGTAAATTTATAAAGATATCCCCCGTCGCGATTCCGTTTCTGGATTTTCGATTTATTTTCCGGGAGGTTCTTTCCTTATGGACGTATTCTTCAACGTCACCCGCATCAAGATCTCTTGTAGAGTTGCTCAGGGGAGTGTCACACGTTGTTTTATAGGTGAGGATACAAAAGTACTGTATACAGTACTAAAGTCTCACTTTACATGTAAAGTCTCAGCGTCTTGGAAAGGATCCGTTTGAAAAATATGATTAATTTTTGAAGGAAAATCTCGATACTGATTTTGGTTTTTTAAGAAGCAACTGAGATAATGCAGATTTAGTTCCGCAACTATTCAATATACGCCCATCGATTACTTTAGTCGTGTTAGTAAAATCTCTTACCCGTACCCTGGGCAACCCGCAGTACTTTTTCCCTGTCACCAGACACCGTCTAGACGCATTTTTCCACGCATTTTATTCGGTCATTTTCTGCTGCTTTTCTTTATCGTCTCATACATCAGAGGGAAAATGAAAATAAAACCGCATTATAGCCATTACGGGAAAAATGCTCTCAATCCTTATTTCAACGGAAAGTTTTGCATTATACGAGAAGAAGAAGAAAAAAAGAAAGGGAAAAAGCAGCAATAATTCTCCCCCGGTTGTCATCCTTCTTTATAACAGAAATATGTCACCGTATTCATAAAAAGATATCGCACTCGAGCGCATCTTCTCCTGAAAAAAAAAAATATCGATCCCGGAAAAATAATTCTGAATTAAAATAATTGCTTCCTTCTTTCTTAAAACCGAAACTATTCTTCTCCCGGTCGTTCCTTTAAACCCTTGAGCTACGTTGGATTTTCCCGACCCCGTGGCCCATCTTTAAAATCATGATAATTTTCCAACCGGGGTTAAATAATAATAATAATAATAAAAAAAGCGGGCATCGTAGGCTAGTACGTAGCACGCTCGACATTCACACTCGAGACCTGTGCTCGTGCTTGATCCGGTGCTCGCTTATGACATAGGAGTGAAACCATATTTTCTAATAATTGGATTTATGGTGTTTAACCTATGCAAGAATAAAAAATTATTTAGGGAGAGATGCTATGATTATCGTAGTCATCTTCTTCCCTTTTCAGTCTGGTGTAATAACGCCAAAAAAAAAAAAAACCACCGCGACCTTGTCTTGCACAAAAGCAAAAACCAAAAAGAACTCCAAAAATCTCACGATAACGGTGTGGTCAGGACAAACGCTTAAATGCAACCGTCTTCCCCCTCTATCGGAAGTAGGCTTAATTAAAAATCTCTTTAAAAATAAATGAGAATATTTCAGGTCTATTTCAGAGATAAAATCTTTCGAGTTCCGACAGGTCGACGATGTCTGGAATTGTCGTAATGGTTTTACGACCTCCACCATCGGAAAGGTGTCCCCCTAAGAAGGGAGTCAAAAAGCGAATAATAATAATAATAATGAATTCTAAAATATCTCAAGTGAAAGATGGGGACATCAGGTACAAACTAAATGAAAACGCCTTAAGAGGTTTTCCCCGATTTTCTCAGAAGATGATTAATTGCTAAGATTATAATGTCAGTGTCGTATCTCTGGTACGTGTCGTTGTTTGTCACAAACTTCCATTTACATTTCACTTTCCTCAAATATCTGCCTTAAGGAATGCTAAAGTTTTTCTTTTGACGTCCAACTTGAATTCCATTAGTAAAGTTTCTTTGACGTTCCGCTGAAACAGGTCATTCTCAAAGCGACTTTTTTTTTTTTTTTCTTTACACTCGACTGGTGCCCTCCCTCATATCCCTTCGCGTTTGATTCCGTAATCCCCCCCCCCCCCTTTCGTTTTCTTTTCAATAAGATTTTTTTTTTTTTTTTTGAATGGAAAGTCAAATAAGTCGAGACCCCACCTGTCCGCACGTTGTTTTTTGTTTACTCAGTATTTCGTCCCTCTTGAGCAAACAGCATTAAATTTGAAGTGGGACGGAAACAAAAAACGTATATTCCTCTAATTTCGACTGAAGTGTCCTCTCGAGTAATAATACATGCATTCATGGTATAATCGGAATATAATGAGGAAAATCTGGAGCTTTTTATTTTAGGGGGAATTCGCTTTTTTTTATTATTTTTTTTTTTATTTATTTATTTCCGAAGCAATTATTTTATTTGAGCGTCATGTTGAAAGATTGATAGTCTTAGTAGACTTCTTTCTTTTACGCTGATCTCATTCCTCAATTTGTTGGTCTTGAATGCTTTGACTGTTTCTAGGTGATTGTTACAAGTTCTGGGTGATGGCAATACTTATTAAGATGGACCGAAAAACTTGAATTTTTGAATTTGAAAACGCCTGATATGGAATTGATGCCTTTTTATAATACTACAGTGAAACCTCTACTAAAGGACACCTCCCCATAACGGACACTCCCCCACAACGGACATTTTTTGGAATTTTAGTTGGCCTCCATAAGAGCCCATGTTAAAAAACCCCCCCATAACGGACACTCCCTTAAAGGACAATGGACACCCGAATTAACGATTTTCCGAAGAATTTACCCCTCTATAAGGGACAAAACCTTGAAAAATAATTAGGAAAATAGTAATATTTTTTCAAAATTATTTAAAATTTTTGATTTAGAAAGGTATTTAATTAATCAAGAGATAATCGAAATGAGCAAAAAGAAAAAGCAAACGACCATCGATACGTACTTTAAACGCGTTTAAAATATTAATTTACTTAAATAAAATAATTTTCAATTAAATTTCTGACGAAGCCTATTTTTAATAAAAAAAAAAAGCCACTTCTCCATAACGGACACCTCCCGATAACGGACAAAATGTCTGGTCCCGTGAGTGTCCGCTATAGAGAGGTTTCACTGTATTAACCCTAATTTTTTTCAGATTTTTTAAATCTGAGCTGCCTCTATTTCCTTGAAATTTCCAAAAAGCCCATTTGAGGACAAAAACGAAAATTTTTTTTTCGCGTAAAAGATTATCGTTTTCCGTCGGAAATTTTGCGTAGATTACGAATTTAAAGTCAACAATTAGTTTCGGTGCACGGTTTTTGAGCCACAGATAGAAAACCATAACCAGGTTTTTGGAACTTTTAAATTCGGCCGGTAGCTCAAAAACCGTGCATCCAAAACGAATTTTTGACTTCAAATTCGTAATCTACGCAAAATTTCCGATAGGAATCGATGGTCTTCTACGCGAAAAAAATTTTCGTTTTTGGTCCTCAAATGGGCTTTTTTGAAATTCCAAGGTCATTGCAGCATAGGGTGTTTCACTTTTGCAAAAAGTATTTCCGATTTTGTTGCTCACCGAAAAAACTGTTTTATTTAGTGCAAGAATAGTAAATAAAACCTAGAAAAAATTTTCCGCCACTCACAGGGCCCTCTCAACGCCCAAATAGGGCCCCGACGGGCCTTAATATTTAAGCGCAACATTACATCACATTAACAGCTTTTTAAAAGCATTTAAGAAATCGGTCCACACACTAACTTTATGTTTTCGAGGTCGCAGAGTCCGAAAAAGCGACCCTCGACGCCGAAAAATTAAGGACAAAACGGCAAAATAAAATTTGATTTTGCCGTCTTAGAACCCGATTTTTTGCGAACTTTAGCTACATTTCGTTGATTTTTGCTTCGGCAACAATATTTTTGGATGACAAAATAACTCCAGGGTAGGTTCTAAAGGTCCCCGAGTAAGAATATGACGAAGGCAAAGTCGGCAAAAACACGGCAAAGCGGCAAAATAACGTTTTGCCACTTCCAAAGGCGACATTTTCGAGATTTTTTCCGCTTCCTCTTCCAAAATGGCTCTTTTTGGGAACGGCATAACTCGATGGCACGATTTAAAGACCCTCAAGTCAGAATACGACGATGGCAAAACTGGCAAAACGACGGCAAAACAGAAAAACTTCATTTTGCCGCTCCAAATACTCCAAGACTGTTTTGAATTTTTTTTTCGTTTCTCTTTCCATATTTGTATTTACGATAGTGTTTTGAAGACTGCATGACTGGTAAACACATTTTGAAGGTCATACGGCCTAAACTTGAAGGGGTTTATCGCCTGAAATTTTGATTTCACCGAATTAAATTTTTTTTATACACATTGCTTTACAAAAAATTAATTTTATTTGCATTTTTTACCGCTTTTCGGTGCTCAAAAACATTTTGCAATAAAAATTGTTTTTGGTCTTCATTTTTTGTGATTTTAGCACTGTACTGGGTCATTAATGCAACACCTCTCTCTGCGGAATCATTTATGGGTTGGATTTTTTTTACTATCTCCCTTCCCAGTAAATAATTTTAAATTGATTTTGCCGCCAATTTTGCCGCCGTCATATTCTAACTCGGGGGTCTTTAAAACGTGCCCTCGAGTTACGCCGTCCCCAAAAAGAGCCATTTTGGAAGAGGAAGCGGAAAAAATCTCGAAAATGTCGCCTTTGTCGCCTTTGTTTTGAAAGTTGCATTCGTCCGTGAAAATTATTTTCTCTGGCCAGGATAAAAAAAATTCCGTCCTATTTTCAGGCCTATTTTCAAAACTAATACCCCATACTGATTTTAAAAATAGGCTCCCGCTCTGGAATGGTTAAAATAATATCGGTCAGAGGAGATAAAGGGATATGAGGACTTTAAACATTACCTATTAGCGTACCATCAAAAAAGTACGGACCAATTAGGTTATCATTGATAAACTTCCCCCAGACGTAAACGGTCCACTGGTTCTGCGAGTGACCTTCCCTTACCCAGTGGATTTTTTGGCGACCAAAAATGGCAGTTGTGGGTATTGACTCTACCATTATTATGAAAGTTGCATTCTTCCGTGAAAATTATTCTCTCTAGCCAACCTGGTGGATACCTCCGTGCAGCCAAACAGAAATTAAGTCTCTTCGGATAATCATCAGAGTTTAATTCTTGGGCCAAGGAATTAAGTACTGGTTATTGATGGGTTAATATTAATTAACCCATGAATAACACAATCCTTAGAGGAGTTTCGACCAACGTTTTCAATTAACTCGTCGATTACTTTGGGTCTAATAACAAAAATTTTCCATTTCAAAGCTGGATTATTCCAGAAAAGATGCATTTCGATTTCACAATTTCTTTTTTTCTTTTTTAATTCTTTTTTCTTAAAATCTTCTTTGACTATTTTTCAGGTAAGTGACGTCATGTGTGGATGCATATATACATCCACACACGACATCACTTTTTTACCACATGATATATGATTTGATAAGTAATGAATGTGACTTTATTTTTCGGATTTGAACGGTCAGAGCAAAGATGTGGATGTACTTTCGGTGGTGCAATTAATTGCAACTGAACAATGGAGACAAAACATAATTTTCTGATTTTCTGACATCGCAAGAGCCCCGAATTAAGTTTTGGGTTTTATAAAATTCGAAATGGCGGGAAAACCACGTCCCATTTTTCTGAACGACAAAATCGAAAATCGCCCAATTGAGTTTTGGGTTTTATAATATCGACTGTCGAGTGTCTAGTTCAAACTTGACACACGTTGGTTTTGAACTTGACACGTGTCAGGTTCGAACCTGACACTTTCAAGTTCGAAACGCTTTTTTTTTTTTTTTTTTTTTTATTTTTTCCCCCCTTGGAAAAAAATATTGCTCCAGTCCAAACCTGAAGTATATCATTATTCTTATCTCTCGTCATGTTTTTTCGCACCAAGTTCAATCTTATCTTTAAACCTCTTCTCTCCAACTTGTTATAGAGTTTGAAATCAACTCAAAGATATATTTCATGCTACCAATTCCAATTTTGAATTATTGTTTAAGTTTCCATCACTCGAAATTTGATTTGTTTCCCTTCAAATTTGAGATGTTGGTTGCTTTATCTCACTTTATCTTCATTATTTTTTTCTCTTTCTCTCTTTTCGGCACATTGCATATTTATCAGCACCCGACTTTGTTTCTTTCTTTCTTTTTCCTCCCCCCCGATATCGACAGAAGAAAAATGAATGAAACCATAGGAGGAAAGAACGCAGTTTTTTTTTTTTCGGGAATTTTTTTTTCTTTTTCGCCACGAGTCACAAACCGGTAGAAAAGAAAAAAAATTTCGACATTCTCGAAGGAAATAAATATTTTCTAAATCGTGTTAAAGGACTCAAGAGCAGCCAAATGGAACAGGAACGTACTAAACGTCTCCTCAAAGTTTTCTCATTTGCTCGTAATTACGCTTTCTTTTTTACTTTCTTATTTTCACTTGGTTTGTTCTCTTGTTTCTCTCTTTTTTTTTTCTTCTTCTATTTCTCCGAGATTAAACCGGTATAACATCCGACTACTTTAGTCACTAAAAATTATAATGAATTTTAAGTTGTTTTTTTTTTTTCTTCGAATAACGAAATTATTATTAATAAACGTCTGCTGGTCTGTATTAATGGATTCATGAAAAGCAATGAATTTTGGTGTACACTAGATTTTGCATTAGCTCCGTTTTCGATGTATTTTTGAATTATCAGTGCTGCAATGGTTACCTTCG
>CM075209.1:5185503-5253106 GCA_037577465.1 Liposcelis bostrychophila
TTTCTAAATCAGGTTTGCGCTTAAATGTTTTTGGGCATTCCTTGCATTTGTGAGGTTTGAAATCGGAATGAACGATCATATGGGTAATCAAACCCGACCTACTCGAAAATTTTTTTAAACATTTCGAACATCCAAATGATTTTATCTTCGAATGAGTTTGGAGGTGCTTCGATAATAGGCTTTGCTAGAAAATACTTTTGAGCACTGTGTACATTCGGGTCGTTCTTCCGAATGAATTTTCAAATGTTTATTTAAATACTTTTTAAGCGCAAACGTTTTGGAGCATTTCTCGCACTCGAAAGGTTTGACATCGGAATGGATTTTCATGTGAATCGTCAACTGCGTATATTCCGAAAAGGATTCACTGCACTGGTCACATTCATACGGTTTCATACCCAAATGCCCACGGACGTGTATCAATAAATTTCGTTTCTGAGTAAATTTTTTCAAACATTTTTTGCACTCAAATATCGCAGCAGAATGAATTTTCTTATGACGTTCCAAATTACATATGGCAATTTTTTTAAAACACACGCAACACTCCACTAATTTTTCATCGTCCGACATGTTTCAAAATTAAAAAAGAAAAAAAAAGTAAAAATAAATGAAATAAATGCGGACTTTATATCAACTCAGTTATCGACAACTAGCAAAATACCATGTTAACAGAGAAATAAACGACGAGCTGAAGCTGCAATCTTACAAGCTCAGACAAGAAATTCACATCGGATTATTTTGAAGAAAAAAAAAAACGTTAGATACGATTTTTAAAATGATGTAGTGATAGTAATTCATAAATAAGACTGAATAATTTTTCCTTTCCATTCAGGAAAATGTTTCGCAGTACCATATGGTAAACATACAGCTTCCCGGATTATTTCAAATTATTTTAAAGAACAGATCCTTTATTAAGAAATTTGAGGTAAAATTTACTCCTAGAGTTATATGGGACCTATGATTAAGTGACATTCAAATATTACACCATTATTATTATTATTGTTATTTCTTATCGCCCTTTTCGACCCTTTACTTCCTGATCATCAGAGGTTATTAATGCATAAATTATGCATAAAAAATTTAATTTCTTTTACCGAAAAAAATCTTTTTTTTTTTTCCATCCTCAAATATAATAAATAATGCATTAACTATGCATAAGATAAGCATAAATATGTGTGGATAAATTGAAAAAAAAAAGTTGGCTAAGCATAATCCAAGGAAAAAGTGCGTTACAAAATTTTATAACTCTATAACACATCATATACATAACACAATTATATAACACATCAAAGCGGCGTTATTTAATCCACAGAAACGATTTTCCTGATTTCTCATCTCCCTAACAATAATATGCATCAAGTCGTTCGAACAACCACGCACTTAACGATTTCACTACGAATACACAGGAGAACCAAATCGGATATATTTACTAAAGACTACTCAAAATGGCCCTGACAAAACTAAGATGGAGATGCAATCGTCAGCAAGCTCCAACGGATTTAATCGGAACTAGATTGAGATGAATTAACCTTGGTCCTAAGGCGTGCTTAGGAATATTTATCTTCTGAGTTAATAACCATCAATTGTTGTACTTAAAAATTTTGGAAAACATAAAATTGGTATCGGATAAAAAACATTAAGTTGTCAGTCCATCAACTATGTTTAGCTTACGGAAGAATATTATTTTAAAGAATGGTGCCAGAAAATGGAGGTTTTTATCGATCATTCTGTCGTTTTATATTTCCAATAAAAATGGATGGTCTTCTGAATTTGAAGCTGAAATTTTCATTCCAGAGTGAAAATATTCTCAGTATTTGAAAAAAAGAGGTCATCATATTCCGACTTTGTTTTTACATCATTCAGACTGTACAAAAATAATAAAAGAAAATTATAGCATCTGCACATATGAATATGTGTTCAGGGTGACTATAAATCATTTAGAAATGGACCGTCCATAAATTACGTAAGCATTATTTAACCTCCTCCCGGTAGGTATTAAGCAACAATAGCTCTTTCTTCTCAAGCTACAGTATAACATTATCGTACTGAATTTTGAAGTAACCTTCTCTCATCCACGCCAAACTGAACATGCTTCCGTAATGTATGGACGACACCAAGCCAACGTCTTAGGACGGTCGGGCATTTAACAAAAATCATGACTGCAAAACCCACATGAACAGAAAAAAGTATCTTGAAAAGCTTTCGTTATAATAAATATTAAAGAAATGGCAGTAAGCTCATCAGACCATTTGAATGAAGATTACCATTTAAATGTTGAAAAAAATATATCGCTCTAATTGGTGTTTAACTTAGGCTAATTGTGCATTACATAAGTCAAGTCTTGTCCACTCAACTGCTGATGTCACGGATATCACAGATATCCATACTGTCCTATCCTGAGGAAACAGTCAAACTCCTTCAGCTGTCAAGCTCCAAAGCAGAGATAAGATTTAACAGTCAATCAAGGCAGCAGCAACCGTATAAGTCAGGCCTAAAAAAAGTTAAACAGTTCTTTACGCTTTTTATCCATAAATCTGTGAAAGCTACCATGGCACTGAAATGCTATAAGAGGTCCATGAACGAAAATAATTTTTTCAACAAACAAAACATGAGTGATGCTAAACAAAAGCAGACTATCTTTCAGCAACCTGTTTAGCAGGAAAGAATATATTCTATTGTTTGAAAAAAAAAAAAAAACGACTTATATAAAATCAACGGGTTACGTCTGAGCTTTATTTCTTCCAAAATATTATATAAGCTCGACTGAATACTAGTGAATTAAAAATACTGGAGTATTAAAATTGTGTCTTCATAAAACAATCAAAAAAAATGTGGAATACAAATGGATTTCTAGACATTTTTCACCACTTTTTCACGGGATTTCCACCAGCATTCCACTAGATATCTACAATCCACGACCAGATTTCCACGAGCTCGTGGATAATTAATGGAATTCTCGTGGAAAATCGGTAAAAAAGTTCTTAAAAACCACTTAGACGCCATTAGTGCGATCCCCGTCCATCCTATGTGAATATTTCGTCTAGGTACAAAAAAGCTCAAAAGTAAGACTGCTTCTGAAAAATCTTTCCATACAAATAAAAATTGGGGGGTTCACCCGACATTAAAATGCAAACCAAAATACAATTAATCAAACATGAAAATTAAAAAATACACACACTTAGTAATAAAAAATGAATGCGACACACAATATAGCGTCTTGTTAAAAAGCTGTCTTTCTACTCTCTTTTCGCCAAACAAAAACAGACTGAAATTAATATAATTACTATTAGTCAAATCACCCCTTGTTTTAGGTGAAAAAAATTTACACGACTCATTTCGTTAACCTGTTTTTAAGCATTTTGATGAATATTTCGTATATGTTTTTTGCAATTTTGATCGTTTTTAAACCATTCACCACATATCATGCACTGAAATGGTCTTTCCTCCGTGTGAACATTTGCATGTCTTCGCAAACCATTCAAAGTTGAAAACCTTTTACAACAAACTTCACATTCATATGGTTTTTCTCCAGTGTGAATTCTTGCATGATTCTTCAAATGATGCAATTGTGAAAACTTCTTTAAACATATCAAACATTCGTACGGCTTTTCTCCTGTATGCCATCTTAAATGATTAGTTAAATGAATTTTCTGCTTAAATTTTGCACAGCATTTTTCGCATTCATAAGGTCTTTCATTAAAATGAAGTTTCATGTGACAGGTTAAATTTGATTTATAATAAAATATTTTGCAGCACTCCGGGCACTGAAAATACTTTTTCACATCGGAGTGCATTCTTTCAATATGAGTAGCCAAATAATCTTCGAGCGGAAAACTTTTTAAACAAACTTTGCACTGAAATGGTTTTAATCCCGTATGAATGATCAGATGACGCTGTAAAATGCGGTCGTTTTTGAAGTTTTTAGGGCACGCGTAACACCGAAAAGGCTTTTTTTTATCTTCAGACATTTTTCAAGTCCGCACGAATACTAAAATGCTGTAGTTTCAAATGCTTTGGAAAGAAGAGACTAAAGTGCACCGGAATAGAAATTGTTCAGACAAGAAACAAGAATGAATCGCGTTTTGACAACGAGCTTCGTGAAAAGGATCTATTTCAAATACTAATCTTATATGCATCTGCTTCTTTTTACAATTTGCAGTATCTACACTTTTTTTTCAGAAATTTCCCACATGAGCAGATTTTAAAGCTTCATGTTGGTAGATGGTAAAGATCTGATTTTTTATTTTCTAGTCAAAAAAAACGAACTAATGCTGAGAACCCTAATTTGTAATATTTATGTTTAGCTTCCGTAAACGAGCGGTTCAAGACTAATTCTACGTTACAGAAGCTATCATTGGTTTGACAGTTTGTGTTCACAAGCCTGATAACAGTGCAATGTCTGTAGTACATTCAGTACAAACTGAAATATTAAAAATTTCAATTCCGTCGAACTTAATTATAACTGTTCGTTTGCGACGGTCATCGGTCCTCCTACTTTGATTTATGATCAATAAATCCGATGTCCACATACCAAAACAAAAAAAAAATCGGTCAATAATTAATTAATTAATTAATTATCTAATTAATTATAACGATTTCTTCACCATATTTTAATGTTATAAGGCAACAGTAAGGTATTAAAATATATTTAACTTATTAGGACGGTAAAACATTTATCAAAAATCATGACTGCAAAACCCACAGGCGCAGAGGAAAATATCCTAAAAAGATATGGTTAAAATAAGTATAAAAACACATCGGATCATATACAAAGAGTTTATCTTAGAAATGTTAAAAAAAAAAAATTCACACAAGTAGGTGCTTAACTCAGTCTAATTGTGCATAACATAAGCCTTGACGTGTGATATCACGGATATCACAGACATCCACAGCGCACTGTCCAGTGGAAAAAGACTAACGTTTCCAGCTGTCGAGCTCCATTGGAGAGTTAAGATTTAACAGCCAGTCAAGGTAGCAGTAACAGTTTAAGTCCAGCATAAAAAAAGTTAAACAGTTAAAATCAAATAGTTCTTTAAGCTTTTTATCCTTAAATCTGTAAAAGCCGTCATCACGCTAAAATGATTTTACGAATTTTTGTAAGAGATTCATTAACGAAAAACTTTTTTTTATAGCAAAGAAAATATGAATGAGGTTAAACAAAACCAGACTATCTTACAGCAACCTGATTAGCAGGAGAGAATATATTCTTTTGTTTGAAAAATAAACGACTCATGTAAAGTAAACGGACTGAACTTTATTGTTTCCAAAAAACTATTTTTAGCCCCACTGAATACCATTGAATAAAAAATATTCAAATTCTGTCTTCATTACAAAATTTAAAAAAACTGGTGAAATACAAGTGGATTTTAAAATTTTTTCTATTATTTTTTCACGAGATTTCCACCAGCATTCCACCAATTATCGACGATCCACAACTGGTGGAAACCTGGTAGAAACCTCTGGGGAAATAGGCAGTAAACTTGCTAACATCCACGTATATGCCACTAGTGGAATCCACGTGCATCCTACGTGAATATTTTGTCTGGGTACAAAAAGGCCAAAATAATGTTTCTTCTGAAAAATCCTTCCATACAAATGAAAAATCAAGCTTTAGCCCAAAATTAAAATAGAAAATAAAATTATTTAAACACAAAAATTAATAAATACACACTTAGATATAAAATGAATGTGACGCACAACGTAGTGTCTTGTTAAAAAAGCTGTCCTTCGATTGACTTTGCTATAAAATATGCCAAACAGAAACAGTTCGAAACTAGTATAATTACTATTAGTCAAATCATTTCCTTGCTTTATTGAAAAAAATTCAGAGGAAACATTTCGTTCTAGTCTTTAAACATTTTTATGAGAATGTCCTTGATGTTTCTTGCAACTTTCTGTGGTTTTAAACCTTGCACCACATATCACGCACAGAAATGGGTTTTCCTTCGTGTGAACACTTGCGTGTTTTCGCAAACCACTAAGCCGAGAAAACTTTTTGGAACAAATATCACATTCGTATGGTTTTTCCCCAGTGTGAATTCTTGCATGTCTATTTAAGTTACTCAAGCGTGAAAACATCTTGGAACATATCACGCATTCGTACGGCTTTTCCCCTGTGTGCAGTCTGAAATGCTTAGTTAAATTAGATTTCCGTTTAAATTTTGCAGAGCATTTTTCGCATTCATAAGGTTTTTCGTTGGAATGAACGTTCATGTGATAGGTTAAATCACATTTATAGAAAAACATTTTACAGCATTCAGGGCACTGGAAACGGTTTTTCGTATCGGAGTGAATTCTTTTAATATGAGCAGTTAAATAATTTTCTAGTGTAAAACGTTTTAAACAGACTTTGCACTGAAATGGTTTTAATCCCGTATGAATGATCAGATGACACTGTAACCACCTGACATTTTTGAACTTCTTAAGGCACGCGTAACACTGAATAGTCTTTTCTTTATCGTCAGACATTTCTCAATTCCGTTGGAATACTTAAATGCCGTAGTTTTAAATGCTTTGAAAAGAACAACGAGACTAAAATGCTCTGATACAGTAATTGCTCAGACAAGGAACAAGAGTGATTCGCGTTTTGACGAGCTTCACGAAAAGCATCTATTTCAAAATACTAATCTTATATACATCTGCTTCTTTTTACAATTTCCAATATCTATACTTTTTTCAGAGATTTCACACATGAGCAGAATTAAAAGCTTTATGCTCGTAGATGGTGAAGATCTGATTTTGCATTTTCTAGTCAAGTGTTAGCTAATGCTAAGAACCCTAATTTGTAATATTTATGTTTAGCTTCCGAGGGGAAGCGGTCCAAGAATTATTCTACTTTACAGAAGCTAAGCATTGGTTTGAGAGTTTGAGTTCAGAAGCCTGATAACAGTGCAATGTGTGCAGTACATTCAGTACAAAATAAAATATTCAAAATCATAACTCCGTCAAACTTAATTATAACTGCTCCACTACCTTATTCTAATATTACAAGGCAACAGGTATCCTTTCTCAAACGTCCATGTTCTTAAACTCTTGATTTTCTCAAATATCCATTTTAAAAATCTCTAGTTATACTTTTTCTCAAATGACCACTCCTTAAATAGGGGATTTTCTCAAACGTCCTGTAGCCAATGTCTCAGATTGTTATAACAATAATGCCCTTATCCTCTACGAATTATTTATGGATAAAAAAAATCAAAAGAAACTAACCTCCTTTGCCGGAAACACATCAAAGCGGCGTCGTTTAATCCGCAGAAACGCTCAACGAAAACCTTTCTTTTATAGAAAACAAAACATGAATGATATTAAACAAAAACAGAACATCTTACAGCAACCTGTTAAGCAGGAGACATTCTAACCATTTGTTTGAAAAATAAACGCCTCGTGCACAGTAATTGGGATACTTCTGAACTTTATTTCTTCCAAAAAAATATTTTAGTCCAACTGAATGCCAGTGAATAAAAAGTATTAAAATTCTATCTGCATTACAAAATTAACAAAACTGGTGAAATACAAGTGGATTTTAAAAACATTTTCTATTAATTTTCCGCCAGATTTCCACCAGCTCGTGGTTAATTGATGGAAAACTGGTGGAATCCTCGGGAGAAATAAATAGAAAAATTCTTAACATCCACGTGCAAGCCACTAGTGGAATCCACACGCATTAGGCTGGATCGAAATTCAAAAATTTTGGAATTTCAAAATGCCTGATAGCGCAATCGCAATGGATTATCATTTTTTAAAATTTTATCTTTTTCGAATTTTTTTTAAAATTGCGTCTTGGTGTGCTGAAAGCGGGTCAAAGTTTTCAAAAATCCCATAGGGGATGAAAATTCAACTTTTGCATTTTTGTGAAAAAAGTACCGCTTCCTATTAAATTTCCAATGTAGATTTCGAAAATAAGATCTGTTTGTGACTAGCATTTTCTGTGTTTGAGATATGAGATACAGGCCAAGCTCGCCATAAAAATGTCAAAACTCAAAAATTTAAAATTTTTTGTCATATCTTTTAGAATGACTCAGGAACGGAAATAGCTAGGCGCAAACCGACTAAATTTAAAAAAAATCTACGTTAAAAATCCGATAGAAGACGATACTTTTTCACAAAAATCGAGAAGTCGGATTTTCATGCATTATGAAGTTTTCTGAAACTTTGACCCTTTTTCGCACGCTCTAGACGCCATTGAAAAAATATTTCGAGAAGGAAGCATTTTTCGCAATAGTAAAATCACAGCGATTGCGCTATCAAGCATTTTGAAAATCCAAAATTTTTGATTTTCAGCCCACCCTAACGTGGATATTTTGTCTGGGTACAAAAAGGCCCAAAAATAATGTTGCTTCTGAAAAATTCTTCCATACAAATAAAAATTGGAGCTTTAGCCCGACATCAAAATGGAAAACAAAACACAATTAATCAAACATAATAGTTAATAAATTTACACTTAGATATAAAATGAATGCGACACACAATATAGCGTCTTGTTAAAAAAGCTGTCCTTCGATTGACATTTCTATAAAACATAAAAGACAGAAACAGTTCGAAATTAGTATAAATATACTATTAGTTAAATCACCCCTTGCTTTAGGAAATAAAATTTCAGGGGTTAATTTTGTTCTAGTCTTTAAGCATTTCAGTGAACAAATTTTTCATGTTGTTTGCGAATTCTTTCGGTTTTAAACCTTGCCCCACATGTCGTGCACTGAACTGGTTTTTCCTCCGTGTGAACACTTGCGTGATTTTGCAAAGCATTAAGCTGAGTAAACTTTTTGGAACAAATTTCACATTCGTATGGTTTTTCCCCAGTGTGAATTCTTGCATGATTTTTCAATTCACTCAAGCGTAAAAAGCTCTTGGAACATATCACACATTCGTACACCTTTGCTCCTCTATGCCATCTTAAATGTATAATTAAATGAGATTCCCGTTTAAATTTTGCAGAGCATATTCTGCATTCAAAATGTCTTTCATTGGAATGAAGTTTCATGTGATAGGTTAAACTGGATGTATACAAAAACGTTTTACCGCATTCCGAGCACTGGAAACGTTTTTTCGTATCGGAGTGCACCCTTTTAATATGAGTAGCTAAATAATCTTCTAACAAAAAACGTTTTAAACAGACTTTGCACTGAAATGGTTTTAATCCCGTGTGAGTGATCAGATGACGCTGTAAATGGGAGTCGAATCTGAACTTCTTAGGGCACACGTAACACTTAAAACGCTTTTCTTTATCGTCATACATTTTCCGATTCCCTACGAATACTGAAGTGCTGTACTTTTAAATGCTTTCAAAAGAACCACGAGACTAAAGTGCACCGGAATAGAAATTGTTCAGACAAGAAACAAGAATGAATCGCGTTTTGACAACGAGCTTCGTGAAAAGGATCTATTTCAAATACTAATCTTATATGCATCTGCTTCTTTTTACAATTTGCAGTATCTACACTTTTTTTTCAGAAATTTCACACATAAGCAGACATAAAACCTTTAAGTTAGAAAAAATTATTAACTAATGCTGAGAACCCTAATTTGTAATACTATGTTTAGCTTCCGAAGGAGAGCTGTACAAGAATAATTAGAGTTACAGAAGCTAAACATTGGTTTGAGAGTTAGGGTTCACAAGCCTGATAAAAGTGCAATGCCAGTACATTCAGTAGAAACTGAAATATTAAAAATTATAACTCCGTCAAACTTAATTATGACTGTTACACCATTTTATTTTAATATTACAAGGCAACAGGTATCCTTTCTGAAACTTCCATATTCTTAAACTCTTGTTTTCTCCAATATCCATTTTAAAAATTTCTAGTTATACTTTTCCTCAAATAACCACTCCTTAAATAGGGAATTTTCTCAACATCCTTCAGCCTATTTTCCAGTACAAGTCCTCAAAAACAACGAGCACTTAAAAGATTCCACTGCACAGGAGAACTGCAGTACATTCTTTTTATGTACAAAAAAAGAAAAAAGAAAACTCTCAGGAAGAATTGCAAATGGCTGTAATGCATGCCGGATTTTTTATTTAAATAAAAGTCTAGGAAATAAAAATGATTTTGGAAAAACGAGGCTCTTGTTGATCGTTAGACTGTCGCTCCAATACAAAAGGCTGGTCTTCTGCATTTAAAGCTCAAATTTTGACTTTAAGTGCAGATATATCCGCAGTGTCCTGTCCTGTGGAAAAAGTGTAACTCCTCCAGCTGTCGAAGTCCAATGGAGAGGTAAGATTTAACAGCTAGTCAAGGCAGCAGTGACAGTTTAAGTCAAGCAAAAAAAAATTTGGGTCAAAAATTTAAAAAGCAAAAGTTTTTTAATGAATTACGTTGTATAATATTCATGCTATGTCTCCACTTGATAATTAATTACAACCTGTAATAAATTACAGTCCCGCAAACAGACTTGGTATCTTCACTCGAATTATTCGCACTTAAAAATAATGTCCCAATATATGTCATTTTTTAGTCCGAATTTTACTCATGATTGCCAAAATAGAGACGCAGCATCGAAGTTTTTCTTGCAAAGTAAAAACTTGTAGTAGGTAAATGTTTTAATGAGACTTCTGGTTACAAAATTAGATTAGAAAGCGAATAAAGCTAATCACTGAATTAATTTTCGGTGGATGCACCAATATTTTTCTCCTTGTGCGACTGAAATTTTACAATGAACCCGGCATTGATCAAGGAGGCTTGAGGAGGGAATTTTTCAGGATCATTGTGGAGGAAATACAAAGGACGTGGGCCCATAAGAACCAAAGCATTGAACAAAAATCATGACTGCAAAATCCAAATAAACAGAGAAAAGATTCCTGAAACATTTCGTTAAAATAAGAATAAAAAACTTTGCGATAAGCTCATCAGACCATTTGAAAGAAGTTTATCTTAAAAATGTTTTTTAAAAAAATTTCGCAGCAATTGGTGCTTAACTCAGTCAAATTGAGCATCACAAAAGTCTTAACGGTTGATATCGACGGTTGATATCCACAGTGTCTTGTCCTGTGGAAAAACGCTAACTCTTCCAACTATCGAGCTCCAATGGAGATTGAAGATTAAACAGCCAGTCAAGGCAGCAGTAACTGTTTAAGCCAGGCATAAAGAAAGTTAAACAATTCAAATCAAAAATTTTCAAAAATTAAAATCAAACAGTTCCTTAAGATTTTTAATCCTTAAAGCTGTAAAAGCGAATGTCGCGGTAAAATGATTTGATAAATTTTTGTAAGAGATCCATTATCTAAAAACGTTTCTTTATAGCAAACAAAACATGAGAGAGGCTAAAAAAAAGCAGACCATCATTTCACAACTTGTTTAGCAGGAGAGAATATATTCCTTAGTTTGAGAAAAAAAAAAAAAAACTATTCCGGTACCGATACAGGCTAAAACGACTGAGCTTTATTACTTCCAAAAATTATATTAGCCCAACTGAATACCAGTGAATCAAAATTAATAAAATTCTGTCTTTATTACCCAATCAAAAAACCTAGTGGAATGCAAGTGTATTTTGAGACATTTTAAACAAATGTTTCTCTAGATTTCCGTTCGCTTTACACTGGTTATCCACCATCCACCAGCTTGTGGATAATTGTGTAAGTGCATATGAAAACCTCCCACTTGTACAATCCGGATAGTTCGTTTTGATTCCAAACTTACTTATTTACAAAACGTTTAAAAACAAAACACACTATCCGGATTGCATAAGTGGGAGGTTTTTATATGCACGTTCACAATTGGTAAAAAAACTGTTGAAAACCTCGCGCCTCATGGAAAAGAGGTACAAATATTCTTAATATTCACGTGTATGCTACTAGTGGAATCCACTTGCATCCTACGGGAATTTTTGGTCTGGGTACAAGAAAGCCAAAAGTAATATTGCTTCACAAATATCCTTCAAAACTAATATAAACTGGGTATTCGAGGTTTCACCCGACATTAAAATGCAAAACAAAATACAATTAATCAAACATTAAAATTACTAAATACACACTTAGATTCAAAATGAATGCGACACAGAACGTAGCGTCTTGTTAAAAAAGCTGTCCTTGGACTCACTTTTCCATAAAATATGACAAACAGAAACAGTTCAAAATTAGTATAAATACTGTTAGTCAAATCAATCCTTGCCTTCGGTGTAAAGTTTTTCCGGCCTGTTCTCCTTTTTCCTTCGATATGCCCCTGAATGATCGTCTTTAGAAACTCATATTTAGGTCCTCTGAAAAAATGACCGAAGTATTCCAACTTCCGTCGTTTAACGATTTGCAAAAATTCTCCCTATGCAATCTTCGCAAAACCTCGTCGTTGGTTACCGATCGACCCATGAAATTCGAAGGATGTCCCTTAGGTTAAAATCATAAAAAAAGATGAAGAAAATGGATTTTTTGAGCAATGATACGTCTTTTGTTCGAGTAATTAACGAAATTATACAGGCTTCAGAGCCACTGATTTGAGAAGAAGGAAAGAATGATTACATTCTCCGGAAGCTTAGAGCACAAGCGCATAGGATGCAAACAAGCAGAAATATTCCCATCCCTGAATGGATTAGGAATTTAATTAATTAATTATGGAAAAAAATGGATTAGAAATTTAATTTTTTGGAAAAACGGATTAGGAAAAATGGTCGGAAAGATTTTCTTTAGGGGTATGACCATTTTTTATAAATTCTAAAAAATTGCGATAAAAACGTAAGCAAAAAATCTAAAAAGGAAATTATTAGTGACTTGGTAAAGTAAGTAAATTGAACTTACAGTATATCAATTAAAAAAGTAATATTCAAAATTCAATGTAATAATCTACTGAAATCACATTTTTAAACGTTAGATTACAAAGAGAAATATTTAGTTTGTAAGAAGAATAACTGATTCAAGAAAAATGATGAATTTACATACGCAACGAAAAGCTTTTAAAACTTTGTACAAAACATATTTTAAAAATGCAGTCAGCTACATAAAACAAAGGGGAAAAAAAGGTTTCCTCGTAAATGCATATTTTATCATAATTTTTACTTTAAGCACTGTTTTCTGCACTCATCCATTCGACCGCTTTTTGACCATCCAAATTTTTCACCTTTAGCAAGTTTGCCACGGCGCAATGGCATATTCATATCCAAATTCCTTCGAATTTTAATATTTTAGATTGGAGAGTTATATGGGAAAAATCAAACTAGGTCCAAAAACTGGAATAGCAAGTCCAGACATTACTGCCATGAAATAACATTAAGCAAAAATTATTACTTAAATATTTAAAAACAAAAAATGCTGAACAAGAAACCTGTTTTTTTTTTTAATGTTCCAATGAGTTATCCTGCTGCAAAATGCAAGTTCTTTTTTCAAAAAAACGATTTCAATTTTTAATAATCGATTCGGAAAAGCTTTTCACATTTGATATCTACAACCTCATGTGCCAAATGATTAATTTTGCTCGTCTTAATTAAAAATTTGTAAAGCTATCTTGGTTTTCAAGTTATTCAGTGTTGCTAAAAATACATGCAATTACATGCATTATGCTTGGCACAAAAACAAAAATACAAAGAAATAAAATCAAATAAAACAAAACAAATCCAGACATAAAACAAGCTTATCAAAAATTAATTAGAAAAGACATGAAAAATTAAATTAAATAAGAAAATGTACTGCATAAACATGTAAATACTCAAGTTTCGACAAGCAACTATCTCACAACGGTATACTCACAAAAAATTAAGATTAATACGAACAGAATTAACACAAATTTTGTTTGACACAGTAAATTAAAAATTCTAAAATTAATCAAATAACTGTAAAAATTAAATTTTCAAATATATAAAACTTAAAAAAGCATTTAAAACGATTACAGCTGCTTTTAATCAAATCGCTCCATGTTTAACCCATCAAATAAATCCAAAAAGCCTTCACTTCGTCAATATCCATTTCTTTAATGCGAACGCATGTGAGCATTTAAATGCTGTTTTCTGCGAAACGATTTACCACACAGGAGACACACAAATGGTTTTACATCGGTATGAATTTTCGCATGTTCTTTCAACGCATAAGATCTCGCGAAAAGTTTTCCACATGTGCCACATTGGTGTGGTTTCTCCCCGGTATGCAATTTCATATGCCTTTTCAAATAAGATTTTTGTTTAAACAATTTCCCGCAACGATCGCATTTGAGGTATTCCTCGGAATGAACTCTCATATGAGTATCCAAATGAATTCTGGACGTAAACTTTTTTGAGCAAACTGTACATTCGTGTGTTTTCCCGGCATGGATTTTCGAATGCCTGTTTAACCCATTTCTGCTCGAAAACGCTTTTGTGCATATTGAGCAACTGCATGTACTAAATACCATGTTTCCAATTTTATCGAAATAGACTTCATGGATTTCCGAATAATGTCTAATCAAAAAACTTCTTTTTTTAAACCTTTTGTAACAAAACTTGCATCTGAGTGGACCTTCATTTTCGGAGTGGACTTCCGCACTGGACTTTAAATAGTATTCAAGACGCAACAACGCATAACAACGTGCGCGTGCCATTTCCAAAAAATCGCGGTCAGTCACAAGTGGAAACGTTTTGCCGACTAAAGAAATAGGCAAGTGTTTTGTTTACTTAAAAATAGTAGGGGTATTATAAATGTTCAGACAAGATCTAAGTCAAGTTTGGACATGCTTGACAACTATTCCAAGAAATTCATGCTCAGTGCCAACACGGTTCTATTTGCTTTTACATGCTTTTAAATTACGCCAGTACATTTTTTTAATGGACCTATGCTTGCTATCCATACTTTGAAAACGTCATAAAACTTTAAAAATTCTGTCCCTGTAACCAAAAATCTGCAAAACCACTTCTCCGAACTTTAAACGTTTCGTACGTTTAACTTATGGCCTACTATTGTCAATTGGAAATTCGTGAATTTTGAACCTTTTCTATCTGAAATAGCAATTTGCAGCACATTCGTCAACAGAACTCAACCTTTAAGAAAATAACTCGGTTGTATTTGATAAATGTTATTCTACACGATATTTTTCAGTTTTACCCAAAACCAGTTTTCCGGTTTTGGGTAAAACTGAAAAAAACCGAAAATTACTCAGTGCAGCACTTACGTTAATAATTTTGGAGGCAAAAATATATAAATATGAATATGAATATAAGAATATGTAAGAGGTATATCCATTTTTATTTCCCATCGTCCATCCTCTTTTTCTCAGTTTTTTCGCATCTTCTGACTGATTTCTGGAGACCTTCGGACTGAAATGTAAGACTGGAATATGAATTCAAAATTCCGGTTCAGGTGCACAGGAAATCAGGATAAAGCAAGAAATACTAATATTTATTAAATATTTAAAAATATTATGCAAATATTTGTTTTCTTTTCAGAGCTCATTCTGAACCACGTAAAGTTTAATACGAAGTGAACAGAGGCAAAAATCTACAATGAGATCGTAAAGCCTTTTGACCCAAAATATTTGTTGCATGAAGAGAGAAATAGAATTAAAAAATAATAGTTCTATTTTCCCGAGATTTTGGCGCCGATACGTTGATGATATTTTCTCCATCCTTAATCGTAAGAAAATCGACCTAAATCAGTTTTTAGAAAAGATAAATAATATACATCCGTCAATTAAATTTACCATGGAAACGGAGGAAGATGGTAAACTTCCCTTCTTGGACTTACTCATAACAAGAAATGGAGACAAATGCGATTTCAATATTTATAGAAAAAAGACCAACAACAACCAATTTATAAATGCCTCCTCGAATCATAATATCAAGCACAAATTAGCTGCCTTCGATTGTGGGGTTCACCGCCTTCTTACTGTTCCTCTAAATTCAGAAGATTTTGAAAAAGAAAAAACCTTCTTGAAAAGGATAGCGATCTCCAATGGTTTTGATCCACCTTTAATCGACAGACTGATTAGGAAGCATCGTGCGTCATTAGATATTCGTAACGTCACCACTTTGAGCCCTGAGTCTAAAAACGATTCAATAAAATGGGTAACAGTTCCGTTCGACAAACATCTATGTAGGAATTTAGATAAAATCTTCGCGAAACATAAATTATCGGTTGCCTTTAAGAACATAAACACCCTAAGGCAAGTCCTAGGTAGCTGTAAAGATCCAATAGCCGCCGAAAATAACTCAGGTATTTATAAAATAAATTGTGGAGACTGCGTTCCTAATACATTTTACATTGGTCAATCACGACGTCGGATTTTAACCCGTTTTAAAGAACACCAAGCTCATTTTTTCAATGATCGTATAGGACGTTCATCACTAGCTGACCATCTCATCGGCACGGGACATGATGTGGAAAAAATTAGTTTGTCCTTAGTGAAATCTGTGAATGATCCTAGACTCCTGGACTCTTGGGAGAGTTTAATCATTTCATTGAACAATGGAAAAGTCCTAAACAGCGATAAAGGACCGATCGTTTCGGACTTGTTCAGCCTCACATCTGAAATCAACTGTGATAAGCTCAAATTTTAGAATTTAATATCAACCTTCATTTGTAATCTTTGAATTTTTCCCCGCACGTGCTCTCTTATTACCTTTGATATGGCAACACTGTCGTTCGTTTTGTTGTTTTTATCAGTCCACCATCATTTATACATGTTATTTATTTGTTTCAATTTTTTAAAATTTTTAATTAATCATGTTACCGAATTTCCAACAGTTTTTTATGCATTTTTTAAGGATATTATTATTACGCTCATTATTTTAACAACCAGTCATTGGTGAGTTTTTCGGAATTCTCTTGAGTTAACGTTTGAAATGTGAAACCTTGATTTCCTAACCTTATTTTGTCTCACCTTAGGGAATTTTTTCATTCTTTTTAATTTTTTCCTTGTTGTTGTTTCAGTCACTGAAGATGGGTGTGCATTTACATACACCCGAAATGTACATTTGACGTTTTAAATAAAAGATTTTAGTGACTTGGAGGAGTTTTTTCAATTTTTCAAAAAAGCATGAAGAGAAGGAAATATTGTATCCTTTTGGGGGAATCTTACTTCCTATAGTGCTAAAACAGGAGGAGACCTTAAATGGAAAAATGTGTTACTTAAAACTTTTAGAAATAAATCTGCTAATAACATAAGAAGTGTTCTGTGCGATGAAGATGAGACATCAATCGGACATGAAAGCATTTCACTGCAGAATGACTACATCGATGACGTAAATCCAACTCCGGAGCCAGTGAATGATCCTCCAGCCTCCTCAAGATTACGACGCACAGCTTCAGCCGGATCATGTTCTGGGCTGGATATGGTTGAAGCTGTGCGCCGAAGTCTTGAGGAGGCTGGGGGTGAAAATGTTGCTGAAGCAGGACGCACTTACTGTCTTCTGGAGTCACCTAAAATAGATTATGCTGCTCATGCAGAAAGCAGTAACTGCCTTCTGGAATCAGGAGCTGCTGCTGAAAATGTTCCTCAAGTTACAAGACCAACTCCGTTGGAGTCAGTGGCAACTGATATTGAAGAAAGTGTTATCTTCGAGGAAATGACACAAGATTTAGCAAGCCTTCTTTGAGATTGCAGAAGGAACATTCTCATAATTCGTAAGAATTTCGGGATGTGGAACTATTTAAAATAATTAGGCGCTTTACTATGCTGACATGTTTCGGTTTAATTTTTTTTTTTAAATATGTCGACATAATAATATTCCCTCTTTCATTCGTTTTTTAATAAAATGTTTTTGTTTCGTTATTATTTATTTAATTGTAAATTTTGCTTCTCACCGTTTTTAAATAATCTAGTCATCCGCAATTCTCTATGTTTTTAATTAATTTAATTCTATGCGAGGTATTTATAATTTTTTAATTTAAAAAATGTCACATGTTTTTTCTTTAATCCTTATTAATGTTGTATGATTCTTGTAGCTCTGATGATGGTTAAAAAATTAAACCGAAACATGTCAGCATAGTAAAGCGCCTAATTATTTTAAATAGTTCCACATCCCGAAATTCTTACGAAATACTACAATTAGGAACGAAATATTCAATAAATTCTCATAATTGTTCCGCCAGAAAACGACATTGTGATAAACAGAGACACGTCTTTAGACGACTTTCTGCCGTATTCAAGAAAAATCAATCGCAAAAGGCGTGTGCGATTCAACTTTTACAATGAACCAGGCATTGACCAAGGGGGCTTGAGGAAGGAGTTTATCAATATCATTGTCAAGGAAGTAGACATGTTGATTATTTTCGAAGGTGTCCAAATCCAAAGCGATATCAAAATGGAAAAAATCGGAATCACCTTCAAAAACTTTGGGCGTAAATGGCCCTCTTGAGTACGTAGTTTTCATCCATTTTTTTTAAACTTTATATGCTAATAAAACTTTTTTCCATTAAAGTAGCTAAAGAACGGAAGAAAGATCACGAGAAGTGGGAGAATGAGAATGATGAGTTTTAGATCGATTCCGATGATGAAACGAAGGACAAGGATTGCGAAGAATAAGTCTGTTCAAATATCTATTATTTTTCAATTTTTTTTGGCTTGTTAAGAGAGACTGACCATTAAAAATATGTTTATGGTCAATGAGTCGTATTTTAAAAACAAGCAAAAGCTTTTGCTTTTGCTTGTTTTTAAATATTGCAAAAGCTTTTGCTTTTGCTTGTCAACATATGTAAGTATTGTCAACAATATGTAAGTTTCTTTGTACTTATTTAAGTTTAAATGAGTTTTGCAAAACCTAATTTACCATATTTTAACTTAATTAAGTTTAAATAAACTTGTTTAAGTTCATTTAAAGAACTTAAGCAAAAGCAAAAGCTTTTACTTGTTTTTAATATACGACCTATATCTTTACTATTTTAGTCAGTTAATTAAATAATTTTTGGACAGCAAATATTAAATAAATATTATATATATTATAACAGAAAATAATTCGTTTCAAGTGATGTTTTACTAACTGACAAATTCCAGAAATAAACAAGCAATGCATTTATAAAATAAAACTCCGTTAAACAGGTACGAAAATGTCATTAGACTGTTAAAAAATATTTCGCTAGAGTTTTTGCTTTAAAATTTCTGCTTTTCGTAAGTCATGACGACCAAATGAAGAAGTCTTGATGAAGGTCAAATTCCCCCACAGAAGGTGTGGGGGATTTTGACCTTCATCAAGTTCCTGGGCATTTTACGATGTACTCATATCCATCTTCGTTTAGGAATTAAGAAGACGGATAATTTGAAAGAAAAATTCGAGCCGCCTCCCCCCCTCCCCCCGTAGATACCAAACGTAATACTTGAACGGTCCCAAGTATTACTTAAGGAGCAGATTGGAAGGGGGGAGGGGGCAAAGAGAAAGCTATCTCCCAAAATCGAATGTTAAAGCTTTAACCTCCTTGTGGAAGGCGGTCGAAAAATGACCGAATCGGACTTTCCACATACATGAATGGCCCAAACAAAATAAATAATCACAACGAGATTACTCCATACACCGGAAATGCTTCGGTATATCTACCCACACACTCGGATAAAAAAAAAATTCATAATTGGAGGCTTACCGGCCATGGGTGTAACATACCATGAAGCTTTTTTTCTAATCCAAAGTCATGGAGCGAAGATACGGAAGCACTTCCAGAGCTTGGATTGGACTAATCTCAACAGTAGGATTATTCTTCCAACAGAGTCATAGGATTATTATAGAAAAGAAAATATTAAAATTCTGTCTTCATTACGAAAAAGCCCAAAAATAATGTTGCTTCTCAAATAACCTTCAATACTAACAAAAACTTGGTTTCCGAAGATACGCCCGACATTGAAATACAAATAAAAATAAAATAAATCCAACAAAAAATATTAACACATTAAAATTTAAAAAACAGTAACAAATACACGAATGAATGCGACGACAGATCAATGCAATGCCTGTTAAAACAAGCTGTCTTTCGATTTGCTTTTCTATGAGATAAGACGAACATAAAGAGTTTGATTTTAGTACGCATCCTACTAATCAAATGACAGCACTCCTTGTTTTAGATCAAACAGTACAGAGGACTCATTATTTCGTCATGGTCTTTAAATTTTTTGATGAACACATTTTTGATGTTGTTTGCAACCTTTTTCGGTTTTAAACATTCGACCACATATCTTGCACTGAAATGGTTTTTCCTTCGTGTGAACACTTGCATGTCTATTCAAGCCATCCCAGCGTGCAAACCTCTTGCAACATATCGCACATTCGTACGGCTTTTCTCCCGTGTGCTGTCTTAAATGGGTTTTTAACCGATATTTCAGTCTAAATTTTGCAGAGCATATTGCACATTCGTAAGGTTTTTCGTTGGAATGGAATCTCATGTGGCACGTTAAATCTGATTCATACAAAAACATTTTACCGCATTCCGAGCACAGGAAATGTTTTATCCCAGAGTGCACTCTTTTAAAATGACTGTTTAAATTTCTTTTTAGAATAAAACGTTTTAAACAGACTTTGCACTGAAATGCTGTTAATCCGGTATGAGTGATCAGATGGCGCTGTAATTCGTAGTCGTATTTGAACTTCTTAGGGCACGCGTAACACTTAAACCGTTTTTCTTCATTGCCAGACATTTTTCAAAATTAAAACAGTCAGATGTTACCATGAAAATGGTGTGCAATACTTTTAAATGAGTGTAATGATAAGAGAAGACTGAATTAAACCCAAGCAGAATGTGTTCAGACTAGAAACAAGGCAAGAATAAACTCTCGTTCGGACATGCAAAAACACGAAAATAATCTATTTCAAAATATTTAACTTATGCAACTTTGTTTCTTTTTACTGACAATGTAGACTGCTGCAAGGAAAAACATAGCTCCGATTCAGCGTATTTTGCGATGAACGCTTCTTTAATCCGGAAAAAGAATATCGTCAGATTTTGTATTCAAAGTGTATGATAAAGACGTAACATTTCATCAATTTGTCGCCCGACATTAAAATGAAAACAAGATACAATAAATCAAACATAAAAAATATTAACAAACTAAAATTTAAAAAACATTAACAAATACAATTTTAGATTCCCAATGAATGCGACAGACAATGCAGTGTCACTTAAAACAAGCTGCCTTTCGATTTGCTTTTCTATGACATATGACAAACATAGAGTTTAAATTTAGTACATATTCTACTAATCAAATGACAGCACTCCTTTATTTAGATGAAACAATTTAGAGGACTCATTATTTCGCTCTAGTCTTTAAACATTTTTATGAATATGTTTTTGATGTTTTTTGCAATTTTCTTTGGTTTTAAACCTTACACCACATATCATGCACTGAAATGGTTTTTCCTGCATGTGAAAACTTGCATGACTTCGTAAATGACTTAACTGAGAAAACGTCCTGGTGCAAATTTCACATTCATACGGTTTTTCCCCAGTGTGAATTTTTGCATGAGTTCGCAAACTACTTAAACGTGAAAACCTCCTGAAACAGATTTCACATTCATATGGTTTTTCCCCAGTGTGAATTCTTGCATGAATCTTCAATTCGTTTAATTGTGAAAACCTTTTTAAACATATCACACATCCGTACGGCTTTTCTCTTGTATGGACTCTTAAATGCCTAGTTAAATGATATTTCAGTTTAAATTTTACAGAGCATACCCCGCATTCATAAGGTCTTTCGGTGGAATGAAGTTTCATGTGAGTATTTAACTCTGATTTAAACAAAAACATTTTACCGCATTCCGAGCACAGGAAACGTTTTTCCGTATTGGAGTGATTTCTTTTAATATGAGCAGTTAAATAATCTTCTAGTGTAAAACGTTTTAAACAGACTTTGCACTGAAATGGCTTTAATCCCGTATGAAGGATCAGATGACGCTGTAAATGGCAGGCGTATCTGAACTTCCTAGGGCACGCGTAGCACTGAAAACGCTTTTCTTTATCATTAGACATTTCCCAATTCCCTACGAATACTGAAGTTTTAAATGCTTTCAAAAGAACAACGAGACTAAGTGCACTGGAACAGTACTTGCTCAGACAAGGAACAAGAATGATTTGCGATTAGACAACGAAAAGCATTTACTTCAAAAAATTAATCTGACCTGCACCTGCTACTTTTTACACTGCGATCCTAATTTACAATACTTATATTTAGCTTCTGAATGCGAGCGGTTCAAGAATAATTCTACGTTTCAGAAGTTAAATATTGGTTTGACAGTTTGTGTTCACAAGTCTGATAACGGAGCAATATTCAATACAAACTAAAGTATTAAGAATTACAACTCCGTCAAACTTAATTATAACAAGTTCCATCGCCTTATTTTATTATTACAAAGCAACAGGGCAACAGGTATCTTTTCTGAAACTTACATATTTGATTCTCTTCATTTTCTCAAATATATATTTCAAAAATCATCAGTTGTCCTTTTTCTCAAATGACCACTACTACTAACTAAGGCCAAAAAAATTAAGTTTTTTTTTTAAAGATTAACTACACGAAAAAAATCTACATAAAAATATTTAACTTATGCAATAACAACAAATTACAACTTCTGCTTCAAAAATGTTTCTTAATTCAAGATTTTGTGCATTTCTTTCATTAAAATTATATGCACTGGGTTTATATCACACCCAGAGAAATCAGATCATATCAAATCAAGAACTTGGAATGATTCCTGTAACCCATCTTTCACAGGTTTTCAATTGGAGTAACTACATTAAGCAGTTCTTTAAAAATTTTTATGCTTAAATGTAATCTGTGAAAGCCGTCATCGAATTGAGAAGATTTTATAAACATTTTGTAAGATGCCCATTAACGAAAAATGTTTTTATAGCAAACAAAACATGAGTGAGGATAAACAAAAGCAGACTATCTTAAAGCAAACTGTTAAGCAGGACAGACTCTAACATTTTGTTTGAAAAATAAACTCCTCGAATACAGTCATCGGGTTACCTCTGAAGTTTATTTCTTCCAAAAAATTATTTCGGCTCAACTGAATGCCAGTGAATTAAAAATATTAAAATAGGGCATTTTCGGGTATTTTTATTTTTTAGAATATGTTCTTGTTCCATTTTTAAACCATCATTTTTAAATTTTTATTTTTGAAAAACTTTGGAGTGAAAATAAAGCACAGGAATTAAAAAAATTATTTGTATCATAAAAAGTATTTAAAAAAATTATTTCCTGTATGCTATAATTTATTAAAGTTGGGGCTTAAAAATTTTAAATCAAAACGGTGGGAATAAGACGTCACAGCGCCGAAGCGTTGTGACGTCATATATGACGACATATCGTTCTGTCCGATAAAAGTCTTTAAGAATGCGGTGGCTTGGTTCATAAACATTGAAAGCATCGCATTCTATGACAAATTTTCCGGCAGAACGACATTAACATATGACGTCAAAAGACTTTTGCGCTTATTCCGAAAGTTTTGATTTACAATTTTTAAGCCCCAAACTTAACAACATTTTCCATACGAAAAAAATTTTCATTAATACTATTTATTAGACAAATAATTCTTAAAGTTCGTGTACTTAATTTTTACACCAAAATTTTTCAAAATTAAACACTTGAAAATACCCTATTCTGTCTTCATTTATCAATTTAAAAAAATGTAGATTACAAGTGGATTTCTGGACATTTTTCACAACATTTTCACGTGATTTCCACCAGATTTCCACCAGCTCGTGGATAATTTCTCTAGGTACAAAAAAGCTTAAAAGTAATATTCCTTCTGAAAAATCTTTCCATAGAAATAAAAATTGGGTTTTCGACATTTCCCCCGACATTAAAATGCAAAACAAAATACAATTAGTCAAACATAACAATTCATAAATACACACACTTAGATTCAAAATGAATGCGACACACAATTTACCGTCTTGTTAAAAAAACTGTCTTTCGGCACGCTTTTCAATAAAATATGCCGAACAGAAACAAATTGAAATTAATATAATTAATACTAGTCAAATCACCCCTTTTTTAGGTGAAAAAAATCCAGAGGACTCATTTCGTTAACCTGTCTTTAAACATTTCGATGAAAATTTTGTATATGTTTTTTGCAACTTCGGTCTCTTTTAAACCCTGCGCCACACGTCATGCACTGAAATCGGTTTTCTTCCACGTGAACACTTGCGTGATTTCGCAAAGCACTCAAACCTGAAAACCTTTTACAACAAATTTCACATTCATATGGTTGTTTCCCAGTGTGAATTCTTGCATGGTCCTTCAAATGATGCAATAGCGAAAACCTCATTAAACATATATAACATTCATAGGGCTTTTCTCCTGTATGCCGTCTTAAATGATTATTTAAATGATATTTCCGTTTAAATTTTGCAGAGCATTTTTCGCATTCATAAGGTCTTTCATTGGAATGAAGTTTCACGTGAGAATTTAAATTTGATTTTAACAAAAACATTTTACCGCATTCCGAGCACAGGAAACTTTTTTTCGTATCGGAGTGATTTCTTTTAATATGAGCAGTTAAATAATCTTTGAGCGGAAAACACTTTAAACAGACCTTGCACTGAAATGGTTTTAATCCCGTATGAATGATCAGATGACGCTGTAAATACCGGTCAAGTTTAAACGTTTTTGGGCACGCGTAACACTGAAAACGCTTTTCTTTATCTTCAGACATTTTCTAAGTCCGCACGAATACTAAAATGCTGTGGTTTCAAATGCTTTGAAAGGAACCACGAGACTAAAATGCACTGGAACAGTAATTGTTCAGACAAGAAACAAGAGAGATTCGCGTTTTGACAACGAGATTCACGAAAAGGATCTATTTCAAAATACTGATCTTATATGCATCTGCTTCTTTTTACAATTTCCAGTATCTATACTTTTTTTCGGAAATTTTCCCTACGAGCAGATTTAAAAACTTTACGTTGATTGGTGGCGAAGAACTGATTTTTAATTTTCTGGTCAAAAACATCTAACTAATGCTGAGAACCCTAATTTGTAATATTTATGTTTAGCTTCCGTAGGCGAGCGGTTCAAGCATAATTCTACGTTGCAGAAGCTAAGCATTGCTTTGAGAGTTTGTGTTCACAAACTTGATAACAGTGCAATGTGTGTAGCATATTCAGTACAAACTGAAATATTGAAGATTACAACTCCGACTAATTATAACTGTTCGTTTGCTAAAGCTATCGGTTCTCCTAATTTGATTCATGATCAATAAATCAAATGCGTACATACCAAAAAAAATGGATCATAAAATAATTATAACTGTTCTTTCACCGTATTTTAATATTACAAGGTTTTGTTTCGATAATAAACGACTCATGTACAGTAAACGGACTCAACTTTATTGCTTCCAAAAAACGATTTTTAGCTCAACTGAATACCAGTGAATAAAAAATATTCAAATTCTTTCTTCATTACAAAATTAAAAAAAACTGGTAAAATACAAGCGGATTTAAAAACTTTGTCTATTAATTTTTCACGAGATTTCCAACAGCTTTTTACCAATTATCCACGGTCCACAAATTTTCCGCCAGATTCGCATCAGCTTGTGGTTAATTTGTGGAAAACTGGTGGAAACCTCGGGGGAAATAGGTAGAAAAATTTTTAACATCCAAGTGTATGTCACTAGTAAAATATTTTGTCTGGGTACAAAAGAGCCGAAAAATAATATTCCTTCTAAAAAATCCTTCCATACAAATAAAAATTGAAGCTTTAGCCTGACATTACAATGGAAAACAAATTAAAATTAATCAAACATAAAAATTAATAAATACACACTTAGATATAAAATGAATGGGACACACAACATAGCGTCTTGTTAAAAAAGCTGCCCTTTCATTTGATTTTCTGTAAAATATGCAAAACAGAAACAGTTCAAAATTAGTATAATTACTATATTAGTCAAATCACTCCTAGCTTTTGGTGAAAAAATTCCAGAGGATTCATATCGTTAGTCTTTAAACAATTCGGTGAACATATTTGTGATGTTGTTTCCAACTTCCTTTGGTTTTAAACCTTGCACCACATGTCGTGCACAGAAATGGCTTTTCCACCATGTGCACATTTGCATGATTTCGCAAACTACTCAAACGACAAAACTTTTTGAAACAAATTTCACATTCGTATGGTTTTTCCCCGGTGTGAATTCTTGCATGATGATTCAAGGTACGCAAGGATGAAAACATTTTGGAACATGTCACACATTTGTATATCGTTTCTCCTCTATGCCATCTTAAATGTATATTTAAATGATTTTTCCGTTTAAATTTTTCAGAGCATATCCCGCATTCATAATGTCTTTCATTTGAATGAAATTTCATGTGCCCATTTAAATCTGATTTATAGTAAAACATTTTACAGCATTCCGGGCACTGGAAACGTTCCGACAAATCGGAGTGAATTTTTCTAAAATGTACAGTTAAATAACATTCGAATGTAAAACGTTTTAAACAGACTTGGCACTGAAATGGTTTTAATCCCGTATGAGTGATCAGATGACGCTGTAACCACCAGCCATTTTTGAACTTCTTCGGGCACGCGTAACACTGAAAACGCTTTTTTTTATCGTCAGACATTTTCCAATTCCGTACGATCACTAAGAATTCTATAATTTAAAATGCTTTGAAAAGATCAACGAGACTAAAGTGGACTGGAACAGTAATTGTTCAAACAAGGAACAAGAGTGATTCGGGTTTTGACAACGAACTTCATGAAAAGCATCTATTTCAAAATACTAATCTTATATATATCTGCTTCTTTTTACAATTTCCAGCATCTATGCTTTTTGCAGAGATTTCACACATGAGCAGACTTAAAACTTTATGTTGATAAATGGTGAAGATTTTATTTTTCATTTTCTAGTCAAGTATTAGCTAATGCTTAGAATCCTAATTTGTAATGTTTATGTTTAGCTTCCGAAAGAGAGCGGTTCAAGAATTTTTTTATGTTTCAAAAGCTAAACATTGGTTTAAGTGTTTCTGTTCACAAGTCTGATAACCACGCAATGTGTGCAATGCATTCAGTACAAAATAAATGATTGAAAATTATAACTCCGTCAAACTTAAATATAACTGCTCCACCGCCTTATTTAAATATTACAAGGCAACAAGTATCCTTTCTCAAACGTCCTTATTCTTAAATTCTTGCACTAAGGCTGGATCGAAATTCAAAAATTTTGGAATTTAAAAATGCCTGATAGCGCAATCGCTGTGGCTTATCATTTGCAAAAATTTTACCCTTTTCGAATTTTTTTAAAAATTGTGTCTTGGTGTGGTGAAATAGGGTGAAAGTTTTCGAAAATCCCATAGGGGATGAAAATTCGGCTTTTGTATTATTGTGAAAAAAGTACTGTTTCGTATTGGATTTTCGGCGTTCGAAAATGAAATCTGTTTGTGTCCAGCTTTTTCTGTTCTTGAGATACAGGCCAAGCTCGCCGTAAAAATGTCAAAATTCTAAAATTTTAATATTTTTATCGTATTTTTTACAATAACTCAGGAACAGAAATAGCTAGGCGCGAACCGACTTAATTTTAGAAATCTACGTTAAAAATACAATAGAAATCGGTACTTTTTACACAAAAATCTAGAAGTCAAATTTTCATTCCTTTAAAGTTTTCCAAAACTTGAACCCTTTTGCGCACCCTCTAGACGACCCTCTAGACGCTAAAAATATTTCGAAAAGAAATTTTTCTTTTTTTAAATAGTTAAATCACAGCGATTGCGCTACCAAGCATTTTAAAAATCCAAAATTTTTTTTTTCGACCTACCCTAACGTGCATCCTACGTAAATACATTTTGTCTGGGTACAAAAAAAAAACCAAAAATAATGTTGCTTCCGAAAAATCCTTCCATACAAATAAAAATTGGAGCTTTAGCCCGATATTAAAATGGAAAACTTAACACAGTTAATCAAACATAAAAAATATTAAATACATAAAATGAATGCGACACACTACATAGAGTCTTGTTAAAAAAGATGCCCTTCGATTGACTTTTCTATAAAACATATAAGACAGAAACAGTTCGAAATTAGTATAAATACTAACAGTTAAATCACTCCTTGCTTTACGAGAAAAAATTCCAGCGGTCATTTTGTTCCAGTCTTTAAACATTTCAATGAGCAAGATTTTCATGTTGTTTGCGAATTCGTTCGCTTTTAAACCTGGCCCCACATGTCCTGCACTGAAATGGTTTTTCCTCTGTGTGAACACTTGCGTGATTTTGCAAAGCACCCAAATTAGAAAACCTCCTGTAACAAATTTCACATTCGTATGGTTTTTCCCCAGTGTGAATTCTTGCATGCTTTTTCAAGTCACTCAAATGTAAAAAGCTCTTGGAACATATCGCGCATTCGTACACATTTACTCCTCTATGCCATCTTAAATGTATATTTAACTGATTTTTCCGTTTAAATTTTGCAGAGCATATTCCGCATTCATAATGTCTTTCATTGGCATGAAGTTTTATGTGATAGGTTAACTTTGATTTATGCCAAAACATTTTACCGCATTCCGAGCACAGGAAACGTTTTTTCGTATCGGAGTGCATCATTTTAATATGAGTAGTTAAATAATCTTCTTGCAGAAAACGTTTTAAACAGATTTGACACTGAAATGGTTTTAATCCCGTGTGAGTTATCAGGTGACGCTGTAATTGATAGTCGTATTTGAACCTCTTAGAGCACGCGTAACACGGAAAACGCTTTTCTTTATTGTCAGACATTTTCCGATTCCGTACGAATACTAAAATACTGTAGTTTTAAATGCTTTAAAAAGAACCAAGAGACTAAATTGCACTGGAACAGTAATTGTTCAGACAAGGAACAAGAATGATTCGCGTTTAGACAACGAACTTCACGGAAAGCATCTACTCAATGTATTAATCTTACGTCCACTTCCATCTTTTTACACTATATAGTACCCATATTCTTTTTTAGAAATTTCACACATAAGCAGCCTTTGGTTGGTGGTGAAGAACTGATTTTTTGTTTTCTAGTCAAAAATTATTAACTAAAGCTGAGAACCCTAATTTGTAATACTATGTTTAGCTTCCAAAGGCGAACGGTACAAGAATAATCCTAGTTACAGACGCTAAACATTGGTTTGAGAGTTTGGGTTCAGAAGCCTGATTAAAGTGCAATGTCTATAGTACATTCAGTACAAACTGAAATGTTGAAAATTATAAACTCCCTCAAACTTAAATTATAACTTTCAATCGCTTTATTTGAATGTTACAAGGCAACAGGTATCCTTTCTCATACGTTCGTACTGTAAACTCTACGTTTTCTCAAATACCCATTTTAAAAATTTTCAGTTACACTTTATCTCAAATAATCCCTCCTTAAAAAGGAGATTTTCTCAAACATCCTGCAGCCACTTTCTCAGTCTAAATCCTCAAAAACAAGCAGCACTTAAAGATTGTACTGCAAAGGAGAACCGCAGTACAATTCCATTTTTTTAACAAACAGAAAAAAAAAAACAATGAGCAACAATTTTAAACGGCAATAATAAATGGCGCATCTCATAAATAAGCGAATCAAGGCAGCAGTAACAGTTTAAGTCCAGCGAAAAAAATTTGGGTCAAAATTTTAAAAAGTGAAAATTTTTAAATGAATTATTTTTGTTTAATATTCACGCTATGTCTCCACTTGATAATTAGTATATCCTACAATAAATTTCAGACCCGGAAATAGACTTGGTATCTCCACTCGGATTATTCGCACTTCAAAATAATGTCCCAATCTAATATACTAAAGTTTCATCGTCCCTCTGTTTGTTTGTTTGTTTGTTTGTATGTCCGTCGACAGAAAACTTTAAAAATCTGGCTAAATTCGAAAAAAGGTCCTAAAAATTTGAAATTTGCACCAAAAAATCGCATTTTTTTTTCTCTTTTTTTTCCCCTTTTTCCCGATTTTTTTCCCCCCTTCCCGAATCCGGGATTTTTAAAAAACCGGGAAAAAAAAACGAAATAAAATAAAGTCGCAGCGGGGAAACGGTACTCGCTGGTAAAAAACTCGTGCGCGCGTCCCGTCTTTTCGCCTTTTTCCCGGGTCCCGGTTTTAAATTTCGACGATCCGTTTTAAAAAAAACATTCCTCAGGTCTTTCCGATCCTTTTAAAAAAAATCCCGACCTTTTCCGACAATTTTTTACCTTCCAAATCAAACATTGAAAAACGAACACGGAAAAAAAAAAGGTGTCAAAATGGCGTTCCGTTTTCAGACGTTTTCAAGGTCTAAAAATCGTCCGAAAAAAAAAAACCAAAAACGAAAAATAATCTACGAAAAAAGAGGGATCGAACGAACCCGCTCCCGAATTTTTCCGATTCCGGGAAAGGTTCGAAATCGCGATTCGAAAAAAGGGAAATTCCATGCAAAATCGTGCAAGATTTTACAAACTCGGGATAGGGAAATCAACGTACGGTGATGAGGACGCATTTCATAGGTAACCTTCGATACGGCAGCGTAGTCTGGTCGGTAGAAGCGTCGCTTCGCTGCCCTCGGTAACCGTGTTCGGTTCCCGTATTGAATCATTTTTTTTTTCTTTTTTTTTTTCCCAACATTTTAATCACAATTTGACTTTAATTATTTTGCAGCCGTTTTTAAAAATGGACCTTTATTATTTGAAAATGTTTTAAAATTTAAAATTTAAAATTAAAAAAAAAAAAAATAGAAATGGGGGGTTTCTTTTTCTCTTCTTTTTTTTTTTCGCACTATTTTATTCACCCTTTCATTAACTTAAATAATTTTCTTGCATTTTAAGCCGAATTTAATAATTTTCATGAATTTTAGGTTGAGTTTAAAAATTATTTTGGATTCCAACTGACCGGGGCGAGGCCGAAGGCCGAGCTGCGTTTCATACGGGCCTCTTGCCTACATTCCTTATCAAGATCCCTGGGCGAGGCCGAAGGCCGAGCTGCGTTTCTTGCATCGGGCGGTGGTTTAGCTTATCCCCCATCATGATCATTCTCGTGCGAGGCCGAAGGCCGAGCTGCGTTTCTTGCATCGGGCGGTGGTTTAGCTTATCCCCCATCATGATCATTCTCGTGCGAGGCCGAAGGCCGAGCTGCGTTTCATACGGGCCTCTTGCCTACATTCCTTATCAAGATCCCTGGGCGAGGCCGAAGGCCGAGCTGCGTTTCTTGCATCGGGCGGTGGTTTAGCTTATCCCCCATCATGATCATTCTCGTGCGAGGCCGAAGGCCGAGCTGCGTTCATACGGGCCTCTTGCCTACATTCCTTATCAAGATCCCTGGGCGAGGCCGAAGGCCGAGCTGCGTTTCTTGCATCGGGCGGTGGTTTAGCTTATTCCCCATCATGATCATTCTCGTGCGAGGCCGAAGGCCGAGCTGCGTTTCATACGGGCCTCTTGCCTACATTCCGTATCAAGATCCCTGGGCGAGGCCGAAGGCCGAGCTGCGTTTCTTGCATCGGGCGGTGGTTTAGCTTATTCCCCATCATGATCATTCTCGTGCGAGGCCGAAGGCCCAGCTGCGTTTCATACGGGCCTCTTGCCTACATTCCTTATCAAGATCCCTGGGCGAGGCCGAAGGCCGAGCTGCGTTTCTTGCTTTGTTTGATAGTGCAGCTGCACTTCCCCATTCCGGCCGCCAGGCGGCCGGTCATTCTGGCGCGCGAAGCGCGCGGGGGGGGACCCGAAATCGCGAAGCGATTTTGGGGGGGGCCCAGCCCCCCTCTAGCGAAAAAGGGGCGCGTAGCGCCCCGTTGCGCTAGTCTGATATACTAAAGTTTCATCGTCCCTCTGTTTGTTTGTTTGTTTGTTTGTATGTCCGTCGACAGAAAACTTTAAAAATCTGGCTAAAATCGAAAAAAAATCGGAAAAATTTGAAATTTGCACCAAAAAATCACATTTTTTTTTCTCTTTTTTTCCCCCTTTTCCCGATTTTTTTCCGCCCTTCCCGAATCCGGGATTCTCAAAAAACCGGGGAAAAAAAACGAAATAAAATAAAGTCACAGCGGGGAAACGGTACTCGCTGGTAAAAACTCGTGCGCGCGTCCCGTCTTTTCGCGTTCCTCCCGGGTCCCGGTTTTAAATTTTGACGATCCGTTTAAAAAAAAACATTCCTCATGTCATCCCGATCATTTTAAAAAAAATCCCGACCTTTTCCGACAATTTTTTACCTTCCGAATCAAACATTGAAAAACGAACACGGAAAAAAAAAAAGGTGTCAAAATGGCGTTCCGTTTTCAGACGTTTTCGAGGTCTAAAAATCGTCCGAAAGAAAAAAACCAAAAACGAAAAATAATCTACGAAAAAAGAGGAATCGAACGAACCCGCTCCCGAATTTTTCCGATTCAGGGAAAGGTTCGAAATCGCGATTCGAAAAAAGGGAAATTCCATGCAAAATCGTGCAAGATTTTACAAACTCGGGATAGGGAAATCAACGTAGGGTGATGAGGACGCATTTCATAGGTAACCTTCGATACGGCAGCGTAGTCTGGTCGGTAGAAGCGTCGCTTCGCTGCCCTCGGAAACCGTGTTCGGTTCCCGTATTGAATCATTTTTTTTTTTTTTTTTTTTTTTTTTTTTTTCCAATATTTTAATCACAATTTGACTTTAATTATTTTGCAGCCGTTTATAAAAATGGACCTTTATTATTTAATAATGTTTTAAAATTTAAAATTAAAAAAAAAAAAAAATAGAAATGGGGGGTTTCTTTTTCTCTTCTTTTTTTTTTTCGCACTATTTTATTCACCCTTTCATTAACTTTAATAATTTTCTTGCATTTTAAGCCGAATTTAATAATTTTCATGAATTTTAGGTTGAGTTTAAAAATTATTTTGGATTCCAACTGACCGGCGCGAGGCCGAAGGCCGAGCTGCGTTTCTTGCATCGGGCGGTGGTTTAGCTTTTCCCCATCATGATCATTCTCGTGCGAGGCCGAAGGCCGAGCTGCGTTTCATACGGGCCTCTTGCCTACATTCCTTATCAAGATCCCTGAGCGAGGCCGAAGGCCGAGCTGCGTTTCTTGCATCGGGCGGTGGTTTAGCTTATCCCCCATCATGCTCATTCTCGTGCGAGGCCGAAGGCCTAGCTGCGTTTCATACGGGCCTCTTGCCTACATTCCTTATCAAGATCCCTGGGCGAGGCCGAAGGCCGAGCTGCGTTTCTTGCATCGGGCGGTGGTTTAGCTTTTCCCCATCAAGATCATTCTCGTGCGAGGCCGAAGGCCGAGCTGCGTTTCATACGGGCCTCTTGCCTACATTCCTTATCAAGATCCCTGGGCGAGGCCGAAGGCCGAGCTGCGTTTCATACGGGCCTCTTGCTCACATTCCTTATCAAGATCCCTGGGCGAGGCCGAAGGCCGAGCTGCGTTTCTTGCTTTGGGCGGTGGTTTAGCTTACCGCCCATCAGTATCATTCTCGTGCGAGGCCGAAGGCCGAGCTGCGTTTCATATGGGCCTCTTGCTTACATTCCTTATCAAGATCCCTGGGCGAGGCCGAAGGCCGAGCTGCGTTTCTTGCTTTGGGCGGTGGTTTAGCTTACCGCCCATCAGTATCATTCTCGTGCGAGGCCGAAGGCCGAGCTGCGTTTCATACGGGCCTCTTGCTCACATTCCTTATCAAGATCCCTGGGCGAGGCCGAAGGCCGAGCTGCGTTTCATATGGGCCTCTTGCTTACATTCCTTATCAAGATCCCTGGGCGAGGCCGAAGGCCGAGCTGCGTTTCTTGCTTTGTTTGATAGTGCAGCTGCACTTCCCCATTCCGGCCGCCCGGCGCCGGTCATTCTGGCGCGCGAAGCGCGCGGGGGGGGACCCGAAATCGCGAAGCGATTTTGGGGGGGGCGTAGCCCCCCTCTAGCGAAAAAGGGGCGCGTAGCGCCTCGTTGCGCTAGTATATATACAATATCTGTCATTTTCTAGTCCGAACTTGCAGAGTGAAGACATCATCAGTGTACATTGGATACTCTAATTTATTACTTGATAATTGCCCAATTTCTCATAAAGTGGAGGGGGCGCAGCATCAAAGTTTTCTTGCAAAGTAAAAACTTGTAGTAGGTACATGTTTGAATGAGACTTCTGGTTACAAAATTAAAATTTTAAAAGATTAGAAAGCGAGTAAAGCTTATCACTGAATTACTTTTCGGTGGATGCAGCAATATTTTTCCCCTTGTTCCACTGAAATTTTCCAATGAACCCGGCATTGATCAAAGAGGCTTGAGGAGGGAGTTTTTCAGGATCATTGAGGAGAAAATACAAATGAATAATATCGAAGGTGTCGAAGAAAAGAAACATCATAGTTTGTGCTTAAAAGCTATATCAAAAAAACTACTGGGAAATAGGTAAAATTGTGCCTTGCTATTGTTCATTTTTTCTTTGCATATATTCCAAAGAATAGTTGCCGTAGATGATGGCGAGAGTTAATGTAATTTAGAAAAACTCATTTTTGGGTGACATTTTTGAGACCAACTCAATTAGGCCACAACATTTTCGGTGAGTTTGCCTAATTAGACGAACTCACCCAAATATTTTTTATCTACATATCTGGTTTATGGTTATGGTGGTATGGTATGGTGTGGTGGTATGGTATGGTGGTATGGTTATGGCGGTATGGTCATGGTGGTATCTACATATCTGGTATATGGGTATGGTTTATGGTGGTTATCAACATATTTGGTTTTTGATTTTTCTTTCTCCAAGCACGAATTTCTAATATTAAATAAATAACAGAAAAAAAGTCATTGTAAGTGACATTTTATTAACTGACAAATTCCGTAAATAAACAAGCAATGCTTTTCTAAAATAAATCTCCGTTAAATAGCTACGAAAACATTCAAAAATATAAATATAAGACAGTTAAAACATATTTCGACAGTTTTTGCTACAACTTTTCGACCACAAAATGGGTGGGGGAGTCATGACTTACGAAAAGCATTTCGCAAGTCATGACTCCCTCACCTCTTCTGTGGTCGTTTGACCTTCATCAAGCCCCTGGGCCATTTTTCGATCTACTTATATCCATCCTCCTTCAGGAATTAATTAAAAATACGGTCAGTTCGAAAGAATAATTCAACCCTCCCTTTCCTCGATACCAAACGTAATACTTCAACGACTCCTTAAGATTGGATCACTTTCATGGGATATTTAAGTGTTACGTAAGGAGTAGCTTGGCGGCGGGGGCAAAGAGAAAGGATTCACCAAAATTCGAATTTTAAACACCTAACGTCCTTGTGGAAGAAGATCGAAAAATTACGAAATCGTGCTTTCTTAACACTTGAATGGCCCTAACAAAAGAAATAATCACAACGCGGTTATTCCATCCACTGGAAGTGTTTCGGTGTATCTACCCGCACACTCGGATAAAAGAAAGTCACAATAGGATGATTACCGGCCACGGATATGACATATCATGAAGCTTTTTTTCTAATCCAAAGTCATGGAACGAAGATACGAAAGCACTTCCAGAGCTTGGATTGGAATAATCTCGAAAGTAGGATTATTCCTCGAAGTTAGACAATTCTTTTAGAAAAAAAGAAAAAAAAAAAAAAAAAAAAAAAAAAAAAGATTAAAATTTTGTCTTAATTACGAAAAAGCACAAAAAAACGTTGATTCTAGAATATCCTTCAATACTACTCCAAAAACTGGATTTTCGAGGTTTCGCCCGACAATAAAATGCAAATAAAATACAATAAGTCAAACATAAAAAATATTAACAAATTAAAATTTAAAAAAACATTAACAAACACACTTTCAGAATCCGAATGAATGCGAAAGACAACGTAGTGCCTGTTAAAACAAGCTGTCTTTCAATTTGCTTTTCAATGAAATATGGCAAACATAAACGATTAAATTTTAGTACAAAATCTACTAATCAAATCATATCACTGCTAGTTTTTAGAAGACTCATTATTTTGTCATAGTCATTAAACATTTTCATGAAAATCTTGGATATGTTTTTTGCAACTTCCTTTGCTTTTAAACCATGCGCCACATTTCATGCACTGAAATGGTTTTTCCTCCGTGTGAACCCCTGCATGTTTTCGCAAACTACTCAAATGACAAAACTTCCTGGAACAAATGTCACATTCGTGAGGTTTTTCCCCAGTGTGAATTACTGCATGATTCTTTAAGGAACTCAAACGTGAAAACCTCTTGGAACATATCGCACATTCGTACGGTTTTTCTCCTGCATGTCGTCTCAAGTGCAGATTTAAATAACGTTTCAGTTTAAATTTCGCAGAGCATATCCCGCATTCGTAAGGTCTTTCGTTGGAATGAAGTTTCATGTGAGTATTTAACTTTGATTTAAACAAAAACATTTTACCGCATTCCGAGCACAGGAAACTTTTCTTCGTATCGGAGTGCATTGCTTTAAAATGTTTAGTTAAATATTCTTTTAGAGTAAAACATTTTAAACACACTTGGCACTGAAATGGTGTTAATCCCGTATGAGTGATCAGATGACGCTGCAATTTATTGTTGTATTTGAACGTCTTAGGGCACACGTAACACTTAAACTGCTTTTCTTCATCTTGAGACATTTTTCAAAATTACAACAGTCAGATATTATTACGAAAATAAAATACTAATTACTTTTAAATGAGTGAAATGATAAGATGAGACTGAATTCAACCCAAGCAGAAAGTGTTCAGACTAGAAACTAGTGATGGACCACAAGACGAGACAAGACAATATATGTATTGTCTTGGACAAGAAAAAACAAAAGGTGCATGCTCTTGTCTTGTTATCGTCTTGTTTTGAAAACCCTCGGCTTGTGTTGTTTCTTGAGAAAAGAGAAACCCTTAGCAGAAGGATCTCCTTTTTACAACCAAAATGCCTTCGCGATGTTTAAAAAAAAGTTCTGATTATTTTTCAGGCTGTGGAAATTGTTTTTGTTTGTAAAAAAATGATCCATTACCAATTACTAATTGTGAGAAAAACAAGGAAAATTTCGAAGGCGTTGATTTTTTTTCGAAAGAAAACCTTCTACTAAACGAATAGTTTGTAAATATAACTTCTGCTGTAAGTATTTCAAGTATTGGGTCTTTTCTTGTCTTGTCTTGCCTTGTCTTGTTCCAGAACTATTAAAATCTTGTTATGTTTTTTTTTCTTGTTTTTCTTGTTTATTCAAGACAATCATCAAGCCAAGGCACAATCTTCTCGTCTTGTGGTCCATCACTACAGAAACAAGAAAAGAATAATTCGCGTTTGGACAAGTCACAACACATAAAGAATCTCCTTAAAAATATTTAACTTATGGAATCCTGTTTCTTTTTACTGACAATATAGAATGCTGCAAACGAAATAACAGCTCCAATTCAGCGTACTTCGGGACGAACGCTTCTCTCATCAGAAAATAAATATTAAAATTCAGGAGAGTTTTTCAGGAGAGAATATATTTTTGTTTGAAAAATAAACGACTCATGCACATAAATAGGACTGAACTTTATTGCTTCCAAAAAACTATTTTTAGCCCAACTGAATAAAAAATATTACAATTCTGTCTTCATTACAAAATTAAAAAAAACTGGTGAAATAAGAGTGGATTTTAAAACTTTTTATATTAATTTCTCAAGAGATTTCCAACAGCTATCCACTAGCCATCCACGATGCATAAATTTTCCGCCATATTTCCATCAGCTCGTAATCAATTGCTGAAAAACTGGTGGAAACCTCGCGGGAAATAGGTAGAAAAATTCTTAACATTCACGTGTAACGCCACTAGTGTTATCCACGTGCATCCTACGAATCGCGCAAAAATAATTTTGCTTCTGGAAAATCCTTCCATACAAATTAAAATTGGAGCTTTAGCACGACATTAAAATGGAAAACAAAATACAATTAATTAAACATAAAAATTAATAAATACACACTTAGGTATAAAATGAATCGACGCACAACATAGCGTCTTGTTAAAAAAGCTGTCCATCGATAAACTATACTGTAAAACATATAAGACAGAAACAATTCGAAATTAGTATAATTACTATTAGTCAAATCACCTTAGCGTTAGGTGAAAAAATTCCAGAGGACTCATTTGGTTACAGTCTTTAAACACTTTGATGAACACGTTTTTGATGTTGCTTGTAATTATGTTTGGTTTTAAACCTTGAACCACATATGATGCACTGAAATTGTTTTTCCTCCATGTGCACACTTGCATGATTTAGCAAACTACTCAAACGGCAAAACTGCCTGTAACAAATTTCACATTCGTATGGTTTTTCCGTAGTGTGAATTCTTGCATGAACTTTCAAGTGACTCAAGAATGAAAATCTCTTGGAACATATAACACATTCGTACATCTTTCCTCCTCTATGCCACCTTAAATGTGTATCTAAATGAAATTTCCGTTTAAATTTTGCAGAGCATATCCTGCATTCATATGGTTTTCCGTTGGAATGAAATTCCATGTGAGCATTTAACTTTGAATTATACAAAAATATTTTACCGCATTCTGAGCACAGGAAACGTTTTTTCGTATCGGAGTGCACTGTTTCAAAATGTCTAGTTAAATAATATTCTACTGCAAAACGTTTTAAACAGATTTGGCACTGAAATGGTTTTAATCCCGTATGAATGATCAGATGACACTGTAACTGGGAGTCGTATCTGAACTTACTAGGGCACGCGTAACACTTAAAACGCTTTTCTTTATCATTAGACATTTTCCAATTCCCTACGATCACTAAAACTCTATCATTCAAAAAACTTTGAAAAGATCAACACGACTAAAGTGCACCGGAACAGTAATTGTTCAAACAAGGAACAAGAATGATTCGTGTTTAGACAACGAAAAGCATTTACTTGAAAATATTAATCTGACATGCACCTGCTACTTTGAACAAAGCCACTTTAATTTATAATATTTATATTTAGCTTCTGAAGGCGAGCGGTTCAAGAATTATTCTATCTACGTTAGAGAAGCTAAACATTGGTTTGAGAATTAGTGCAGTGTATGTAGTACATTCAGTACAAACTGAAATATTTAATTGACAACTCCATCAAACATAATTGAAGACATCAGTGGAAAAAGGAGACCGTTGGACCTCTCAAAAAAAAATTCAGACAACAGGCTATTTTCTATTGTTTTTTTTTTGGAAGCCATTTTGATTCCGATAGAATTTTCTATGTACTGTTTGTAAACAAGCAGTAGGAAAATGTTAGATTTTCATTTATTGACTACAGTTTTTCGTTGGAACCTGAACGGTCTCTTTTTTCGACTCATGTCTTCAATTATAACAGGTTCCAGCATCTTATTTTATAATCACTAAGGCAACAGGTATACTTTCCTAAACGTCCATATTGTTTCATCTCTTTTTCGTTTTCTGAAATACTCATTTTAAAAGTAATCAGTTACACCTGACTTTTTCTCGAATGGCCACTACTCCTTACCTAGGGAATTTGCTCAACTGTCCTGCACCTAATTTCTCAGCCTGCATCAAGAATAATGCCGTTACCCTCTACGAATTATTTATGGTCAAAAAAATCATAAGAAACGAACCTTTCTCTGCCGGAAACACATCCAAGCGGAGTCATTTAATCCAGAGAAACGCTTTTCCTGATTTCTTATATCTTTAACGATAATATACATTAATTCCTTAAGCGGAAAGAAAGAAGATTCAAAATGGCGATGGCGAAATTGAGATGGAGATGCAATCATTAGCACTCGCCGACGGGTTCTAATGCCAAAAGATTTTTTTTTTCGAGTTAAATACCGTCAATAGAGGCTTATGTCGATCGTTAAACTGTCGTTTCATCTTTCCGATACAAAGGGCAGGTATTCTGTGAAGCTGAAATTCGGGCTGTAAAGTGCAGATATTCTCGGTATTTGAAAAAAAAAAAGGTCATCAAATTCCGGCTTGGTTTCTTACAGCTTTTGGACTGTTCAAAAATAATAAAAACAAATTATAGCATGTTAAATTCATTCATATGAATATCTGTTCAGGATGACAATAAATTATTTAGAAAGAGATCGTCTATCCCAAATATCTCATCTAAATATTTTTTATCTAATATTAATGATGTGCAACATATTTGGTTTCTTTCCCTAACCATAAGTTCCGAATATTAAATAAAATAACAGAAAATAACTCGTTGTAAGTGACATTTTATTAACTGACAAAGTTTATAAATAAACAAGAAATGCTTTTTTAAAATAAATCTCCGTTAAATAGGTACGAAAACATTAAGAAATATAAATATAAGGCAGTTAAAACATATTTCGACAGTTTTTGCTACAACTTTTCGACCACAAAATGGGTGGGGGAGTCATGACCTACGAAAAGCATTTCGTAAGTCATGACTCCCTCACCTCTTCTGTGGTCGTTTGACCTTCATCAAGTTCCTGGGTCATTTTAAGACGTACTTATATCCATCCTCATATAGGAATTAATTAAAAAAACGGTCAGTTCGAAAGAATAATTCAAGCCTTCCTTCCCTCGAAACCAAGCATAATACTTAAAAGGCTCCTTAAGCTTGGATCACTTTTATGGGATCATTCAAGTGTTACGTAAGGAGTAGCTTGGCGGCGGGGGGTAAAGAGAAAGGATTCGCCAAAAATCAAATTTTAAACCCCTAACCTCCTTGTGGAAGAAGGTAGAAAAATTACGAAATCGTGCTTTCTTAATACTTGAATGGCCCCTCCAAAAGAAATAATCACAACGCAATTGCTCCAAACACCGGAAGTGCTTCGGTGAATCTACCCGCACACTCGGATAAAAAAAAAGTCATAATAGGTTTCACCGGCCATGGATATGACATATCATGAAGCTTTTTTTTCCAACCCAAAGCCATAAAACGAAGATACGGAAGCACTTCCAGAGCTTGGATTGGAATAATCTCGAAAGTAGGATTATTCCTTCAACGGAGTCAGACGATTATTTAAGAAAAATAATCGAAAAGCACAAAAATAATGTTGCTTCTCAAATATCCTTCAACACTAATAAAAACTGGCTTTTTAAAGTTTGGCTCGACAATAAAATGAATATAAAATACAATACAATAAGTCAAACATAAAAAATATTAACAAATTAAAATTTTAAAAACATAAACAAATTTGAGATTTTGAATGAATGCGGCGAGAGATCAACGCTGTGCCTGTCAAAACAAGCTTTTCGATTTGCTTTTCAATCAAATATGCCGAACTCAAATAGCTCGAAACTAGTATAAATACTAATACTTGAATCGCCCCTTGCATTAGGTGAAAAAAATTCAGAGGCCTCATTTCGTGATGACTATTTAAACATTTTCATGAAAATGTTTTTCATGTCGTTTGCAACTTCGTTTGGTTTTAAACCTTGCACCACATGTTATGCACTGAAATCGTTTATCCTCCGCGTGAACACTTGAGTGATTTCGCAAACTACTCGAATGAGAAAATTTCCTAGAACAAATTTCACATCCATATGATTTTTCCCCAGTGTGAACTCTTGCATGAACTTTCAAGCTACTCAAGCTTGAAAGCACGTTGGAACATATCACACATTCGTACAGCTTTACTCCTCTATGCCATCTTAAATGTGTATTTAAATGAGATAACCGTTTAAATTTTTCAGAGCATATTTCGCATTCATAAAGTCTTTCATTGGAATGAAGTTTCATGTGATCGGTTAAATATGATTTATACAAAAACATTTTACAGCATTCCGGGCACTGGAAAGGTTTTTTCGTATCGGAGTGCATCCTTTTCATATGAGCAGTTAAATATTCTTCTAGCGTAAAACGTTTTAAACAGACTTTGCACTGAAATGGTTTTAATCCCGTGTGAGTGATCAGATGACGCTGTAAATAAGAGTCGTATCTGAACATCTTAGGGCACGCGTAACACCGAAAAGGCTTTTCTTTATCGTTAGACATTTTCCGATTCCGTGCGAATACTAAAATGCTGCAGTTTTAAATGCTTTAAAAAGAACCACGAGACTAAAATGCTCAGGAAAAGTAATTGTTCAGACAAGGAACAAGAGTGATTCGCGTTTTGACAACGAACCTCACTGAAAAGCATCAACCTCAATATATTAATCTTACAGGCACTTGCATCTTCTTACTATTTCCAGTCTGTCAGAAATTTCACACATAACCAGACTTAAAATCTTTATATTGGTAGATGGTAAAGATCTGGTTTTTTATTTTCTAGTCAAAAACAACTAACTAATGCTGAGTGCCCTAATTTGTAATGTTTATATTTAGCTTCCGAGGGCAAGCGGTTCAAGAATAATTTTACGTTACGGAAGCTAAACATTGGTTTGAGAGTTCGTGTTCCCAAGACTGATAACAGTTCAATGAATGTAGTATATTCAGTACAAACTGAAATACTGGAAATTACAAGTTCGTCAAACTAATTATAATGGTTCTATCACCATATTTTGATATTACAAGGCAACATTAACGTATTAAATGATATTCAACCTATTAGGACGGTTACAAAAACAAAAATCGCGACTGCAGAAACCCACATAAACAGAAAAAAGCTTCTTGAAAAGAATTTGTTAAAACAAGTATAAGCTCATCAGACTATTTAAAAGAAGTTTACCAGATAAATGTTGAAGGAAATATTTCGCTTTAATTAGTGCTTAACTTAATGCAGATATTATGCGGCTAAGATTTTATGATTTACATCGACAGCCGGAAATAAATAAATATATGCATACAAACATTACATAATTAAAAAAATAAAATGACATTCACCAAACATAATTCACCAAGGCATTACTCAGTGACGCTAGAAAAGAAATATACTCCATACATCGGAAGTGCTTCGGTGTATCTACCCTCACACTGAAATAAAAAAAAAAGTCATAACTGAAGGCTTACCGGCAATGAATATGGCATATCATGAAGCTTTTTTTCTCATCCAAAGTCATGGAACGAAGATACGGAAGCACTTCCAGAGCTTCGAATGGAATAATTTCAAAAGTAGGATTATTCATCCCACTGAATCAGAGGATCATTCTACAAAAAAATTTTTAAAATTCTGTCTTCATTACGAAAAAGCACGAAAATAACGTTGCTTCTCGAATATCCCTCATATCAAACAAAAACTGGGTTTCCGAAGTCTCCGCCAACAATAAAATGCAAATAAAATACAATAAGTCAAACATAAAAAATATTAACAAATTAAAATTTAAAAAACATTAACAAACACACTTTTAGAATCCGAATGAATGCGACAGACAACGTAGTGCCTGTTAAAACAAGCTGTCTTTTGATTTGCTTTTCAATGAAATATCACAAACATAAAGAATTAAAATTTAGTACAAAATCTACTAATCAAATCACATCACTGCTAGTTTTAGATCAAACAATTCAGAAGACTCATTATTTCGTCATATGTAGTCATCAAACATTTTCATGAAGATCTTGGATATGTTTTTTGCAACTTTCTTTGCTTTTAAACCATGCACCACATGTCATGCACTGAAATGGTTTTTCCTCCTTGTGAACCCTTGCATGATTTCGCAAACTACTCAAATGACAAAACTTCCTGGAGCAAATGTCACATTCGTGAGGTTTTTCCCCAGTGTGAATTACTGCATGATTCTTCAAGGAACTCAAACACGAAAACCTCTTGGAACATATCGCACATCCGTACGGCTTTTCTCCTGTATGTCTTCTCAAATGCCTATTTAAAAGATATTTCAGTCTAAATTTTGCACAGCATATTGCACATTCGTAAGGTTTTTCGTTGGAATGAAATATCATGTGATATGTTAAATCTGATTCATACCAAAACATTTTACCGCATTCCGAGCACAGGAAACGTTTTATCCCAGAGTGCACTCTATTAAAATGACTGTTCAAATATTCAATTAGAACAAAACGTTTGGAACAGACTTTGCACTGAAATGGTTTTAATCCCGTATGATAAATCAGATGACGCTGTAATTGGGAGTCGTATTTGAACTTCTTAGGGCACGCATAACACTTAAAACGCTTTTCTTTATCGTCAGACATTTTTCAAAATTACAACAGTCAGATGTTAGCATGAAAATAGAGTGCAATACTTTTAAATGTGTGAAATGATAAGAGGAGACTGAATTCAATTCAGTCTAGAAACAAGACAAGAATAAATTCTCGTTTGGACAAGCAAAAACACGAAAGGATTTACTTTAAAATGTTTAACTTATGCAATAGGGTATTTTTATCATTTTAATTATTTTTGATAAATTTTGATGTAAAAAAAAAAAGTAAATTCAAAAATTATTTGGCTAATAAAAAGTATTAAGAAATTTTTTTTCTGCAGGCAATAATTCGTTAAAAGTGGGGGTTAAAAATTGTAAATCAAAACGGTCGGAAAAATCAAACGGTCACAACGCTTCTTCGCTTATTCCGATAGTTTTGATTTACCATTTAAAACCAAAAACTTTAACAACTTAACGCACCCAAAAAAAACATTTTTCTAAATACTTTCTACTGCACAAATAATCGATTAAACTTACTTTTACACCATAATTTTTCAAAAATAAAAATATTTGAGAATATCCCATTCTGTTTAATGTTACAGACAATGTAGCCTGAAGCAAGGGAAAACATAGCTTCATTAATCCCAAAAAAGCATTTTGTCAGCTTATATACTCAAAGTGCATGAGAAAGACGAAAACTTTAGGTAAATACTTCTAACAAGCGATGTGGAAAATTGGTAGAAAAATTTCTTAAAATCCACATGAATGCCAGAAGTTGATTTCACATGTATCCCATTTGAATTTTTTGTGTGGGTAGGAAAAGCTCAAAAATAATGTTGCTTCTCAAATATCCTTCCATCAATACTAATAACATAAACGGGGATTTCGAGGTTGCATTAAAATGCAAAACGCAATACAATAAATCAAACATAAAAAATATTAACCAATTAAAATTTAAAAAACATTAACAAATACAGTTTTAAATACCAAATGAATGCGACAGGCAACGCAGTGCCAGTTAAAACAAGTTGTCACAAACTGTCAAAATTAGCATAAATTTTGATGAACATGTTGTGATGTTGTTTCCAACTTCCTTGGTTTTAAACCTTGCGCCACATGTCATGCACTGAAATCGTTTTTCCTCCGCGTGAAAGCTTGCGTGATTTCGCAAACTACCCAAAAAAGTGAACTTCCTAGAACAAATTTTACATCCATACGGTTTTTCCCCAGTGTGAATTCTTGCATGACTTTTCAAGTTATTCAAGTGTGAAAACCTCCTTGAACATATAACACATTCGTACGGCTTTTCCCCTGTATGCAGTCTTAAGTGCCCAGTTAAATGAGATTTCAGTTTATATTTTGCAGAGCATATTTCGCATTCATAAGGTCTTTCATTGGAATGAAGTTTCATGTGCCAAGTTAATTCTGATTTATACAAAAACATTTTACAGCATTCCGGACATTGGAAACGTCTTTTCACATCGGAGTGATTTTTTTTAAAATGTTTAGTTAAATATTCTTCTAGCGCAAAACGTTTTAAACAGATGTGGCACTGAAATGGCTTTAATCCCGTATGAAGGATCAGATGACGCTGTAAATGGCAGTCGTATTTAAACTTCCAAGGGCACGCGTAACACTGAAAACGCTTTTCCTTATCGTCAGACATTTTCCAACTCCGTACGATCATTAAAATTCGATACTTTAAAATGCTTTGAATAGACCACGAGACTGAAGTGCACTGGAACAGTAATTGTTCAGACAAGGAACAAGAGTGATTCGCGTTTTGACAACAAATCTCACTGAAAAGCATCAACCTCAATATATTAATCTTACATGCATCTGCATCTTCTTACTACTTCCAGTATCTCAGAAATTTCACACATAAGCAGACTTTATGTTGGTAGGTGGTGAAGACCTGAATTTTTATTTTCTAGCTAAAAACAATTAGCTAATGCCGAGATCCCTAATTTGTCATATTTATGTTTAGCTTCTGAAGGGCTTAAGAATAATTCTACGATTCAGAAGCTAAACATTGGTTTGGGAGTTTTTGTTCGTAAACTTGATAACAGTGCAAACTGAAATATTTCAAATTACAACGCCGTCAGACTTAATTACAACAGGTTCCATCACCTTATTTTACTATTACAGAGCAACTGGTAAACATAAACAAAAAGAATGTAGACCGATTTCAACATAATTTGTGGACGTCCACAAATGTGCACGTCCCCTGCCTTCTGGGGAATGGCACTTAAGAGGCTGTGGAAGTTTAACTTATAAAGAAACACATTGTTTACAAACAAAACGTTTTCTCCGCCATTCCCCAGAAGGCAGGTTTTCATGTGGACGTCCACAATTATGTTCATTTTGTAATAAAATTTTTTAAAAATTTGAACTCTATATAAAAGCTTTCATTAACGAAAAACTCTTTTATAGCGAACAAAACATGAGTGAGGCTAAACAAAAGCAGACAATCTTTCATTCAGCAACTTGTTTAGCAAAAGAGATTTTGGCTTTGTTTGGCAAAAGAGATTATACGGCTTTGTTGGAAAATAATTAAAAGAGATTTTATTCTTCTGTCTAAAAAATAAACAACTCATGTACAGTAAACCGACTCAACTTTATTGTTTCCAAAAAACTATTTTAGCCCAACTGAATACCAGAGAATGAAAAATATTAAAATTCTGTCTTCATTACCCAATTAAAAAAATTAGTGGAATACAAGTGGGTTTCAAGACTTTTTCTACCACTTATCCAGAATCCAAAAATTTTCCGCCACATTTCCACCAGCTCTTGGTTAATTTGGAGGATTCTCGTGGAAAATCGGTAGAAACGTTCTTGAAATACTCTACTATGAAACTAGTGGAATCCCCGTGAATTTTTTGACTGGGTACAAAAAAGCCCAAAAGTAATATTGCTTCACAAATATTCTTCGATATTAATAAAAACTGGGTTTTCGAAGTTTCACTCAACATTAAAATGCAAAACAAAATACAAATAATCAAACATAAAAATTAATAAATACACACTTAGATTCAAAATGATTGCGACACACAACATAGCGTCTTGTTAAAAAACCTGTCCTTCGATTGACTTTGCTATAAAATATGCCAAACAGAAACAGTTCGAAATTAGTATAAATACTATTAGTCAAATCACTCGTTGCTCTATTGAAAAAAATTAAGAGGACAGATTTCGTTCTAGTCTTTAATCATTTTCATGAAAACGCTCTAGATGTCTTTTGCAACTTCCTTTGGTTTTAAACTTTGCCCCACATGTCGAGCACTGAAATAGCTTTTCCTTCATGTGAACACTTGCGTGATTTCGCAAACCACTAAGCCGAGAAAACTTTTTGGAACAAATATCACATTCGTATGGTTTTTCCCCAGTGTGAATACTTGCATGATGATTCAAATGACTCAAGAATGTAAATCTCTTTGAACATATCTCACATTCGTAAGGCCTTTCCCCTGTGTGCAGCCTTAAATGTTCAGTTAAATGAGATTTCAAGTTAAATTTTGCAGAGCCTTTTTCGAATTCATAAGGTCTTTCATTGGAATGAACGTCCATGTGACGGATTAAATCAGATTTAAACAAAAACATTTTACAGCATTCCGGGCACTGGAAACGGTTTTTCATATCGGAGTGAATTCTGTTAAAATGAATAGCTAAATATTCTTCGAGCGGAAAACGTTTTAAACAGACTTTGCACTGAAATGGTGTTAATCCAGTATGAGTGATCAGATGACGCTGTAAACGCCCGAAATTTTTGAACTTCTTAGGGCACGCGTAACACCGAAAAGGCTTTTTTTTATCGTCAGACATTTCCAAAGTTCAAATAAATATTACAACTCTGTAGTTTTAAATACTTTGAAAAGAACCACGAGACTAAAATGCACTGGAACAGTAATTGCTCAGACAAGAAACAAGACTGATTCGCGTTTTGACAACGAACTGCAAGGAAAGCCACTATTTCAGAATACTAACCTTATATGCTTCTGCTTCTTTTTACAATTTCCAGTATCTATACTTTTTTTCAGAAATTTCACACATAAGCAGACTTAAAAGCTTTAGTTTCTTAGGTGGTAAAGACCTGATTCTTTATTGTCTAGTCGAAAACTATTTATTAACTCATACAGAGAACCTTAATTTGTAAGTTTAATGTTTAGCTTCTGAAGGCGAGTATTTCAAGAATAATTCTACGTTACAGAAGCTAAACATTGGTTTCGAGAGTTTGCGTTCATAAGCTTGATAACAGTGCAATGTGTGTAGTACATTCAGTACAAATTGAATATTGAAAATTATAACCCAGTCCAACTTAATTATAACTGCTCCACCACCTTATTTTAATATTACAAGGCAACAAGTATTCTTTCTCAAACGTCCAGATTTTTAAACCTTTGATTTTCTCAAATATCCATTTTACAAATCTCCAATTATACTTTTTCTCAAATGACCACTCCTTAAATAGGGGATTTTTTTCAATCGTCCTGCAGCCAATTTCTCAGTTTGTAGCAACAATAATGCCGTTATCCTCTACGAATTATTTATGGATAAAAAAAAATCATAACAAACTAACTTCCTTTGTCGGAAACACATGAAAGAGGCGTCGTTTAATTCGCAGTAACGCTTTTCATGATTTCTCATCTCCCAAAAAATAGTACACATCATACAACGAAGAGTTAAGATTTAACTGCCAAAGTAGGCAGCAGTAACAGTTTAAGACAAGAAAAAAAAAAAGTTAGGTCAAAAATTTTAAAAGTCAAGATTTTTAAATGAATACGTTGTTTAACATTCAACCATAGGCATTGGAACCATAAGCACTTTCGGTTCCAAAAGCAAAAAAAAAAAAAAAAGTTATATACGTCATTGCACCTGGATTTCTAATTTTCAATGACTCAAAACCGTTCACCATATTAAATAATTAAGAAAAATTATTTAGACTTACATACTGAACTGTACATACGAGGAAACGAGGCGAAAATGCACTAATCCAAGATTTCAACGTGAAATTGTTATAAGCTTACCTGAAATAAAAAAAAAAAAAATTAAAAAAAAACTCGAGAAAAATCAATCCCAAAAGGAGTGTGCGAGTGAAATTTTACAATGAGCCCGGCATTGATCAAGGGGGCTTGAGGAGGGAGTATTTTAGGATCATTGTGGAGGAAATACAAATTTTGAATATTTTCGAAACTGTCGAAAAAAAGAAAAATCATAGTTTGTGCTTAAAAAGCGATGTCAAAAAAACTATTGGGAAATGGTCCAATCAGACCAACTCAACTAAATGTTTCTTATCTATATATCATAAGGATGTACAACATATTTGGTTTTTGATTTTTTTTTCTCTAAGCATAAATTTCTAATATTAAATAAATAACAGAAAATAACTCGTTGTAAGTAATATTTTATTAACTGACAAATTCCATAAATAAACAAGCAATGCTTTTTTAAAATAAATCTCCGTTAGATTGGTACGAAAACGTTAAAAAATATAAATATAAGACAGTTAAAACATATTTTGATAGTTTTTGCTATAACCTTTCGACCACAAAACGGGTGGGGGAATCATGACGTACGAAAAGCATTTCGTAAGTCATGACTCCCTCATCCCTTCTGTGGTCGTTTGACCTTCATCAAGTTCCTGGGTCATTTTAAGACGTACTTATATCCATCATCATTCAGCAATTAATTAAGAAAACGGTTAATTCGAAAGAATAATTAAAGCCTCCCTTCTCTCGATACCAAACGTAATACTTCAACGGCTCCTTAAGCTTGGATCACTTTTATGGGGTCATTTAAGTGTTACGTAAGGAGCAGCTTAAGGGCGAGGGACAAACAGAAAGGATTCTCCGAAAATCGAATTTTAAGTCCGTAACCTCCTTGTGGAAGAATTCGAAAAATTACAAAATCGTGCTTTCTTAAGGAGGGTCGGTACACCTTATTGAGCTTTTTATTTTGATCGTTTACTTCGAATGTTATTTATAGGCGCAACATTCGTTTATTTTGCAAAAACTTTTCGAATGTAGAAAATTTTTAAAAAATGGTTTTAAACAGGGAAAATCACTTATATATCTAAACCAAATTCTCTATCGACTCACAAGAATAAAAATTAGTATATATCGTGGAATAATGAATATGTTTTAAATCAATCGACCAACTCAGGAAACAAAACATCGCTTTTTTTTATGTAACCTTGTGTATTATTTAAAAAATATGCATCATATTAAGATATATGCTAATTTTCCTTCTTGCCAGTCGATACAAAATTTAGTTTAGATATACGAGTATGGTTATCGCTGTTTAAAACCATAAAATTTAATTTTTAATTTAATTTATATTGATCTTTTTTTACATCAATTTACAAGTGGAAAAAAAAATTAATAAAACAATTTAACTAACAAAAAATAATTACCATTAAAATTAATGGTAATTACCAATAAAATTATCCAGACTCGAAAAGTTTTCGCAAAAAAGAAACAAATGTTGCGCCAATAAATAACATTCAAAATAAACATTCAAAATAAAAAGCTCAATAAGGTGCACTGACCCTCCTTAATACTTGAATGGCCCCCAGAAAAGAAATAATCACAACACGATTGCTCCATACACTGGAAGTGTTTCGGTGTATCTACCCGCAAACACGGATAAAAAAAAGTCATAATAGGATGATTACCGGCCACGGATATGACACATCATGAAGCTTTTTTTCTAACCCAAAGTCATAAAACGAAGATACGGAAGCACTTCCAGAGCTTGGAATTTGATTTATTTTAGAAAAATAACCAACTTATTTTTCTAAAATAATCACAAAAATAATGTTGCTCCTCAGATATCCTTCAATACTAATAAAAACAGGGTTTTTGACGTTGCACCCGACATTTAAATGCAAAACAAAATACAATTAATCAGACATAAAAATTAATAAATACACACTTAGATTAATAATGAATAAGACACACAACGTAGTGTCTTGTTAAAAAAGCTGTCCTTCGATTGACTTTTCTATACAATATGCCAAACAGAAACAGTTCGAAATTAGTATAACCTAAATGCTATTAGTCAAATCACTCTTTGCTCTATTGAAAAAAATTAAGAGGACACATTTCGTTCTAGTCTTTAAACATTTTTATGAAAACGTTCCTGATGTTTTATGCAATTTTCTTTAAATTTAAACCTTGCACCACATGTCGTGCACAGAAATGGTTTTTCCTTCATGTGAACACTTGCGTGACTTCGCAAACCACAAAGCCGATAAAACTTTTTGGAACAAATATCACATTCGTATGGTTTTTCCCCAGTGTGAATTCTTGAATGAACTTTGAAGCTACTCGGGTCTGAAAAAATCTTACAACATATCACACATTCGTACGGCTTTTCCCCTGTGTGCAGTCTTAAATGTCTAGTTAAATGACATTTCAGTTTAAATTTTGCAGAGCATTTTTCGCATCCATAAGGTCTTTCGTTGGAATGAACTTTCATGTGACGGATTAAATCAGATTTAAAGAAAAACATTTTACAGCATTCCGGGCACTGGAAACGGTTTTCCGTATCGGAGTGATTTCTTTTAATATGAACAGCTAAATATTCTTCGAGCAGAAAACGTTTTAAACAGAATTTGCACTGAAATGGTTTTAATCCCGTATGAATGATCAGATGACGCTGTAATTGGGAGTCGTATTTGAACTTCTTAGGGCACACGTAACACCGAAAAGGCTTTTCTTTATCGTCAGACATTTCCAAAGTTCAAATAAATATTAAAACTCTGTAGTTTTAAATACTTTGAAAAAACCCACGATACTGAAGTGCACTGGAACAGTAATTGTTCAAACAAGGAACAAGAATGAATCGCGTTTTGACAACGAACATCACTGAAAAACATCAATCTTAATATATTAGTCTTACATGTCCTTGGATCTTTTTACTATTTCCAGTATAATAGAAATTTGACACATAAGCAGACTTAAAAGCTTTATATTGGTAGGTGGTAAAGATCTGACTTTTTATTTTCTAGTCAAAAACAATTGAACCCTAATTGGTAATATTTATACTTCGCTTCCGAAGGCTAGCGGTTCAAGAATAATTCTACGTTATGAAAGCTGAACATTGGTTTGTGAGTTCATGTTCCCAAGCCAGCTGTATTAAAAACGAATAAAAATTTTTTATCTTAAAACATGTTTTCCAATCGGAGATTATCGGCTTTATTTTCCATTAAAATTATATGCCCTGCATTTGTATGTCACCTAGAGAAATTAGATGACACATAATCAAGAAATTAGATTTTAATCTTGAAATGTGATCTATAGACTTTGATTTAGAAATACGATGTAATTTTAAAACTGGATGTCATCGAATATCAATTAAGTTTTTGGAATTATTCCTGTTGTCAATTTGTTTATAACTTTTACATCTGTTTAACTGGAGCAATGTTAAACAGTTCTTTAAGAATTTTTATCCTTAAATCTGTGGAAACAGTCATCCCGCTGAAAATATTTTATGAATTTTTGTAAGAGGTCCAGTAACGGAAATTTTTTATACAGCAATCAAAACATAAGAGAGGATAAACAAAATCAGACTATCTTACAGGAACCTGTTAAGCAAGAGAGACTTTAACTTTCTGTTTGAAAAATTAACGCTTTTTGTACAGTAATCGGGTTACGTCTGAACTTTATTTCTTCCAAAATATTATATTAGCCAAAATGAATACCAGTGAATCAACATATTAAAATTCTGATTTCATTACCTAACCAAAAAAAAAAAAAAAAAAAATGGTGGAATCCATTGCATTTTTAGAATTTTTCCAATAAATTTTCACCACATTTTCACCAGTTATTCACGATCCACAAATTTTCCGCCAGATTTCGATCAGCTCGTGGATAATTAGTGGAAAACTGGTGGATACCTCGGGGAAAATAGGTAGAAAAATTCTTAATATCCACTTGTAACACCGCTAGTGGAATCCACGTGCATCCTACGAGAATTTTTGGTCCGGATACGACAAAGTCCAAAGGTAATATTGCTTCACAAATATTCGTCAAAAATAATGAAAACTGGGCACCCGATATTAAAATGCAAAACAAAATACAATTAATCAAACATAAAAATTAATAAATACACACTTAGATTCACAAGGAACGCGACACACAACATAGCGTCATACATAGCGTTAACATAGACTGATAAAATATGCCAAACAGACACAGTCCGAAATTAGTACAAATACTATAAGTTAAATCACCCCTTGCTTTCGGTGAAAAAATTCACAGGACTCATTTCGTTATAGTCTTTAAAAATTTTGATGAGCATGTTTTTGATGTTTGCAATTTTCTTTGGTTTTAAACCTTGAACCACATATGATGCACTGAAACGGTTTTTCCCTGGTGTGAACACCTTCATGACTTCGCAAACTACTCAAACGTGAAAACTTCCTGGAACAAATCCCACATTCGTATGGTTTTTCCCCAGTGTGAATTTTTGCATGACGATTCAAGCTACCCAAGAGTGAAAACCTCTTGGAACATATCACACATTCGTACAGCTTTACTCCTGAATGGCATCTTAAATGCACGTTTAAGTTAAATTTCTGTTTAAACTTTGCAGAGCATATTCTACATTCATAAGGTCTCTCGGCGGAATGCAATTTCATGTGAGTACTTAACTCTGATTTATACAAAAACATTTTACAGCATTCCGGGCACTGAAACGGTTTTTTCGTATCGGAGTGCATTCTTTTAAAATGTACACTTAAATAATGTTCTAGTGTAAAACGTTTTAAACAGACTTTGCACTGAAATGGTTTTAATCCCGTATGAAGGATCAGATGACGCTGTAACCACCAGCCATTTTTGAACTTCTTAGGGCACGCGTAACACTGAAAACGCTTTTCTTTATCGTTAGACATTTTCCAATTCCGTACGAATACTAAAATGCGGTTGTTTTAAATGCTTTGAAAAGAACAACAAGACTAAAATGCTCTGAAACAGTAATTGTTCAGACAAGGAACAAGAATGATTCGCGTTTTGACAACGAACTTCACGAAAAGCATCAATTTGAATATATTAATCTTGCATGCGCTTGCTTCTTTTTACAATTAGAAAAAATTGAAAGTATGTGGTTCTACACATCGGTTTTACTTATATATCACTTGCAAGCGAAATGAGTCATATTAATTTTCCGGTATCTATACTTGTTTTAGAAAAAACCGACCCACCAATATTATGCTGGTAGATGGTGAAGATCTGATTTTTTATTTTCTAGCCAAAAATACGTAGCTAATGCTGATGTCCCTAATTTATTATATTTATGTTTAGCTTCGGAAGGCGAGCGCTTCAACAAAAATTCTACGTTACAGAAGCTAAACATTGGTTTGAGAATTTATGTTCTCAACGCAAAAAAGCATCTACCTCGATATACTAATCTTATATGCACTTGCTTCTTTTTTTAAAAATGCGAAAAGCAGAGCAATAAAAATAGTTATACGATTGGCGTTGCTTTAAATTCCTGATACTTCAGAAACATAACCGAGATTTTAAGTGAATATAGCCAAGAATAGCCAAGACAAGAATGCTCGATGCGGAAAATAGTGGTTTTCATATTTGTAAGTGGGAAATGTTCCATTAAAAACAAGAAATCTCCCTTGAAAACTGTCGGATTGAAAAGAGCACTCAAAATTTTTTCAGGAGATTTTATAAAACTGAATGTATAGTAAGGAGGACATCAAAAATTCGAGTCTTAAAAATTCGAGTGATGGCGTAGACCAACTCATTTTTGGGTGACATTTTAGAGACCAACTCAATTAGACCACTACATTTTCCGTGTGTTGGTCTAATTAGACCAACGCACCCAAACATTTTTTATCAACATATCAGAAGGATGTACATAAATTTCTAATATTAAGTAAATAACAGAAAATAAATCGATGTGATATTTTATTAACCGACAAATTCCATAAATAAACAAGCAATGCTTTCATAAAATAAAACTCCGTTAAATAGGTACAAAAACGTTAAAAAATATTAATATAAGACAGTTAAAACATATTTCGACCGTTTTTGTTCTAGCCTTTCGACCACAAAATTGGTGGGGCAGTGACGTACGAAAAGCATTTCGTAAGTCATGACTCCTTCACCCCTTATGTGGTCGTTTGACCTTCATCAAGATTCTGGGGCATATTTATCGACGTGCTCATGTCCATCTTCATTCAGGAATTAATTAAGAAAACGGTTAATTCGAAAGAATAATTCGAGCCTTCCCCCATCGAAACCAAGCATAATACTTAAACGGCTCCTTAAGCTTGGTTCACTTTTATGAAGTCATTCAAGCGCTACGTAAGGAGCAGCTTGGGGGCAAGGGGCAAAGAGAAAGGATTCTCAAAAAACCGAATTTTAAACCCCTAACCTCCTTGTGAAAGAAGGTCGAAAAATTACGAAATTGTGCTTTCTTACTACCTGAATGGCCCCCACAAAAGAAATAATCACAACACGATTGCTCCGTACACTGGAAGTGTTTCGGTGTATCTACCCGCACACTCGGATAAAAAAAAGTCATAATAGGAGGTTCCAACGGCCATGGATATGACGTATCATGAAGCTTTTTTTCTAATCCAAAGTCATGGAACGAAGATACGGAAGCACTTCCAGAGCTTGGATTGAAATAATCTCAACAGTAGGATTATTCCTCCAACAGAGTCAGACTATTATTTAAGAAAAATAATCGCCTTCATTACGACTTACGACAAAGCACAAAAATAATGTTGCTTCTCAAATATCCTTCGACACTAATAAAAACTGGGTTTTCCAGGTTGTACCCGACATTTAAATGCAAAACAAAATACAATTAATCAAACATAAAAATTAATAAACACACACTTAGATTCAAAATGAAAAAGCGACACACAACGTAGCGTCTTGTTAAAAAACCTGTCCTTCGATTGACTTTGCTATACAATATGTCAAAACAAAAAAATTCGAAATTAGTAAAAATACTCATAGTCAAATCACTTCCTTGCTTTATTGAAAAAAATCCAGAGGACACACTTCGTTCTAGTCTTTAAACATTTTTATGAAAACGTTCCTGATGTTTTTTGCAAATTTTTTTGGTTTTAAACCTTGCACCACATGTCGTGCACAGAAATGGTTTTTCCTTCATGTGAACCCTTGCGTGACTTCGCAAACCACAAAGCCGATAAAACTTTTTGGAACAAATATCACATTCGTATGGTTTTTCCCCAGTGTGAATTCTTGAATGAACTTTGAAGCTACTCGGGTCTGAAAAAATCTTACAACATATCACACATTCGTACGGCTTTTTCCCTGTGTGCAGTCTTAAATGTTTATTTAAATTAAATTTCCGTTTAAATTTTGCAGAGCATTTTTCGCATCCATAAGGCCTTTCGTTAGAATGAACGTTCATGTGATAGGTTAAATCAGACTTATAAAAATACATTTTACAGCATTCCGGGCACTGGAAACGGTTTTCCGTATCGGAGTGAATTCTTTTAATGTGAGTAACTAAATATTCTTCGAGCGGATATCGTTTTAAACAGACTTTGCACTGAAATGGTTTTAATCCCGTATGAATGATCAGATGACGCTGTAAACTGCGGTCGTGTTTGAAGATTTTAGGGCACGCGTAACACCGAAAAGGCTTTTCTTTATCGTCAGACATTTTCCGATTCCGTACGATCACTAAAATCATGTAGTTTTTAATGCTTAGAAAAGATCCATGAGACTGAAGTGCACCGGAACAGTAATTGTTCAAACAGGGAACAAGAATGAATCGCGTTTTGACAACGAACCTTATTGAAAAGCATCAACCTCAATATATTAATCTTACATGCACTTGAATCTTTTTACTATTTCCAGTATCTCAGAAATTTCGCACATAAGCAGAGTTAAAAGCTTTATATTGGTAGGTGGTAAAGGTCTGATTTTTTATTTTCTAGTCAAAAACTATTAACTCATGCTGTGAACCCTAATTGGTAATATTTATATTTAGCTTCTGAAGGGAAGCGGTTCAAGAATAATTCTACGTTACAAAAGCTAAACATTGGTTTGAGAGCTTGTATACTCAAAGCTGATATGTACAGTTCAATGTATGTAGTATATTAAGTACAAACTGAAATACTGGAAATTACAAATCAAACTTAATTATAACTGTTCTATCTGCTTATCTTAATATTACAAGGCAACAGTTATATTTTCTCAAACGTCCATATTTATTAATCTCTTACTCGTTTTCTCACATATCCATTTTAAAACTCTTCAGTTACGCCGGACTTTTTCCCAAATGTGATCTAGACTTTTATTTTGAAACACGATGTAATTTTAAAACTGGATGCCCTCTAATTTAAATTCAGTTTTTAAAATTATTCCTATAGTCAATTGGTTTATATCTTTTATGGGTTTTGCATTGCGGAAATATTAAACATTTCTTTAAGATTTTTTATCCTTTAATATGTGAAAACCGCCAACCCGCCGAAAATATTTTATGAATTTTTGTAAGAGGTTCAGTAACGGAAATTTTTTTTTTTTATACAGCAATCAAAACATGAGTGAGGATAAACAAAATCAGACTATCTTACAGGAACCTGTTAAGCAAGAGAGACTTTAACTTTCTGTTAGAAAAATTAACGCTTTTTGAACAGTAATCGGGTTACGTCTGAACTTTATTTCTTCCCAAATATTATATTAGCTCAACTGAATACCAGCGAATCAAAAATATTAAAATTCTGACTTCATTACCCAATCAAAAAAAACTGGTGGAATGCAATTGTATTTTTAGAATTTTTCCAATAAATTTTCACCACATTTTCACCAGTTATCAACGATCCACAAATTTTCCGCCAGATTTCCATCAGCTCGTGGATAATTAGTGGAAAACTGGTGGAAACCTCGGGGAAAATAGGTAGAAAAATTCTTAATATCCACGTGTAAAGCCACTAGTGTAATCCACGTGCATCCTACGAGAATTTTTTGTCTGGGTACCAAAAAGCCCAAAGGTAATATTGCTTCACAAATATCCTTCAATACTAATATAAATTGGGTTTTCGAGGTTGCACCCGACATTAAAACGCAAAACAAAATACAATTAATCAAACATAAAAATTAATAAATACACACTTAGATTCAAAATGAATTCGACACACAACCTAGCGTCTTGTTAATAAACATGTCCTTCGATTGGCTTTTCTATAAAATATCCCGAACAGGTACAGTTCGAAATTAGTATAACTACTATTAGTCAAATCACTCCTTGCATTATTGAAAAAAATCCAGAGGACACATTTCGTTCTAGTCTTTAAAACTTTTTATGGAAACGTTCTTCATGTTGTTTGCAACCTCCTTTGCTTTTAAACCTTCCACCACATGTCGTGCACAGAAATGGTTTTTCCTCCATGTGAACACTTGCATGTCTTCGAAAACTACGCAAATGACAAAACCTCCTGGAACAAATTTCACATTTGTATGGTTTTTCACCAGTGTGAATTCTTGCATGAGCTCTCAAGCTGCTCAAGCTTGAAAGCACGATGGAACATATCACACATTCGTACAGCTGTTCTCCTTCATGCCATCTTAAATGCGCAATTAAATGACGTTTCAGTTTAAATTTTGCAGAGCATATTATGCATTCATAATGTCTTTTATTTAAATGTAATTTCATGTGCCCATTTAAATCTGATATATAGTAAAACATTTTCCAGCATTCCGGGCACTGGAAACGGATTTCCGGATCGGAGTGAATTCTTTTAAAATGTCTAGTTAAATAATTTTCTAACGTAAAACGTTTTGAACAGACTTTGCACTGAAATGGTTTTAATCCCGTATGAATGATCAGATGACGCTGTAACCACCAGCCATATTTGAACTTCTTAAGGCACGCGTAACACTGAAAACGCTTTTCTTTATCGTCAGACATTTTCCAATTCCGTACCAATACTTAAATGCTGTTGTTTTAAATGCTTTGAAAAGAACAACGAAACTAAAATGCTCTGAAACAGTAATTGTTTAGACAAGGAGCAAGAGTGATTCGCGTTTTGAGAACGAAATTTAGGAAAGCCTCTATTTCGAAGTACTAACCTTATATGCATCTGCTTCTTTTTACAATTTCCAGTATCTACACTTTTTCCAGAAATTTTACACATAAGCTGACTTAAAAGCTTTACGTTGGTTGGTGGTGAAGAATTGATTTTTTATTTTCTAGTCGAAAACTATTTACTAATTCTGAAAATCCTAATTTGTAATATTTATGTTTGGCTTACGAAGTCAAGTGGTTTAAGAATAAGTCTACTTTTCAGAAGCTTAACATTGGTTTGAAAGTTTGTGTTCACAAGCCTGATAACAGTGCAATGTAGGGTTTCCAATCCCGGTTAGTTTGATTATAATAACATCAAGCATTTTCAATTCCAAAAGAAATAAAGAAAAAAAAAGTTAAAAAAATTATATACATAACTGCATCTGGATTTCGAATTTTCAGTGACTCAAGACCGTTCCCCACCGTTTCCCTTCAACCATCTCTCTTTCATATAATATTCATATTAAATAATTAATCTGAATTATTTAGACTTACATACAGAAATGTACACATAAAGAAACGAGGCGAAAGTCCACTACTCCAAGATTTCGACGTGAAATTGATAGAAGCTTACCTGGAAATAAAAAAAATAAAAGAAGAAAATTAAAAAACCGTAAAAAAAAATCTTAAAACAGTATTAAACAAAAACATGATTTTAAAAAGATTTTACTGAGAAAGACATAGACTACTGATTTTGTTCTAAAACCAATTCTGTCGAACAAAAAAAAAATTGGATCAACAAACATTGCTGATTGGCATTGACTAGCAATTCACTATGACTGACTGTACTTGAACTGAGATTCAGACTCTGAGAATAAAATAAGTAAACCCACATTTCATCTAAATGCAAATTTTCCAGCATAAAAATGATACATACGAATTAGCCAAAATTTTATCTGCTTTAAATGAGAATACTAAAAAAAAAATAAAGAAAATAAACGAAATTAATTTTCAAAAAATTTACAAAAGTGTAAATCTTAAAATTTAATAATTAGTCTCTTGAACAACACATCACTTTTAATTAGTTTGAAGCCTTTTGCTGATGAATTTCCAATACCAATATCAATTTCGATTGCTAACATTTGGACTATTCTCAGGAAAGTTAAAACAATTTCCCCATCATTTTTCACATATTCTCATAAACCTTGAAAAATAAAGGTCTTTCCACATATACGAGACAGTCTTGGGCAGCAAACATATTAGCCTATATTGAATATTTATGTTAAAATTCAAAAATACTTTAAAATTTTAAAACTCAACTGCCATTGGAAAATTTTTCTGTAGACAAAAAATTAAATTCCCGGATCCATTCAATAAGCTTTCTAACAATGTCATAATTCACATTTTCAGAGAATAGTTTTTATTATTTGAATTTTTACTCATAAAATTCAACTGAAATAGCCAACAATTCACTCATAACCAAAAGTGGTAACCTGCCAGCAGGGAAAAGTAAACCTTAATTTCTCAATACAACTTCCTTCTTGCAAAAACATCAAGTTTCTTAATAATTTGATTGAAAAAAATATTTGGTCATTAAATCGTAAAGGTTTCAAATGCTGTCTCATTTTGATAAAGCTTCTCTCCTGTAACTATTTATAATCAAAGTCAATATCGTAAGGCCTTTATTCTCAAATAATGGTTGTATTAGATTCTAATCACAAGTCAATTTTAAAAAGCCTAATGAAAATTTAAAAATGAAAATTAAACATATGCTAACCTAATCGTTGTGTATGCACTCAATTTTTTTCAACTTGAATTAAAAATCCTCATCGATTTTCTCTTCATATGAAGAGAATTCATTAAATGTTGATGAGCCCCTTTCAAGCTTAAAACAATTAGCACAAGGTAAAATGATTTAGGTTAATATTTTAAATCGATAAAAAATAGTTGAGTATGGAGTTCTTGGAAAATTCACTGATCAAAAAAATTCTCTTAAAAAGTAATTCCCTTGTACCTAGTGTTAGACAAGTAAAATTAAAATATTTTTTATTTGCTGAAATGATAACATTCTCCAAGGTTAGGAAGATCAGTTGAAGTTCAGTTAATGGCCAAATATTTTAAAAAATAAAACTTCATTGTGATAAACCATGTTCAAAGATCAGTCACAGGATAATAGTAGAAAATAAAGCTTCAACTCCAATATGAGCATACGATTTCTTTTTGTAAGTTGTACTTGTCTGACATTAAATACTTCTCATGCATCCACAAACAGATGTAATAAAATGAAAGTTAATTACAGCATCATTGTATTGTATTATTAAAAATTTCCTGCTTGACATTCCGCTTGAATTCACATTACCCAAGCATTCATTCAAAGATGGGAAAGCAAGTGCCTATTTAATCGCACTCCTGGATGCATTCTTTAAAAATTTCTCACCTTGCAAAACAAAAAAAACTAAAAACTAACCTTTGTTGGATGAATCGACACCCATCCATTCAGACGGGAGCAACCATTGATAACTACTTAAATATCAGTCAATCAATTGAGAATTTTTGGTCCAATCGTAAAGAATATAAATGCAGTTTCATTTTGATAAGAGCTTTTTTCTGCTGCAACTTTTAACAATCAAAGTCAATTTCTTTAGGCCTTTATTCTCAAATAAAGGTCATTTTAGATTTTAACCTCAACAAGTCAATTTTAAAAAGCCTGATGAAAATAATTTAAAAATAAAAATGAAACATATGCAAAACATAAGCATGGAGTATCACATCAATTTTTTTCAATTTAAATTAAAAATCCTGATCAATTTTCTCTTCATAAGAACTTTCAAATGTTGATGAGCTGCTTTCAAGTTTAACACAATTAAAATGTAAACAAGGTAAAATTATTTTGGTTAATATTTTAAATCCATAAAAAATGGTTAAGAATGGAGTTCTTTGGAAATCCATTGAACAGAAATCCTCTTAAAAATAATTCTTTGTGTTTAGTTCAAGACAAATAAAATTCTACTATTTTTTATTTCCTGAAATGATAACATATTCTTCAGGTTAATCAAACATTCTCCATGGCCAGGAAGATTGGTTGAAGTTCAGCTAATGGCCTAATATATTAAAAAAGAAAATTTCATTGTGATAAACCAGCTTCAGAGATCAGTCACAGGATAATCGTACAAAATAAAGCCTCAGCCAATATGAGCATACAATTTCCTTTCATAAGTTGAATTTGTCTGATACTAAATGCTTCTCATGCATCCCCGAACAGATCAAATAAAATGAAAGTGAATTACAGCTTCAATGTATTATCAAAAATTCCCTGCTTGACATTCCATTTGAGCTTGCATTACCCAAGCATTCATTCAAAGATGGAAAAGCAGATGCCTATTTAATCGCATTCCTGGATGCATTTGTCTAAAACTTCTCACCCTGTGGCTGTATTAACATTATTATCCCGTTAAGAATCATAATTGGTTTAAATAAAATAAAATAAAAAACTAACCTTTCGTAGATGAAACGACGCCCATCCGTACAAACGGCAGCATCCATTGATCGAAAGCATCCACTAATCCTTCAATCCGTTGAAGCACTTAAAAATTAAAAGAAATTAAAACCTTCACTAATTACAGTAAACACCAAACAATACTATTAAAGGATACTAAAGGATAAAAACTAATTCATAGCATAAATAAACGACTTTTACACCGAAAAAACCGAATCCGATTTTACGAGTCATATTCAAAATGGCGGAACTGTAGCAGCGACAGCCAGTTCACACTTCACAAACGTAGCGATGTTAATCACGTGGTCAAACTGTATATTTATTCCATTGCCAAGGTTTAGCTTATGGGTAAATATATACCAGCAAATATAAATATACCGTATATGTATTTAAGATCCCTTTAGAAATGCAAACATCAGGCGACGGATTTTTTTGAACTATTTTGAAATAAATGAATATTTGTCGTAATGTGATTTTAATGACGTTGCAATTTTTTGATTAATAAACGCCATTTTTTATGCATTATAATTTCAATTTACTTTTTTTCGGGTCTCATTTAATTAAATAGCATTAAAAATTCCAGTTAAGACGGGGAAAAAAATTAAGAAACATTTTACAGCGGGTTAACAATTTCTCCGATTGGAGCGCTGGCTCTTGACTACTTTTTGTAAAAATAAAAAACAAAAAAAAAATCTAAACCGTAGTAAATGAAAGTAATTGGCGTTCATGGCTGCTTTTTAAATTTAAGAATTAGGAAAATACAAGTACAACACTTTCAGTGAAAATTACGTTAAGGAAAAAAACGATTGGTTTCAGATTAACCTTTTGAGAACGGTTTTCGAATTTTTAAATTACCCGTTCAGTACGGCTAATTTTTTATTTTTTTAATATTTTAGTAAAAGCTTCATAAATAAGTTATATTAGGAGTAGCGAGCAAGGCCATACAGATAGAAAAAAAATTCCCACCCATAAGCTAAGTATAGGAAAAAATTATAAAAACCATTTTTCGTGGATTTTCGTTAGGTTCAACTCAGATTTGAGCCTTTGGATGCTTTAAGTTCTTATATTTTCAATGCCAACTTCAAATTTTTTTCAAATTTTCCTGCTTATTAGTTTTCTCAAACCAGGAATCACAACAAATACGCTCACCGATAAATTAATTTATATTATCGTATTCAAGAGCTCAAACAACGTGAATATGAATGCCGGTTCGGACATAAACGAGCAATGTTTATGGACATATCTGGTTTCGGAATGAAGCTTGTAAGAAAGAGAAAGGCTCCCTACATAAAACACACAGAGCTGTATTGATTTAAAACAATTAAAAAATTAAAAACATTCAAAACTCATATTTGAGCGCGCCGTACGGAACGGAAAATTTTTTTTGCGCTCATATTTGAGCGCGCCGTATTGTAAGGGTTAAGAAGCATTAACTGCTGATCGAAACAACAATGTTTTAGCTTACAGACGAAAATGTTAAAAAACTTCATACTTCAGATCGTCTCTCGTCTTTATACTTTTCATATTCCGGCAGTTTTAAGGCATCAAAGGTCGTGATAAAATATAAATTATCCAACAGGATTACTATTGAATGTTCTTGCAATGAAAAGTCCTTGATAGGACCGATCACGAGAAAGCTATTGGTACCAAAAACACAGGTTTTTTTTTTTTGTCAAAAATAGTAATTAAGGGTCGGATATTTTAGGAGACCAATTTATTAATTTACTTAAAAATTTAAGTTGATAAAATAAAATATGTATGATTTAAGGCCATTTAAATAGTATGTCATACTTTTGGATCGGAGATGAGGCTTTTCAAATGAAGGCATTAATGGTAAATATTCATAAAAAATGCATGTTTTTGATGTTGAAGAGGAGAAAGGGAGAACATAAAAAATTTCCTAGCATTTGCAAAACGTTATATCAGCTTCAATTTGTATGTATGTTGGCACCCGAAGGGTGGACTCGAACCACCGACCTTCCGCTTTGCAACGGCTGCTCTCCCACTGAGCTACCTCAGGTTTTCCAACTATTATTTACAAGTTAAAACTTGTCATCGGCTAAGGCTAAGTTGCCATTATCTTAGATGTCTCCGAAAAATAACTTTTCAAAGGTTGTGCAATCTTTTTAAAAGTTTTTGAAGACTAGAAATACTGTCCCCCAGAAGACAGCTGTTACAATAAGGTTTAATCAGCAATGATATAAATTAAGATAGCTGAACAATTTGTAAGCTTGATTCTCAGGGAATATTCCAAACGTCTGGAATTTTGGGGAATTTTTTTAAGTATTAAAAAAAAGACCAAGCTAGCGCACCTCCTGGTTAAAACATATTAACAACAACTATATTTTTTATTTTACAATGTTCTGCAACATGTTGGCAAACATCTTTCGAAGTTATAACAAGTTGAACAACATGTCGATATTAGAGAATTAATTAATTCTTTAAAAAAACATTTTGCAGAAAAAATTAGGTTCGACTGATTTTGGAGAATACCTTTCTAAAAACTTTTAGTACATACCAAAATTTTACGCAAAAGTTCCGACATGGAATCGATGGAAACTTACCTGGAAAAAATAAAAAAAACATTAAGAGTAATGATTTCCGATACCATTTCTTTTACGATAAATTCAAAAATAAATTTTTAGGAATGTTAAAAATAGTCCATTTCTTCCAAAAATTTTGGTTCCTAAAATTGTTTTCTTAACTTTTTTTTTTCTAATTTTTAATTTTCCTAAAACTTTTTGATTTCTAAAATAAAATTTCCTAAAAGCCCTTTAGGGATTTAAAAAGTTAGAAAAAATCAATTTTATTTTAGGAATCAAAAAAGTTTACGAAAATTGAATATTAGGAAAAAAAAATGGTTAGGAAAAAAATTTTAGGAAAAATGGTGAGGAACGGATTGTCAATATTTTGCATTCCTTCAGTACTTGATACAGGGCAAATGTTTTGTGGAAAAAATAGAAACAATACCAAAACTTTATACATAAAGCAATATCCGTTTTATTACATAAATTAAACATACAGCAATAAAAATTAATTAATGATAAGTTATGTTATCCATAATTTTAGGCTTCAATATTCAAATGTCATATAAGACTTCTGTCAATTTCATATTAAAATTTCGGCAAAATACAATTTGTCTCATAATTCATATTTTCCATCGTTCATATTCGCTATTTCGCCAACGTCATTGGCTTCCAAAATTTAAAAAAAAAAAAAAAATACAATAAACGCATAAAGTTAAAAAGAAAACGGTCAAAATTCCTAAACAAATCAAAATAGGACAAGTCGTTTGTCAAATATCTTCCAACAATCATAACTCATTGCTACTTATCATCCAAGGCTTGGAACAAAATAGCATTTCAGAACAGCAATTTGAACAAGCTACAACTTGTTTCATCATTTATATTTGCCCTCATTCATTTTCGCAATTTCATTTTGCTGCGTCACGTCTAAAAAAATTAAATATAAAAAAAAAAAAGTACAAAAAATACAAACAATTAAAAAAAAAAAATTAAAAATTTATATTCAAAATTTATGAATAAGTCAAATTACGACAAGTTGTCATTTGTAAATTATTATAACCGTTTGGTGCTAATTACTATAGGCTAAAAACAAGGAATAAGTCCATAACATTTATCACGTGCGTCTTTTGCATGGCGTTTTTCTTTTCATATGATCTGATAAATGTGAACTCCTATTAAACGTTTTACCGCATTTACGACACTTAAATGCTTTCTCCCCTGAGTGAATTACAGAATGTAATTTTAAACTTCTCAAAGTTGCAAAACTCTTTGAGCACTCTGTACAGCTGTACGGCTTTTCCCCTGTATGCGTCCTGTAATGATATTCTAAATGATGCTTGTGCTTAAATTTCTTGGAGCATGCTCCGCACTTGAACCGTCTCTCATCGGAATGAAAATTCATATGGGCGTTAAAACTTGACATATCCCAGAACTTTTCCGAACACTGCGGACATTCATATTCTTTAGTTTCCAAGTGTATTTTGATGTGCAGTCTCAAACTGTCTTTTTTCATATAACAACGTCCACATATTGCACATTCATAATTCTCTCTCTGCTCATGCCTTTTCAAATGTCTTTTTAAGTATCTTTTATCACTAAACATTTTCGAACATATCTTGCACTTGTGTGGTTTTGCATTGGGATGAACCACCCTGTGAGTTACTAGATGAGTTTGATACATGAATTTTTTTCTTACATACGGCACATTCGTAACGTTTTGGCTTCTTATGATTCTTCTCATGACGTCTTAAGCTCCGTTGATATTTAAATCTTCTTGGACACTCCGAACACTCAAAAGCTCTTTCATCATCGCTGTCTGAACTTGCCATTTCCGGAAATTACTTTACAAAATCACTTCAGATATTTTTTAAACGAAAGACGCACGGCAAGACTGTATGAAAGCTGTTATTGTACTGCTCATAGCGTTCTTGGGACAAGCAAGATCCACACATTGGCAAGAAAATTGGAACTTGCTTCCCCAGAATTGCAAAACTTAAGAAAACCTAATGCTGGTAAATACAAATCAATTAAAACCTCGTCAACTTATTTTCACAAAATGTAACAGCAAAATTGTATCCTGTAGAGACCGATCAAATTCAAAAAAATCTCCCTCTAAGAAAACCACTTTAACGGTAAACTCATTATTCTAAAAAAATCCTTCTTACAAAAAAAAAAAAAAAAAGATTCTAGCTCTACTCTATATAACGAACAAAATCATGTTTGGGTGATCCTCTTTAGTATTTCAGGTTCTTTCTAAGTCAGCAAAACAAAAGCAACAGTTAATTGACCCAAATTACAAACCATTTTTCTTAAAAAAAAATAAATTCCTAATCGATTTTTCCTAAAAATGTTGGCACTTAATATTGTTTTCCTAACTATTTTTTTTTCTGAAAGAAATTTTTTTTTCTAATTTTTAATTTTCCTAAAACTTTTTGATTCCTAAAATAAAATTTCTTAAAATCCCTAAAATCGAATTTCCTAAAATCTTTTCACGGATTTTAAAATATTCATTTTAGGAAATTTTATTTTATGAATCGAAAAATATTTTTCTAAATGAATCAGAAATTTTTTTTCTAATTTTTGATTTTCCTAAAATTTTTTGATTCCCAAAAAATCCCTAAAATTGAACTTCCCATTAATCCCTTAACGGGAAAAAATTGGGAGATAATTATTCCTCTTCATTTTCCGATTTGGAAGTTGTCAAAAAAACGAGGGCCAGGGTGCAAATTTTTTTTTATGAATCAAAAAATCTTTTTCTAAATGAATCAGATTGAATTTTTTTCTAATTTTTGATTTTCCTAAAATTTTTTGATTCCCAAAAAATCCCTAAAATTGAATTTCCTGAAATCCCTTTACGGATTTTAAAA